>JADANM010005835.1:3305257-3350314 GCA_026213755.1 Eurema hecabe
TATGTGAGAGTAATCGAAATACTTCAATGTTATCGGAAGACAGAACCCAAAATGTATTTTGTATTATAGTATCTATGCATTTTATTCGGTATATACATCATTTGCAAATTTCTTCACAATACTTTGCCTTTTAAAGCAGAACTGACAACGATACCTATTTTACTCTTTGGATTGTGCCTTTCTTAATTAAAAGATAACTTTACTTTGAGATCATAGTTTTCCACAAGCTTGAGAGCTGCGAGAAATTATTTTATATTAAAAAATTAAATATTGACGATCAATGTATTAAACCCAAGCACATTATAAAAACAAACTCTATATAATGGATGACTTTATAGAAAATTACTTTATATATTAATTATTTACTACTGAATAACATATTACTAAACTAAAATATTAACTGACTGCAGTGTATTTTATCGTTGATAGAAGTTGATATTCAGTATAATTAGTATTTTAATAAATTAATTAACATCTTATATTCTAGTAAAATCTCACTAGACTTTAAATAATTTACAAATAAATGTCTACATATTAATAAGAATCATACTTTTGCTAATTAACATAACATTTACAACAAGATAAAACTGCTATGCAGCAAATAAATATCACAAGTTGTAAATAAATAGTAATATCGTAAATATGATTAGTGAAACCGCTTATAGTTTTAAGTCCCGTTCAGAACAAACAAAAATAATGAACCGCACAAAATTTACTTATATATAGAATATAGATACGTGTTAACAGTTTATGGCGACATACCTCCATAGAACTAATGGTAATTACTCGACAATTATTTACGTAATAAAAAATTAATAACCAACAAATAACGTTTAACAAAAGCAGAGACTAGGCATCAGTTACAGAATATGGTGGGTAATAACGATAATGATTCTAAAACCTTCATTTGTTCACTTTCATATTAGGTACATGTTATTGAAGTAATCAAGCATTATATCTGATAGGGGTTCAAATTATCTCAAGCTTGTCATGCAGCAGCTTGTCAGCATCTAGAATAATTATTTTAAAGACTGACAATATCGAAACTTGCTAAAAGAATATTTCTGTTAAACACTGTTTTCGTTTGAGTTTTTTGATATTTCAAGCTTCACAGAAATAATGAGTGTCATTACGTTTAGGTAATGTCAGTAGATAATAGGATGTATTAATTGAATCCGTTTATATTAATTCGTTCACCACAATACACCCGTAGCTAAAGGTTTCATTTCAACAAGCTCAGTCTTAACGTATAGCGAGATTTTAAGTGCTCGAGAGAAGCCGAGTTGAAGATAGGTACGAACAGATGGACGGACGCCTGACCTCGTAGCTACGGAACATATTACTACGACGAAAACCAAAATATTACTTACGTACCTTACAAATAGTGACGATTACACTCGTTTCTGTCGACGCACAAATACATCAACGAATTCAAATACGTATAATGCAGCTCCATCCGCTTCTATTTGCTTATTTACAACATTTCTAAATATTTACAGCATTTACAAAAAAAATGTCTACTCGCGTATCGCACGTAAATATAAAAGATTCTTCGTTTCTAGTTAATAATGAAATGCTAATAATTTTAAAAAGTACTTATCTCGCGATTTTTCACACGACAAACGTAAGAATATCAATTTGGATAACGTTGATGATTTGATCATACGGTATATTCTGGACTAGAACGGAAAAACGTTTAGAACTTCTCGTGGGATTAAAACACTGCATTTCGAATAATTTATCTTATAATCAACCTTATCGGGGCTGATAATTAAGCTTAGAATAAAATATCTCCACATTGATAATATTAATTTCGATAACGCCTCTGGCTATAAAAAGTTTCCGATACAATAATTAATTAAAAATCACAATTACAACACTGTCCTGACAAATAACACTCTATTTAATTTTAAATACATACCTATTTTCTCTTTCAAAATTTAATTTACTAATAAACTTTATACACCAGCGTGTAAGAACCTGCAAAAAATATTGAATTTTGTTTTGTTTAATACAATTTATATAATAGAACCAATCTTCGATGGTAAGCTTAATTATATTGTGCGAACTATTTACTCCAATACATTTCTTTCAATGCTATTTCCCAATACATAAATTTTACGCCTCACTAGTAAATAAATCTGACGTTCCACAAATTATTTTCAACATTATGCACTTTTAATTAAATCCAAGCGATGCAGAATTTATAGGTCACACTATCGATTATAATAATATCTATTAATGCTAGTCGATTGCAAATATCTATGTTATTTATTGTATGTACCACTGGCCTTACTAAATTATTCACCATGTGCGTTTTGTTTCTTGAAAGTTTATTTAGTTCGTAGATAACAAAAATTCAACCACGAATTAAAATTTCCTCCCTCTATAATAATCCATATAGGCATTATGTTTGCAATTATATTTTTTCGTCGAAAATAATTAATAATATTTTTCATAATATCTGATGTTATCAGACTGTGCTCGGATCATGTGTACAGTGCAATACATAATATCATAATTTATTAGTGTTATAATTATAATAACGAAAACAACGATACGATACGTCCCCACGATAGTACAAGTATAGATACACAACAAATCGGTTTACGAAATATTTTATATCTAGAACCGCAAATATCTTGAACATTAAAGCCAGAACGAACGGCTCCTAGGAAAACTCGACAAATGTTAAGACACACTTTTTTGCAAAAAGAAATCTAACTTCCACTAAACTACATTTTCACTTCATATCCTTAGACACAACCGAAACAATATAATTCAACTGATGAGACAATAATATCATAGGTAGGCCGTCTGTATGATCTGAAGCTCTACTTCGAAAACAATCGATGTCGATTTTGCTGAGAGTGAGATTGCTTGAGAAAAATAAATCATTTTTTGCGTCATGTTTCGACATACGATGAACTCATGTTCGATGCGATTCTTTATTAGAGTAGCTTAGGTTCCATAACTCGGTAAGCAGTATCAACATTTTTCAATATCGACGACGTTTGCATTCGGGGTAGAGTTTTTGATTTGACTAAATTCGACGAACATCTATATTGACTATTAATACTAATTCGCTTTGGCACTAAAATTTTGGTATACGCTCAAAAATAATGAGCAAATCACATTAACTTAAGTACTAAAATGTCCATATTAATAATTAATTAACAATAGGTCTAAGTAGGCCTGGTAACAGTTTCTGGGATATTGGAAGCATTATGAGCCTATTAATAATTAGGTACCTACCTCTTATGACTGATAGAAAAGTAACCTAGCCGGTACCTAATTGTAGTCTTGTTATTTCAGCTAAGTGTTCTTCAAAAGTATTATTTCTTGGTTTATTCTATTTTTATTCAAACACCCAACCGAGGATATCTGTTGATAAGATATTTCAATCACTATTAATAGCTTTATACTTAGTTCTGCGTAAAACTCGAACCTACCTGAGTAGAAATCTACAACTAAAGAACATTTCCATTTTTAATTTTCCGGAGTATCTTCAATTTTTCTATGACCAAACTGTCATAAGATCTCATATGTAAATATTTAGTATAGAAAATTTCGAGAATTACAAACCTTACACTAATAAATTAATTCACAGACAGACATTCGCGAACGTTTATAAAATAGCGACTGTATTTTTGATTCATTATCTATGAATAACATGAACATGATGATATTCTTATACGTAGTATTACGTTAGTATGACATTATCTCACGAGATTATAGACGACGAATACTTAATGTCCATTGAGCCTAATGCGCTACAATATTAAGTTTCCTACAGATATTCTGAAACATCCACTGTTAGACGTTTTTAGGCCATTTTCATTATGTTATTAAAAATATATTTGTATTACGATTTTTTTAACTTGAAATAAATACTTTTACAAAGCCTCTTAGCGGATGGATCAAACCAATATTAAATAAATTAAAAGTTTTCCATAGGTTTAGATTTTCGTTTCAACGTCACTACTTCGGCAGATTTAATTCCTTGTTGTCAGCTTAGGTCCGCATATCTGAAAAATATTAACAATCACTTATTAATAAAACCTTCAAACTAAATGTAAGTAATTGTGGGTTGCTGGCATCGGATATCAATAATGTCAATAATCATTTAAAATTGTCGACGACCGCTTGGCGCAGTGGTAACAGAACTCCTTTCTGCGCGAAGGGTCGTGGGTTCGATTCCCACTCCGGAAAAATATATTTCTAATTTACGTTTGTATTCTTCTGGGGTCTGGGTGTTGCTATGTATTGTATGTATGTATTTACAAAAGAAAAGTATGTATATGTAATTTATGCCGTTATCTAGGTGCCATAACACAAGCTTCGGCTTAGCTTGGAACTAGATAGCGCTGTTTATAAATGTCCTGAAATATTTATATTTATAAAAAAAATTGATATGTAATAATAGAAATATTATTTTGCAAAAATTTGATGAATCTTTAGAGTTAAGGTACATTTAAAGTTTAGACATTATAAAGCAATGAATTCGTCATCGACTTTCCTAAGTGTAATCTACATTTAAAAAAATAAATACTTCCAAGAAATTGGATTGCAGTAGTTGTTTACCATTTATTTGAGTTGAGTATCACTAATTGCCAGAAGGGCTAAATGGCTCAGCTTATCGCGAGCTTTTATTGTAAGACATGGCGCTTATACGGTAGAGAATGTTTAGAAGGGGTGGAGGCTAGGGGTAGAGCGGCCTCACCTATTGGCGATATCAGACATTCATGGCATAATATATAGGGTTGGGCGCCATGGGCGAAGTAGCACTGGGGGCATTTACCGCGGAGGGAGCGCCTTCGGGGGCGCCGCGCGCGCGCGACGGCGACCCGGGCGCCGGCTGGTACAGCGGCGGCGGCACCTGCGACCACACCAGCACTGTACCACCACACCACTACACCAGTACGACACGATACCAGTAGATCACTATACCATTAGATCATGACCACACATCATGGCCTAGGCATCACCAGTTGCTACATTAATTCCTATATGATACATATATTTGGGCTATATTCCCACAAATAAAGCACTATGGGTACCACTTATAGAATCAGGCACACACACACTTTACACTTTTCAATATAGTGGTGATATTAACCAATTTAGAAGTATTAATAAAAATGATGTTGCAAATGCATGCAGAGGTCTTATTGTACCAATTATAGCTTTTTGTTATGTAGAGATATACCTAAGTTATTTTTTCTGAAACTTATTAGTATATATAATCGATGTCAACTTGAAAATCCTTTATCAATAAAATAAAATTAACATTAAAATACAAAGCAACTTGAACAACAAACGCCATCTAGCCGTAGTAGAGCTAAATGCATCTAGGACATATCAGGAGCAAAGGCTCGCGGGTGTCGACTGTCGAATGAAAATTTTCTCGTTCAGTCGATATAGATGACGTTAGTTGCATCAGTAGCCCCGCGTAGTGCAGTCTCGCGAGCACGTGCTCGCTCGCCCACTGCGCCGCCGCAACACGCGGCCAAAGTTATGACGACTTTGAAAACTTTTACGTAAATAGACAAATAGTAAATTTATTACAACTTGCTGTTTGATCAAGTGTTACTACTGTTTGCGCAGATGAAATTATATGATACAATTTATTTTGCGTATTTTTACGAGTGCGTTGAGAACGGTGCGATGATAAGTTTAATTTTGGTTTGGAAGTTTTAATTTGTACAGTGTAAAAAACGCTCTGACATTTTATTAAGAGAAATGAGAATATAAGATAGGTAAATAAATATGAGAAATTGGGTAAAGCTGCAAGTACTTTAAAGAGAGAGAACTTTAAAGACATATTGAAACAGATTACGAATGCTATGATTCAATGCAATTCAATGCTATGCTTTATTACTAAGATTTACTATATTAAAAAGATAGTTTGGTTAACTAGGTATATTGTAGGATTATTTACCTTCTCTGAATAGCAAATCATTTGCTTGCCCCCGCCGGGCTGCGGCGCCGGCACGGTTCTGTACCTAGCTGGAGCTGGGCATAATGTCTGCAAACATAACGAATATATCGTTTGAAAAACATCTTTAATTACGTAGACATTACAAGGTAGCTCCTTGTAATATTTTTAGGCTTCTAAGAATCTTTCGTTTCAAAACAAAGTTAAAAGCCACATTACCTACTAGCAAACTACATGAAATTAAATATTATAATTTATATTATATTTAGACCTTATTATTTTGAGACAAAACTGCTTAAATTTTTATTTGGCTTTATATTTTTGTCTTTATTTTATATGTAAAATAAAAGTAACAATGTTGAGCAGCTTTTTAGTACCTAATCAGTAATTTCAATGACATCGTTCTTCAGATACTCTAAGAGTTTTCAGAGTTTATCATTATTTTGTTACGTTATGTAATGGTACTTGTACGTATAATACGTTAGTAATGTAATAATTCATAGCTTAACACTAGAACTAATTAATAGTTTATGCACAATTGAGGATTGACGCTGATTTGAGCAATCAATTAGGTATTGAAGAGGGGTGATTATCTACCAACAATTGTATTGAGGTTAAACGTTACGAACTCGATTAATAGATTTATTTGAACCTTTTAAAATGTATAGTATGAATTTAAGAATAGTTTTACAGTTAAACTTCTTTACTTTCTGAATTTAAGGACACTGTAAGCGGATATATTATTTCTATAGACATGCACCCATGTGCCTTTTCTTATTTTCATTAGCTCTTTTTAAGACCTCTTCAAGGTATGTTAAATATAATAGAACAGTACTGCTTGTCATGTAATATGTAGCTATATATAGTAAATACGCAGGTCATGTGTAATTTTTACTATTATTCACCGGGACACCACGGCAGCGCAACCAATTGCACCACCGATGTCTCGGTCAAATATAGCACTAATGCTAGGTTTAGACGCGCGCCACGGAGCCCGGGATGCAGCCTTGAGCCTGGCAAGCAGTACGGCGAGTACCCTGTGGGGGCCACGCCAAACAAACTGTACACACGCGCGCGTTTATCCTTTGATGTGCCAAATTTTACCGGGGGTAGGTCTCTTTCGCAGGAGACCGACTGGGTGGGTACCCCCACAGTGCCAGACATTCTACCGCCTGAGCAGTGATATGTCACTGTGCTCCGGTCTGAAGGGCACTGTAGCCAGTGAGATTACTGGGCCAATGAGTCTTAACATCTTGTGACTCAAAGTGGGGAGCGTCGGTATAGTGCACCTCTGTCCCGAGTAGCTTTAGCAAAGTTCCGGATAGCACTGCAGTGGTTATGGGCTGGCGTTTCTCTTAACATCAGGAGTACGTCCAGCTCGTCTCCCTACTTCATCGCATAAAAAAAAAATCCGACTCTCGTCCAGTTCGCGGCAAGCACACGCACGTGTATAGGTAGCGTCACGAATCTTTAGCGCTGAACGAAACCTGCGCAGAAGTCAAAATAAGGTATCGAGGGGACGGCGCGGCGCGCGGGGAACATGATCGTCGGGTGCGCGAGGGTTTATTGGTTGCCCAGTCGTGTTCTCTTTCTCGCACTAATATGTCAATTACGAGCGCGATTCTACCGATGCGCACCTTCTCGTCCAGCGCTAAGCATTCGTGACGCGACCTATAAATTCAAATTTCAAACAGTCGAGCAACTCGTTCACACGCTCGTGCTTGTGTTTGTGCCCGTTAAATGTCGTTTTGAACGTGAGCGTGTAAACGCCGCGCGATATAAGAGTTATATACCTGTAGCTGCAAGGGGTGCGTGTAGTGCGCGCGCTGCGGCTGCGCGGGCGCCGGCTGCGGCTGCGGCGTGCTCGCGCCGCTGCGCCCGCCCGGCTGCTGGTGCTGCTGCTGGTGCTGCTGCTGCTGCTGGTAGTACTGGTGCATGTTGTCTGTTACAGTGTTCAATGGTGTAATATAAATCGCTGCTTTAATTCAAAACTACTACAATTTTTAATGTATATATCAAAGGTTTTTCAGGCGAATCTCGACAAGAAAATTATTTAATTTTTTTTTAAATTTTAGTATTTCATATCAAATATAAGATTTTATACGTTAGAAGGGTACTTTTAAGAGCCACCAAATGTTTTTTAAATGTGCAATTAACCATATTTAGAATAATTTTCAACTGATCAAAACTGCATTTCAAAAAAGACGCACGGTATGCTATGGATGGCTATATACCTACTATACAACTTCTATAGTCCTATATACATACTATACAACTACAATAAACTACGAATCTTATACGAGTCTATAGGACTCATGTAGGTGGCGAATTTGATTACCGTCTGCGTTATATTTGTTTATTTAAAAGGCTTATTTTAGGGCTCTTATACATAAAATGTATAAAATAATGGAAATCGTAATTAGATATATTATTGAGTAAAAACATACATGTATTGTATTTGCATGTTCATATATGGACATTAGATTTACAAATAATGAGAAATTTGATTAATAAGTCATAATTAAAACGTATCAAATTAAATTGCAGATAGTTATAAAAGTTTAAGTTCAACTTTAATAGGAGAAGAATAAAAAATATCTTCACTTTCGATGTCCTAAGAAAAAACGTGAAAAGGTTAGTTCTTCATAGTTCCCCATATTAGCATGAATATAATAATAATATATCCTATTACTATTATAAAGGCAAAAGTTTGTAAGTATGGATGTATGGATGTATGGATGTTTGTTACTCTTTCACGTAAAAACTACTGAATGGATTTGAATGAAACTTTACCACAATATAGCTTACTAGCTGTTACCCGCGACTCCGTCCGCGTGGACTTTCATATAAACTTTAACTTCCCCTTTCTCCCCCTTATAACCGTTTTTTTAGTTAAAAAGTAGCCTATGTTTTATCTCAGGCTCTAGACCATCTGTGTACCAAATTTCATTACAATCGGTTCAGTAGTTTTGGCGTGAAAGCGTAACAGACAGACAGACAGACAGAGTTACTTTCGCATTTATAATATTAGTATGGATACATCAGAATAACACATAGGCTACAATTTTTGAGGATTATAAGGGAGGAAAGGGAGGGTCACAGTTTATATGAAAGTCCACGCGAACGGAGTCGCGGGCAATAGCTAGTATTATATATGTCGCAGAGAGTGACGTCGTAGGAGTTGTAGTGATGCTGAGGTGATGATTGTTTCCTTCATGATGGCTCTTTATAAGGTTCTTAATAAGCAAACCTTCAGAGTATCATAATAACGGCGTATAATCTGCTCGACTACTAACTATCCAATATCTGATTATTTTCACAATGCTGACCTTTTTATAGCAACTGACAATTTCCACGCAATTCTTTTAAGTTTGAATTTAAACATTCTAATAAACCAAGAAGGTTCGACTAATTAACTAATATTAAAATAGTTTTCACTATCTTGATTATTATTTTCGTATATAATAGATATAAATATATGTATTATCATAACACGAGTGCTTTTAAGGTTAATCTTGGATTTGTGCGTATCTAGTGCATTGTTAGCAGTAGGTACAATAGTATTTCAATTCAATACGGATTCATAACAAATAATATATATAGCAAATCGATCGTTACAAGTTTCGTGCAAGCGAAGTAAAGCATTAAAAAAATAATAAGCTTAACAAAATCTTATATTTTATGTAATAAAATAAGAAAATAGACCTCAATCGTATCCTCAATATTATCTTTCGTATAGCAATCAATTTCATTCCTTTCGTTCTGTTTTGATCATCTTTGAACGTTATAATGATGAAAGTTCTTGAAATAGTTCTTTTCTTAAAATGCACATAAATAAAATGAAAATAGATAGAGTAAAGTAATTATAATTATACGGTACATGTATTTAAGGATACCTACTGGTATCTATTCCATACTAATATTATAAATGCAAAAGTAACTCTGTCTTTCTGTCTTTCTTTACATCACGCTAAAACTACTGAACCGATTAGAACGAAATTTTGGTACACAGATAGTCTAGAGCCTGGAGAAGGACATAGGCTACTTTTTAACTGGAAAAAAGGGTTATAAGGAGGGAAGGGGGGCGTCAAAGATTATATGAAAGTCCACGCGGACGGATTCGCGGGCAACAGCTATTAACAGAATATTACGTCAATTATACGACAAGTATATCATACATAAAGTTTATTCATATTCTATCCCTGTTAGAGCAAAGTTCAAAGGCTGTTATAAGTATCTAACTCTAATTGGTATATTTCTTGAGAAACTAAACCACAATAACAACAAAACTAAAACAAAAAGCACACATATTGACTCAGTCTCGCTTAACTTCACATGATATTATTATAAATAAATGTTTTTAAGTACATCCAAAGTGAAGATTTTAAATAATTCAATTAATATGAAAAACGTTTATCAACAACTGAGAGAATTGTGGAGATTCCGCGAATCCATTAACACTCGCCGATAAATACTTTGTAAAGTTTTAATAATAAAAATTGTATTATGGTGAAGTCTCTTCTAATCTAACATTATTTTCGAGATTTTATTATAATTTTTTATTGTAAGCGATGATATCGCTTACAATAAAAAATAAGGAGATTATGAGTGCGTTACGAATTTGAAAATAAAAAAAAAGACGTGAGAGGTGTCAAGGGACACCCGGATTTCGTTCCACGAAGTTCCTTTCGATTAATTAGAGAAGGAATTGTAATAAAATTTTATTTTTTTTAAGTAATTTTTTTTTAATTATAAACAAATATAATGTTATATAAACTTAATCAGTAGACTCAATTTTCGTATATTTATAATTTACAAAAAACCAGTATACACTCAACAAAAATAATTAATCGTCGCGACACCTCTGTTCAATGCGAAATAGAAATGAAAATATCTGGCTTGCTTTCCATAAGAGAGAGAGAGAGGAGAGAGAGAGAAAGACAGACAGACAGAGAAACATGCGCACGCCGCACAGCTTACAATAGCTTATTATAGCTTACCCTCCTTAAGAGGTACCTCTACTATAGCAAAAAGTGTCGTGACAACTTTTCATAAGAATTTTTTCCCTCTAGCCCCCTTTAATAACGCGCGATAAGGAACTTCGTTCCAAAAATATATTTTTGGTATGTTAAAGTATATTTTCATAACATGGAAAATGGTCATCGCCCGTGCATTAACACGTGTGGAGCTCAGCTCTGTGGATATTTCAGAAAGATAATATGTTCCAATAATGTTGTGATATAAATGGGTGTGGTGGAGGCGTAACGAAGTGTGGTGTAGTGTAGTGTACTGTATTGTTGTGTGTTATAGTGTTGGTATGGTGTTGTGTAGTGTAACGAAGTGTAGTGCAGTGTAGTGTAGCGTTGTGTAGTTTGGTGTAGCGTAGTTTAGTCTGGCGTGGCGTGGTGTGGTGTGGTGTGGTGTGGTGTAGTGTGTCGTGACTCACAGTCGTTGGGCGGCCAGTGGTGCGCGTAGTCGTGCTGGTAGTGGTAGTGCGCGGTGTAGGGCACGTAGAGCAGCTGGTGGTGCGAGCGGATGGGCGGCGGCGACTCGGGCCGGCGCGCGCGCGCCCGCACCGGCGACGTCTGCTCCGAGCTCGTCTGCGAGCTGTACAGCTCTTGGCTGCTGTCAGAACACCTGCGACCACATACCGTGACTCAAATTTTAATACCAAAATCAACATTATATTTTCAGAAATAGTTGGTGATAAATGTGTTCAAAGTTTAATTCTGTGCCTATTCACACCGTTTGACTGTATACACCCACCGCCTAGAACGCCACGAAGTATAGTACGCGGCACGAATCTTTAGCGCTGCACGAAACCTGCGCAGAAGTCAAAAATAAGGTATCGAGGTAATGGCGCGGCGCGCGGGGCGCGTGATCGTCATGTGCGCGAGCGTTGATTGGTTGTCCCAGTCGTGTTGTCTTTCTCGCACCAATACGTCAATTACGAGCGCGATTCTACCGATGCGCAGCTATCCTCGTCCAGCGCTAAACATAAATGACGCGCACTATACTCAACACGCATAAAATCCTGTTACGGGTACCGCGTCCTCCATAAGTCAAAAGGAAGCTGTTATGTCGGACTGGCAATTAAAATTTAAATGTAGCGATCATCTTGCTATATCTTAATTACGTGTCGTAAGAAAATATAGCTTACATCATTATGTATGCGAGCAAAGCGGGGCGGATAGCTAGTACCTATACAATAAGAATTAAAAAATCTCGCCCCTTATTCAAGATATTAGCATCTTAAAATGAACAAAATCTTTAGTGGTTCTACTACCGACTAAATCCCCCACTCTTGAGGACACGATCCACTTACACCAAAGATAGACAAACACTCAGCACATTAGCTCCTGATGCTAGCCTATGCGTTGCGAACTGATCGCGTCCCTGTATTCACACGACTATACTTTAATGCGCCCAATCATAACTCTGTTTGTTTTTGTTTAAATATCAAATAATTTACTGATCAGAACGATTAATTAAACTTATTGATTATCAACATGTTATGTATTTTTACATTTACGACATGAAAGAAAACGTATTTTATCACAAACTACTTAGCCTAATTAACTATTAGTTGCCTATTTGCTAATATTATAGCGATACATCATGATTCATGACAATGATTTATGAACTGAAAATTTAATTTAAAGCAATTAATGAAGGTCCATTAGTTGCTTAAAGATATAATAATATATTGATATAAAATTTGATAACCAAACTAAAGACTTCTTATTGCTCTTGAAATTATAGATAAAAATGTACACAATAAATAAAAAAAAGATGATTGGACATAGCTCGCAATATAGATATGGACCATTATTTAATTATTTTTAATTACGTAACTAAAAACCATTTCCCCTTAACTTTTTTCAAAACTGCGATTAAACTAAACAGAAGTTATAATAACGATTTACTCAATAACAGATTAATAATATCAATGGGAAAATTAAGTAAACATTTTCTTTCATGTTCTACCGTATCTCTTGGGCTAAATATTGTCGGTTCGTTATCTACCATTGAAAAACCGAATGTATCTTACCCGATATTGGCGTAGAGGGAACAATTCCGGTACATGTTGTCTTGCTGTCGATGTTGTTGGTAATGTGTGTAGGTGTTCATGTTCTGTGTGTGCGCGTAGCACGCGTCCGTGTGCTGGTGCGGGTTCGGCGTAGCGCATTGTCGCGCTGTCACGTAGTCTGATGACTTCGTCGACCTGGAAACGTTGAAATGTGAGACTAGTGACTAGTCACTAGACTATCTAGTCACTAGTGCACAACTAACAACGTAGTGGAGTTTCCAAATTGTGAAAGGTCAACCACACGGTCGACGACCACTTACATTTGTTGGCGGAGTGTGATCTGCATGATACACTTATAAATAAGTTATTTAGATATTTAGGTATAAACAGGCTTGATGTCGGGGCACTTACACACAAGCCGGATATGTCAACACACAGTGTTGACATATCCGGCATCAAGCCAGGCAAAATTTTTATTTAGATTTTTAATCGACATACATAAATAATTTTTAATTATTGTATTTTTTTTTGATGATGGGGCTGACAAAGCTTCAGAGCCCTAAAAATATAAAGATAATAAAAATAAAAAAACTAACAACGCTCTCTGCGACTCAACTTTATTCTCGCTGATCTGATTACGGACGCGCTTATTACATCTACTCTGAAGTATGTTCCTTCTAAATCTTATACATACATAAAATTATATGTCATGATGTTTGTAATATCCTTCGAAATGACTCGATTGATTTTCGTGAATTTAGTGTGCGTATCCGTTAGGTCCGATAACATCTATTTTTCATTCCCTTAAAAGTGGTCCACCACTTATTTTTTTGATTTTATCGCGTCGCCTTGGGCCAGCTTGTTAAGATATAATATTATAATATATACTCTATATGATACCCCAATTTCATTATTAATAAAATGAACATAGTGAGTAAAATTTTTAAAACTTTTTTACATACTATAACTATAAGAAAAACCTTGTTTGACTTGATATAACATAATATTCATTAATAAACTGTTATTACGAAATTCAGTAAACTTATTATTAAAATATTGATAGCATATATATATATATATATATATATATACATTGTAGCGAGCAACATACATTTGCAGAGATATTAAAGACAACTTTAGCCATAAACAATAAATACACATGAATTATACCCGGGAGAATAAAAATGTATTCGTAGATATCACAAATGGCTGCAGCCTTGAAACTTCCAGCGTCAGACGTTCAGCGAGTGTATTGTTAGCGCTCTCTATTTTATTAGGCAATGGCTCCATTACTATTATGGTCTTTTAAATTTTTTCAATTGATATGAACCGTAGCACTTAATCGTTTATTCGCGCTATTTAAGAGCGGTTCATTGTTCTATTTATTTTCTTTAATATTTTGATTCTTTTTCATCCTCTCTAAGTACTGTCAATCTTGATATTATAACTCATTCTTTTATTGCTTTATAGCGTACCGTAAAATAATATTAAAAATGATCAAATACTATTATAAAAAAAGATACAAATATGTAAATAATATGCAGTCTCACCTTGTACAAAATACGAGTAGTAGTCGTACTACGTAACGCAGTACGAGTATAATACACCAAAGCAGTAACTTTTTTGTTGCATATTAGTCTTAAAACATTACTTTGTAAAAGATACGTTGTTTTTTATTGAATTAATTGGGGGCCACGACCTATACTTGTCAAACTGTCTAGACGTTGTGATCAAGAGTTTATTTACTCGCGAGATATCTCCTTTTGAATACAACCAAAATAGATTTGTTTATATTATAGAGGTATTAGTGGAATGAGGATCTGAAATCCGTTTCAAGACAATAATCCCTGCTTCGAAGTACCGTCCATTGTAACTATATGAAGCAAGAGCTAACTGAAATTTGCAGTGGAAAACAAAACTTAGTTATATCTCGAAAATTTAATAACGTTCTCATCCTTTAACTAAGATAATGAATATTCACAGAATTTCAATGTGTTTGCAACAAGAGAACATCAAGTTTAAAACGATAGCAAACCCAATAGACTAGATACTCTTAGACAACAAGAATGAAATTGATAGTGAATGATTTTCAAAGAATTATTTATGTATAGATCTCGAAAACGTTTTAAAATATAGGAACTAAAAAAGACTGATCATAATTACTACTTACTTTGGAAGTATTACATCCTCATCGATCATTTGTATAACTTCATTTAAAATTTATCAGTTTTAAATTTACTGATTACATATAATACATTTATTTTTATCATTCTTCACTTTATAGCTAGAGGACACTAATACGTGCATAGAGTTAGAAATAAAGAATAGGAGATTTCGCTCTCGACGTTAATGGATTAAACTATTTATTACAAAACTAGATTTTCTCGCTCATATTTAGATACGATGGATTCACGTTGCTTTTCATACAAAATTGTTGAAGCGTATTTATGCATCAGGTTGCTGACCCGATGTTTCTTATTTGTTTTACATTATCCGATGACCTAACTCATCTCTTTAAAAAAGTTGGGCTATCAGAGAGAGTAAAAATCTTTTCAAACTAACACTCATTTAAAGTTATAGACTATATATTTAATGGGTGTATAATATGAAGTACCAATTTGCTTATTTTCACGCAACTTAACAACGAATAAGTAGCAGAATATAAGTAGATTTTTGGAGTCCATATTCATAATACCCAGCTTATAGAAGAAAAAGTGAACAACATTTGAATCTGCAATTAAAACAGCATAGAAACATATAACTTGTTGCGTTAAACCCAGCTTGTGTGGAGCTTATATTCTGTGATAAGACACAATATATTTAATGCATCAAATACCTGCTCTAAACTGTTGGATGATCTTAATGGATTTCCTTAGTATTAGCTATTTTGCATACTGTTAGGACTTAGGGGACTGAACCAAACTACGAGTAGATAGATATAATACAAATATGATAAAAAGTAAATAAGAACTCTTTTAGTTCTCAATTATACAATTAGATGAATAATTTTAGCAAATCATAAACGATAGAAGACCCGTCGGATTTTATTTATTTAATTCATTATAGCGGAACAATCCACTAATCCTCGCTACATATCTAATTCTCTAGTCACGCGAGCTTGTCGAACTGCAGCTGTAAAGTCACTAGTTAGAACTGATACCGCCCTAGTTCTGAAAACACGACAAGCTCACTTCGAAGAAATTGAATCTGGCTTTGCCCGCTGCCTGGCGTAGCTGTAACCTTTTTTTTAACGTGACTAAAAGCACATGCATTCTTTTTACCCTCTGGGTATGGAATCGGTTATGTTGGATTCTTACCAACTACGATTTTTTGGCATACTGCTATTTTTGCAGAATCCCTGCCAACCCTGAGAGCGACTGCTCGTTGTCGACCCTCTAACAAGCCAGGGCAAGTCAAGAATCACGTCACCCTAGCCCGGCCTATCGGTTCGTCGCCATAACCTAGACGAGGTTATACACCATATACTATAACTGAGTCAGAGCATTAAAGTCTTCTTCTTCACTGACGTTCCTCATAGCTGAGGGTCGTGGTTATCCAAACCCCGATTGGTGCGAGCTACTCTTTATCCTCAGGCTGCCCTGTCTTCCATCATTTATAACGATGTTTGCATGGTCCGTCGCTGATTATCGTGCACAGTCGGTCCATCAAGTTGCTAACATCTATTTCCTTTCACTATTAGTTTTAAAGTACTAAAGTAGCATTAAAGTACTCACCAGTTAGTATTAACGCTGGCCCGGCTCTGCGGGCGCGACAGGTTCGCCTCGGAGTAGTAGGGCCAGGCGAAGTTGGAAGTGGTCCGCTGGCAAGCGTGCGCCGGCATCTGCACGGGCGTGGAGCTGGGCGTGGGCTGCAGCTCGTTCTGCATCTGCTGCAGGATGTCGTCCGACGCTCCCAGCTGCTGCTTCACGGCTATGCCGCGGACGGCCGGCCGACGGTGGAACCCTAAACGATATATTATATTAGACGTGCCCCGCGGCTTTAACCACATTCTTCCCATTCTCGAGGCAATACCGGAATGTAAAACTATGTGTTAATCCAGAATATTATCTAAATGCATACCAAATTTCAACTAAATCGGTCAAGCCGTTTTTGCGTGAAAGAATAACAAACAAATATCCATACATTCTCACAAACTTTCACATTTATATTATTAGTGGGATTGAATTATTTCTTAAACTTGAAACCTTTTTGAAATAATCCGGCACGTGCCAGTCAGGCTCGCACATAAAGGGCAGGTACCATTATACATATATAATAAAGGTACGGAATTCTGTTTGTAGTCATATTTATTGCTAAATTCGATATGCCGTGAATACTTCAATTAATATTAAGCGAAATCAAGCAAAAAAAAAGCGTTTGTAGAATGGAAGCCCCGAAAATATTTCTTAAATAACCATTTTTCGTATTTTTTAGTTTGGCAAACATAATAGAAATAGATCATCTGTGCAAATTTCAAGTATTATATCACGGTTCAAGAGATAGCTTGGTGAAAGACGAACGAGCAACGAACCCTAAGTAGCTTATTGCTATTTAAATTTAACATTCATTTTATGTATTTAAAACATAAGTCAGTAACGGTAATTGTCCCAATTTGGCGTTGTTTTAAGCTTCGGCAAGCAAATTGAGTATAGGAGCGTAAAATTATAATTACTCTCAATACAAGCGTGAAACAAAAGCCGCAAACTATGTGTTATAAATTGAATGTTATTATTTATTAATTTGAGGTACTGCTATCCTATTACGTCGTTATCGAGTCGATTGATTAGCAATTAAAAAGCATCTATGTTATTGAAACAAACATTTAACATTTTCTCAATTTACAAACAAAAACAATAAAAAGTCGATACTAAGGAATGATCATTACAAAAGAACTTAATTAGTCAGTTAACTCCGGTAAAGTTGTAAGTAAATTATTCTATTGTTCGCTCTCTGAATTGCGATTTCTTTGAATGAGACTCCGAAAATACTATTGTAGTTCGCGATAGTTGGAATAAACGTTTAATTGTTTACCCATCTGTCGGAATGGAAATTCTCTGCATTATACAAAATTGTTTTCAATTAAATGTTTTAACATTTCTCAAATAATGGGCATATCTTCGCGAAATTTCCGAATCCTCTTGAGGCGAAATCTTATTGGATGTAGATAAAATGTGATGTAGATCTTGGAATAAGTGATAATATATTGTACACATTTCAGCGGAAAACAACTTACAGTTCCTTTGAGAAAAATTGTTCAAAGACCAATAAGCTCTATATAAAACGGCTAATCGGATTTTATAAAATACCATATATTTCTTGAGGACTGAAAATATCACGCGGTTTTCTATTTCCTACAAAATCGCACGGTTCTGCTAACATTATGTTTGAACTGCTATATCATATTATCTGGATTGCAAACGATATTTCCCTTGGAAACGAGGAAAAATATATTGCTTTTAACATTAAATTTGTATGCATCTTTAGCTTGGGAATACACGTGGTAAGGAGAGCAAGATAAACTGAATAAAGCGTGGTTTGAACTTTGCGTTTTCATTCTCGTTTATGTTTGCAATAAGATGTGAACTTAGCTGAGCTTCATAATTTAAACGAAGACAGTGTTCATAGTCTACTAACTCATTGTAATGTTGCTTTTATAAGTTTTCAGACTTGCTAAAAAGTTGTCAAAAAGCCTGACATTCTTTTCATCTTAGATTTTCTTTTGATAAACGGAATGTTTTACAATGACCACTTTCCATCAGTTTGTCCGCTTGCTCGTTTGCCTCCTATATTATTAAAAAAAAAACATTTTCAATAGCTATTTCTAGCTATAATTATAATAAAGGTATAAAGTAATTGTACCATAGTCATCGTGCTCGTCGTCGCTGCTGACCGGCTGCGACTCCTGGCCGTACCGCTGGCGCAGTCTCTCCGTGCGCGGCGCGGACGCACGCGCGAACGCCGCCAGGCTGTCGTCGTTATCCACTGCACCTAGTTACAATACGATTGATTTACTCAACACAAACAAAATAAATAGCTTATCTACGGCTGAATTTCAAAAAATGATTTAAGATGTAAGCATATTTGTAACTATCTTATCAGATAGGTTATCACTAAGTCATACTGAGCTATTAAGTTTATTGTTCATTGAAGGCGTATATTTTTAATAGTTAGGGATAAAGATCCTTGACTTTCTTTTAAGCTTTAGAAACCTAAATAAAAGCTGAGCACTTCCAAATCATTTAAAAGTAAAACAAAACTATCAAGAAACATTGACATATCAAATAAAATACTGAATATCTATGCGATATTGTTACATGAACAGTTATTAACTATAATATAATATTATCAATTGAAATACGCTCGATAAACGGCCGGAACTGAGTTCAATTGAATCGTGTAAATTAGGTAAATCTATCAAGTGCTACGGATTACTTAACACAAATGTATTTGTTAATCTTCCTCCAATAATCCTGTTGCACTTTGCATTGAGTTAGTTCAGTACTAGTAAAGGAAACTCTTTAGATACAGCAGCAAATCGCTTTGATAACTAATATTAAAGTCTGGTATTTCATGTCTGTTGACGTACTTTATTGTTTGCTTTCTATTAGCTTAAACTTTAATTTGCGGTATTTCCGATAAATTACGACTTGAGGTGCTTCAAGAAGGGAGCGTACATCTTTTTAAAAGGTCGGCAACCCACTCCAGAACTGTCTGGCGATGACCACCTTCCATCAGGCGGCTCGCCTGCTCGTTTGCCCCCTATGTTATTCAAAAAAAAACTCATCATAAATATATGTATCTTATTACGTTGACGCGTCATAACTTTTCAGTTGTTCTATATTGTAATAAATTTGACAAAGACGTATAGACATTATATTAACATGAAACTAGGACCAATACGAAAAGTTTCTCCGCACCTACTTACCACACTACGGAAAGTTACTAAGTAATAAGTTTTGAGTTTGATGCATAGTTATTATATATTTAAGTAATAGATACTATTTATACAACTCAAATACCCCACAAATAAGGTAACGGATCGCGATGGAATCAATAATATCTTAGTTACTAGCCGTTCCCTGCGGTTTTACGCGCGTAGTTCCCGACTCCCGTTCCCGGGGCAATACCGGGATGTAAACTATCCTATCCCTCAAGTTGGATCGAACTGCACATGGTGTGCGAATTTTATTATAATCGGTTAAGTGGTATAGGAGTCCATTGAGGACAAACATTGTGATACGAGATTTATATATATTAAGTTTACTAATTACAAAAACAGTACATCGTTAAGGTGTGGTGTGACTCCATTTCTTTATTATTGGACTCCCAGTTTACATAGTTGCAATATAATTACGGAGTGTAGAAAAATATGTGATATAGAGCACCATATTGAAACGAATTTGAAACGTTAAGAAAGAAGAATGTTTGTGTTCCCCTTATACTTCCTATATTTTGTTATTTTATTACAAATATTAGGAGTTCTAAAATTTTCGCGGATTGATCCTTTCACAACTTCAAGGGACCGTAGATTTGAGCATCATATTTAAATTTCAACTCGATCGGGTTTCCGAAATAAAACTCTTGATATTGTACTAACAATAATGCTTTTACTTTAGATAAAAAAATACAAACAGAAAGGTTTAAAAAAAAAAAAAAAAACATCACTTAAAGCGTCTTTAAAAATCCATTTAATGAAGCAAACAATTTACTCTCTAGTCTCTATAAAGAGCCGAGAAAAATGAAGTTTAGATTTTACAAGGAAAGTATAAAAGATTAAAATTTAATACGGATTTAATTATGAAATCTATTATAACCAATTATAATGAAAATAAAATTCAGGCACGTGCAATTTTTCATCGGAACGTTATTTTGAACGTATTAATCGGCTTTAGATTTATTTCATTATTTAAAAGAGAACAAATTGGCAATGTTGAGTTAATAAAAAGAACAAGTAATATCTAATTTCTTCAAAATATTTACTTACGATCTTTGAATGGAATAAAATATTATTAAACTTATGCAAGTTTGCTTTGGAAATAGCCGTTAGGTCTTCACGTTTTTTTTCGTATGAGCATTTCTTTGAAATTTGGATTATAGAAATATTATATTATAGTGTAGATCGATGCAACAAAACATCGGTCGAATGAGTTCAAAGTGCGTTCCAACTTCCACGCAACAATTCCTGCTAATTCACTTATCCGTCGACTTATCTATATTCATCTTTCAATATGGCTTCATGAAACACGTGCAGAAGAGAAATTGATTTTTTATTTATACTATAACTTCGGTTCTTAGCACTCTATAATTATTCTCAAGAGACGAGTCGCTCATCACGGAAAAGAAAAATTAACATATAAATAACATTGCACTCGTAATTATCTTCCTCCTTTATTGCAACGGTGTCATTTTTTATTCATGATCTAATTCCCAACAAAGAGCGAATCTGTGTTTTCGAACGACAGTTGATAACGCTTTTAGAATAAGCTCAAGGCCTTTTCAATAGAACTCACAAAAATACATTTTTGGAAATGCTCATCAGGCCGCTTCTTTTGGGAATAGACGGTAATATTCCTTCTTTTCATGGGAACGACGTACAATTATTTCGGACAACCGGTACATTGAATTAATGATATTTTAGATATATTACGTATTAAGAATATCTATATCAAAACAGATTTATACATAATTCTGGGTATTTTAATATCAATAAATTTATAATCGGAGCTTACGCAACAATATCTCAATCGGATTAACAAATAGCGAGCTCGTGATTACGCTTTCGTAGTAAATTCCTAGAAGTGGAAATATGTGTAAAGGAGAAACAGTTTGTACGTGAGCATAAGCGTTTCATTTCAAACCACATACTAATATGTTCCCAGTACTGATGTAATTCACGAGAAATTCTGTTGCCTCATTTATATTCTAACATGAATGAATGCAATTTATTTTCATATTTATTTGATACATGCCGCTTGATTACTACTATTGAAATAGTTAATAAGTATTAATCGAATATTAATATACAGAAAATATAGTTATTACTATGATTCTTCTCCTATCTCATAAGAATAAGTATGAATTAGTAGCTTATTATTTAGTACAAATTCAAGTTAACTTAATTTCCTGTTAAAGTAGTCACGAAATAAAGGTGTTACATATAGTTTGAGATCACGTCTTCACCAGACTTTATTAGATTCAAAAGTTTAGGGTTAATGAAAGTCTGCATCCAACACATAGTCTCCAAGTTATACGTGTACATGGCTAACCTCAATTTATTATTTATTATTTACATAAAATATTAAGTCATTAATGATAATTCATTCTTTTTGCCTTATAAATTAAAACTAACTTTTCAGAAAATTACAGAAATAATAGTTATAATCATTAATCAACGGTCGTATATTATTAAACTGATTTTATAATACCTACACTTAATTCTTACGAAAAAAAGTTAGCACGTAGCAAAAGTTGTTAAAATTGTTTAACTAGTTAAAGTACATGACGTTGTAGAAAATAAAACGTTCTTGGTTACGAAAAATCAAGACCATATTCAATAAGCTTTTCAACAGTAGTAAGCGTGAACATCGTTTATTTAACGCGTATAATTATATTATAATATATACGCGTATAATTATATAGTAAATTAACATAAATTCTATAATTATTCAGACAAAGACAAGAGACGAATTGCGATACAATAACATCTTTTTTCTATAGATGCAACTTACTTAATAAAGATTTGAATGCAACATTTAATCTTTTTCCTTTGTACACACCAAATATGTATCCTTTAGTTTAGATACTAAGTTTTAAGGTTAACCTTGCGTATGCTATACAATGAAGATGTTAAAAATCTTAATATAAATAAATTACGTGTTACGTTGGTTGTCGGCGATTGACTCTTAAGCTACTGAACCGATTTTAAGTTAAATTTAAGACAGGACAGCTTACATCATAACATATACGAGCAATGCCAGGCGGGTCGCTAATCTAACAATATAAAAGGAGGAACTAACTGACTCACTGACTTCATCGCACAACCTAAACGGCTAAACGCAGACACTTGAAATTTGGAAGTGACGTAGCTTAGGTACCGTTAAGATGCACTAAGAAAAATATCTATACTAATACTAATCTATACTAATATATAAAGCTGAAGAGTTTGTTTGTTTGTTTGTTTGAACGCGCTAATCTCAGGATCTACTGGTTTGAATTGAAAAATTCTTTTTTTCTTTCGAGGAAGGCTTTAGGCTATATAACATCACGCTGCGACTAATAGGAGCGAAGATATAATGGAAAATATAGAAAAAACGGGGAAAATTATTCATCTTTGAGGGCTTCCTTTGCGTGCGCTGCGAAAACGGTTCAAGATACAAAAATAATATGTATGACAGAATTATTCCTCTTTAAATGATCTAAAAAAAAGTCCGCGACAGTATATGTCTATCTTCTAAGATTGACTCACTATAACATAATAATAGGAATAGATCCGACGGGGACGACGTCGCGAGCAACAGCTAGTATAATATAAAGCTGAAGAGTTTGTTTGTTTGTTTGTTTGAACGCGCTAATCTCAGGATCTGCTGGTTCGAATTGAAAAATTATTTTTTTATTGAAATGACCATTTACCGAGGAAGGCTTTAGGCTACATAAAATCACGCTGCGACTAATAGGAGCGAAGATATAATGGAAAATATGGAAAAAACGGAGAAAATTATTCATCTTTGAGGGCTTCCTTTGCGTGCGCTGCGAAAACGATTCAAGATACAAAAATAATATATATGAAAGAATTATTCCTTTTTAAATGATCTAAAAAAACGTCTGCGACAGTATATGTCTATCTTCTAAGATTGAGTCACTATAACATAATAATAGAAATAGATCCGACGGAGACGACGTCGCGAGCAACAGCTAGTTATACATTATATGTACCTGGAGTGCCAGCAACCACGTCGGGCGCTGGGGCGTCGTTAGTCTCATGAATATCCAGTTCAGTGTTGGACGAAGCAGTCGTCCTCTCCCCGGGCGGCACGTAGTAAAAACCTGGCGAATTTACGTATATTAATTCTTGCATAACGTAATTTTTTCCGAGTTTTAATTTTCTAAAACAATATACGGTTCACGGCATGTTCTCTGTAAAATTCGTTGTAAGTCCGGGATTAAATAAGTTAGTCTACGTTTAGTAAAATATAAAGCTGAGTCTTCTATGAATTACATGGCGTGTGTTCATTAGGCCGTTTCACATATACGCTAAGGTCAGCTAACTTAGTGTTATTGTGAAAGGTGTGCGCTGAAATAATTGCGTTTAAAATCGCTTTAAAAGCAATACACTCACTAAGAGACGTTCAACTAAATCAAGTTTGTATAAAATTAGAACTACTATCTTCCCTTACCATATATTAGATGTTACTATATTATTATAAAAGTTACAAGTACCTTCATGGTGTCCAGTGTTGCCCACGCAAGCGGTGAGCGGAGCGAGGGTAGACAGAAACTGCCTACGCGGCTCCGGACGAGGCTAGATGCAAATGACAAGTTTCCCTGTAGCGATTTTGACCTTCCCCATTTTAACCTTATTATCAAAACTTATACGTAATTGACTAAGAACACTATGTGCTTTAAAATTCTACAAAAAATCCGAAGCTATAGAAAAAATAAAGAATATAAAACTTTTTCTGTCATCAATCGTATTTTGCTGTAGTTTTTGTTCATTTTGTGGCTGCCATAAACACGTAGAAGCAATAAAAGTCTTTGGCTGAAATCGGTGTTACAAAATGTAAATTTAAATCGTTAGGTTTTATTTCGGTGATAGAACAGAATAACTATTATTTTTACTTAAACCAAATATAACAATTATTTACATGTTCACAAGTCAAAGTGATGCCTTTAAATCAGTTGAAAGTAAATTACTGATATATAAAAATGAGCAATCAAATGAGTACCTTATGTGGTTCTTGATGTACGTCTCCCAAATCGGGAGGTCGTTGTCGCGTGGGCACCGGCGCTGACAGCGTCGACGACGACGAGCTGGACGAGCCGCTCCCGAACGCCTTCTCATTGCTCTTGTCGACGCCGTTGAACGACTTGTCGCTCGACTTGTCGCTGTTTGAGAACTTATCGACACTCGCCCCGGCGGGAGATGATCTTTGCTCCTCCGGCTCGTCTTCCACGTCACAGGTCAGCAAACGTATTCGCTCCGCTAACGACGCACCCTCTTGCTACAAGCCAATATTCTACTTACTATATATTTACTATGTGTTGAACTAATAACATAACTTATTGAATCATCGATCAAATTTATCGCTTAACTTGTTTTCAATCTAACAACGAGTACTGTGCCACTTATACAACAAACTTTTACAACTTTTAATGGGGCTAAAAGTTGCACACTACAATATTAGTTTACATTTATCGATTTTAACTTCTCGGTTCTAAAAAGAGAAATATTGTTAAAGTTTGAAGGCGACCTTACTATTTAACGTTTCTCAAATGTAATTAATGTTATACAATTATTTAGTCAAACATATTTTGTAACTAAAATCGCTTTAACTTTTGAGCTTTCATCTGTCTCTAGCATCGAAACGCCTCAGTGTTTCAACGGTTGTTCAAACTTCAAAGCGAAACGTTTACGTTTGACGCCGCTACGCAAAACATTCATAAATGAAGTTATAAAATTGGGAGATCTTTCTACTTGGATTAGTTTTTCGCAATAATTATTTTATAGAACAACAGAAAAAAGAGTCTTGTTTCTTGATTAAATTAATTATTTTCGCGTTGAAACAAGAAAAAACAGACTGCAATTTCTCACACAGCAACAAATTTCTAGTTACAATCTATATTTTTGAACAAAACGACGATTGCACCATTCCATTAAAACATGAGCCGGTGTCCCAATTGTGCATTGGCTTCGTTCGTTAACTAGCAGTCCAATCCGGAAAAATCAGAAGAATGTGCTAATCCAAAAATAACAAGGCTATCAGAGCTGTGAACCCCGGCAAGTGCAATACAAAGTTAACAACGTCAGTTTAATTGTTCCCTTTTGAAGAACCACTTGAAGGTATTAACGTGTGTGACGTTCGTTAGACCATGCTCACCTTTATGTTAAAGTGGAAATTCCTTCGGTGAAAGCCGGCAGTGCAAAATGAAAGCTATGTCATAAACTGCGTGCAACAATTTCATTATACTAATCTAAAGTCTGAACACAATCGCCTTGTAAAGCGAATATTTGATTGCCACATGTTTTAGTAGTATATAAATCAATTTTATTTAACTATACAAAAAAATGGTAAATAAGCTAAGGTGCTTCTTTTAAATCTTTAAAAGTTGAAAGATTCGTCGATATATATTTTTTAAAAATTAATAATGCATTTCTAGTTATGATCGAACTGTAGCTTATTGCTGCTTCAGTAAATACATTTAAATGTCTCAATATATTCCCTTTTAAATATTCTTTTCACTTCAAAGGAACTTGCAAAGAATAGAGAATTTATCTCAATCATCCCGTTACCGTCAAACCGATAAAAAATTCTTAGAAATTCAATTGTCAAGTTACCGACATCGATTTCCTTTTGCACGACAAACTTCAATACTCAATATAATAAACATTCCGGAGATTCGAGATGCACTTAGAGCTCAGGTTGGCTTTTCTTTACACATTGCGAACGTGGCTAGAGTGGGTGTTTAGGAAAAAATAATTTAAATCCCATGGAAGTAATATTAGTAAGGTATAGTACATGGTTAGTACTGAATAGTTTAAGTTAAAATAGTTAAAAAACAATCAGAACACTTTATAAGATCACTTTAGAGTCCGTCTTTCTGTCCGAGAAGGCCGAGAAAGAATTAAGTAATTGAAATAAGTAGTCCACGTTCCCTTGAAGGAGTGAAAAAATTCGGACCTCTTAAATTACGGAAAATAGATATTTCGATGATGTATATAACAAAAAATACGTTTTTCGACAGAATATGCCTCATTGTTTTATAAATGTAAAATCACCATTATAATGCATTATTTTTTTATGTTACAAACACTAAAAAATAATGCATGCCAAGCAGAAGGCTTTATCCATACTTTGTACCTAAATTTCAATGTTTATGCCAATGCCTCAAATGATATAGAATATTGCTAATTAAAATACGACACACCAAAAATTTAACATAGCAACTAGCAAAAGGAGCTACTTAGTACCTACTAACTAAACATAAATCAAAGGATAGTGAACTCATCAAGTGTTACAAAATTGAGGGACGTCCAGTGTTTACAGCTCGTTATAAAACTTTCGAACACGTTAGAACGTTGTAACAAGAGACTTTAGTCTGAGGACTCTAGATATACTCGTATTTATTCAAGGGTTTTCAAATACATCTTTATATACCCTCTACGCTAATTAAAATAGAAAAGCTTTTAACGAAATTTTTGATGGACGTTGTTGAAGCGGTAACAAAAATATTTAATATTAACAGTACCTAAATTAAAAATGTTTAACATTTGTGTTCAATGGTTACCTACGTTTTCGTAGTATCAAACAAATTCCTCGAAATATTATTTAAGTACTTTAAAAACAGACATGGACGCTAGACCTACCAACGCTTTGAAGTAAACAGAAATGTTTTAAATGCACCAAAGCAAATTAACAAAAAGATAATGTTCTGTAAACGAGAAGTTTATGTATTCGAAGCAAGCAATTTATTTTAGACACGGTCTTCGTCTACTTTTTTCATATAAACGTATAGTAAGTCTATAAAAAGAACATAAAATTATTATATCTTTGATGAATTTCGAATGAATTTTGCTTCTTATCTTAGTATATATACATTTGGAGCAGCTAACTAAAAAAATATAAAATGTTTGCATCGGTACAAATTTTCAAACTAAAATATCTTAGGCCGTAGGCGAGAAATGATGAATTACCCCGTGCTGACTCGTAGAGTGCTAACCTCCCACGTGACGTGGTGACGTCTTTGAAAACTATAAGAATAATATACTATACTCATAAAAATACGTTAAAATATACTTTTGAAGTAACTATGCTTAAAAGTATAATGTAAATTGCAAAGTAACAAGCAATGATTCAAAATATAAGTAAGTAACTTGAATTTTGTAACAGTTAATATCCTTTGCATTTACAAACAAACACCAATATATGGTGGATCGGTTTTTATAGCAATTATTGAACGACTAATCGGCTTATTCACAGCTACCGGTCGCAGCTTTCACTCTCAATTTCTGTCGGAAAATAAATATTATTCGCAATGTTACAATTTCAGTGAAAAGAAAGCCTTATATTTTATTACAAGTAGCGAAATAAAACTAGTACATGACACACTTGTCAAGTAACAACGCATGACGGGGTTGTTTGTTAATATTGTTCTTCATACGTCATTAGCATAGGCTATGATTAGTATTGGGGAGTAATTTTTAATATTACGAAACAATCATTTATAATTCCAAATTCCAAAATATGTAATATTTACTAAGGAATTTTGAGATCATTTTAAAAAAATATGTTTTCTTTACAATCAAATGATTATTAAGTATTAATATTCTCATTCGCATTTCGCATTCGTATTAATATGACCGCGATCCGATCTGTTTTCAATTCGAAATATGCTTCATATTATTCGTGTCTACTAATAGTAATTTATCTACTCGTATATCGGTAGAGGATAAATTGAATTGTGGTTTAACACAAAATGCTTGCTACGAAATGGCTACGAGCGTCTTTTGCAGGTCTACGAAAGCACAAAAAGCTGTTAGTAAAAGATTTTTTAAGCTTCATTTGATTGGAAAATAATATATTGCTTAGATGGAAATATGAATAATAAGAACGTGATGACGATCAATACCCCGTTGTTTTGGTGCCTTCCTCCAGTTTAATTAACAAGAAAAGAAATATGGTTCGAATTAAGCTAATTCTTAAAACATTCAAACATGAATACGTTAGGACGTTTAAAGAAATATGTTCAAAAGAAAATTAGATTAAAACTTTTCAACTCAGCGCTCAAGTTTTCGAGATTAATATCAGGTTGTACTTTAATGGTTGTAAAATGAGTTCTCTAACTTATAGAAAGCCGCCTTTGTTATATGCTTATATGATATTAGACTCTAAGTAGTTGCCATTGTTTATTCCAGACGTCTTTAAAACTACCTACTTCAAACTTTGAAGATTAGAGTAATATTAAAAGCCACATTTGCTACATAAATATTGTTATAAATAAAGCTATCTAGTTAACTATCTACGACACGATTTTTATAGTTTTTGGTCTCTCTTCATAACAAATGCATCGATTATTCAATAGGTAACTAAAATTAATAGATTAAATAACATTTTAGAATAATATGTGACCGTCTCATAATAAACGTTTAGAAACTCAGCTCTGGAATGTTTTTAAAATGTTTCAATACGAACATAGATCACATTACCGTTCTCTGGACAACAGAATAATATTACCTAGAAGAGATTTTCTTACAGCTGCTTCGCAATAAAACGTAAAATCTGAAGCGTGTTGAGTGTTGACTGAAATTTAATATTGGCCCATTACAAAAGCTAGCGAAATTCTTCATGCCGTAAAGTTTTAGTATTGTATTAAAATTAATGAATTTTCTTTACAGTATAGTTCACAAACACAAATGCTATTAGAAGTATGTCTAAAACACTTAATTACTTCGAGCAAGTTGAATTAATATTGTGACATGCATAAGTCCGTTGTTTTTGCTACGTAAATATGGGAGTACCCATAGATAATTATATGAGATAGAATTGCTTTTATAATGTTAAGCTCCAAATCCAATTACAGAATGTGAAGGTCGACATTAATTAGAATTTGAACATTATAAGCATGCAAAGTGAAAAGTAATTATTCAATAATTATATGGTAAAAATATATTATACTATATATTGTTTAAAGATACGAGAGTGTAGTGTACGGAGATACAATGGTAAGATGGCATTCGACTGTCGACAGCCGTGGAGGGCGGACGTGCCTCAATAGTGATATACGTGTGTTAGTACAAGGTATATTTAGTATTGCTTATTAGTATTTGCGTGCAATTTACAAGGGTATAATTCGCGTCACGCATCTTTAGCGCTGAATGAAACCTGCACAGAAGTCAAAAATAAGGTATCGAGGGGACGGCGCGTGATCGTCGAGTGCGCGAGCGTTGATTGGTTCCCCATAGTGTTGTCTTTCTCGCACCAATACATCAATTACGAGCGCGATTCTACCGATGCGCAGCTATTCTCGTCCAGCGCTAAACATCCGTGACGCGACCTATACGCGATACTATTTGATTTTTTCCACTATTTAAATTTCGCTATTTAAAATTATAATTTAGGTCATAATGAAGGAGTCCCCATCGTTAAATAAAAGTATAATATCCCTAAAAGAAATCACGTACTTTTGTATTTATTGTAGAGTCATGACAAGGGACTGAATCGTTGACAAGTATAATGAAAACCTCTACGCGTAGGTGGTTTCTATAAAACAGTAGTTTTAACTCTGTTTCCAACAGTTAATAGTTCGCTGAGAACAAAACAGTCTCGAGCGAGATAAATATAAAGTTCGACTGTACTAGTATTGTTTCTATATCTTTCTATTTGCTGCAATACGTATTGTGCTAAACTTATAGCTACCTACGTGTATGCATGTGGAACACCCACTTACTAGTTCATTTGTGGTGCAAGTTGCAACTGAAATAATTCTATCGAAATGGAATACGGTTCTTCGTTTGTGTTATTAGAAACATTGTGTAAAATTAAAAAAAAATTGTTGATTTGATCACTCATACATCAATCATTGATATTGATTAAATTACTTTTAATGAATAATTATATAATTTCGGACTAACATATTTATACCACTATAATACACACTAAAGATGCCACTAAGTTTAATAACTTAGTGTTAATTACCCTGTACTATTGTAATATAAACCCCAACAACTTAACGTTAATTTAGATTCAAGTTATCCGATGAGTATAGTACATAAGTATTATCAATAAATAATATACAATTTTAATTTGCCCTATTTTTTTTCTATCAGTTTCGACTTTACTTAAATAATTCATATATGTATAACGTATATAAAATAAAATGTAAACTAGATTGTGTATAGAAATGTTTGTTTTTTTTGTAATGTGTTTTTTTCGTATTTAGTCGACAAGCGTATACTTTAAACATAGTATAAAACCAAGTCGCTATCCGCCTTCTCTCTAGCCCTATGTATGCTTAGATCTTTAAAACTACGCAACGGATTTTGATGCGGTTTTTCTTAATAGATAGAGTGATTCTTAAGGAAGGTTTATATCTACACTTATATATAAAGATGAAGAGTTTGTTTGTTTGAACGCGCTAATCTCAGGAACTACTGGTTCGAATTAAAAAAATCTTGTTTTATTGAATAGACAATTTATTGAGGAAGGCTTTAAGCTACATTACATTATGCTGCGACTAATTGGGGAAAATTATTCATCTTTAAGGGGTTTCCTCTTGGTGCGAAAACTGCGAAAACGGTTCAAGATACCAAAAAATATGAATGAAAGAATTATTCTTCTTTAAATGATCCAAAAAAAAAGTTCGGGACAGTATATGTCTATCTTCTAAGATTGTCTCACTATATCATAATAATAGAAATAGATCCGTCGTGGACAAAGTCGCGAGCAACAGTTGGGTCGCTTGTTATGAATAAAATAGTTAAATACCTTTGGCTGTTGCTTCTTGCGCGCCTCGCTCCGCAGCAGCGAGCAGCGCAGCGCGTTCCGCTCGGCCACGCGCCGCACCGCGCTGTCCTCCGGCTTCGGCCTCACGCCCGCGTCCCACGCCCTGCCGTACCACATACCATTTACTTATTTATCTACCAGCTGTGCCCGCGACTTCACCCGCGTACAAAAGTAACTTTGGGCAGCATTTTTGAAAATGCCTAACCCGCGCCAACAGTTCAGCAAGTTCAACGTGATTCTTTAAATTGCCATGACTTTTTTATTTTACACACACAATATAACCGACCATTTATCCGGAAACATTCAGGGCATTTGTCCAGAAGAATGTTAAGCGCGGAAAGAATGCGTTGCAGGCGATACAATCATAACACCTACAGCTGCAATATGACCACGCGAAGTTAAACCATTTCAAAGTAGATATATTTGTCTACTTACATACATCGTCGCCGCAGCATCAAAAGACGTTTTTCGTAATTTTGCGTAAAAATAATAATAAATTTCTTGTAACAGCACCATTATCGGTGGGACTATTGTAAGAACGTGCTTTTTAAACATAAATATTAATACAATTTTGGCTAATTTACGGCGGATCAATTATTAAGAGACTATCAATCTATGCGTTATACGTCTATGACAACACAACATTCCTTTGAATATTCTCCAAATTACATAAAAGTTATATACGTGCGAGCCGGTAGCCGTGATGCACGAAGTTAGATAAAACTTTCTTATGAATTAACTTCATAGCTATAAGTTTAACTTTCGTATCGAAAGTTTACGCCATTTAAGTCTTCCTTTTCCCTCTTTGATATAAATAGAGAGTCTGAATATCTGGACGTCAAATAGAACCTATTGGGCGTATTCAAACATTCAATTGGCAATCGTTAATGAATACAGTTTTAAAAAGACGTCGTGTCCACGATATTTAAGTCTCCACTATTTCCTGTGACGAATGTCGAAAGCCCGGCATCGCCCATGGCATATGGGAAATAGCGAAAAAAATGTTTAGCACAGGAAACACTTTTTATCTTACTATAAGTAATCACTCGTAAACTCTCTTTCACATTACAATCTTAAAGAAAACTTAATGCCCGTACAATTATTTTACTGTGATTTTACCCGCGTAGTACCCGTTCCCGCGAGAATTTCGGTCATTCCTCTCTTAGTGCACCTCTACGATACCAAAGCTACGTCACTTCCAAATTTCAAATGCCTACGTTTAGGCTGTGCGTCAGTCTGTCAGTTTCTTCCCTTATATTTTTAAGTTCGGACGTAAAAACGACAGGGTAAGTTTGACGTGTGTGCGTGTGAGTGTATGTGTGTGTCTTTATGTGTGTCAGTGTGTGTCTTTATGTGTGTCAGTGTGTGTTTGGAGGAAATCGTTTCAGGTCTTCAAGGTCATCGGGTCGTTAGTTAGGTGTTATAGGAATGTTACACGCTCAGTTTGCTTGCATTTTGTCGGAGGTTTATGTATTTCTTATACTGAGTTGTTAAATATAATATGTAATACATATATAAATTGTTACCGTAAAGTTTCGGATGTGATGAGCTGGGGCTCGATGGCCGGCGGCGGCGGCCGACTACTGTTGAACAGTTGCTGCACCGCCGAATTCGTCTTTGGCGTATTTAATGTTAGTATAAGCGGCGTTTCCATCCTGCAAACAAACTAAATTTTAGTTTACTCTAATACAGCATTAATAAGCAAGCAGTAAGTAACAATAGTGCGTAGTGTGTGTTGACTTGCCCAAGTACATACTTAGTCTTGAACTTACAAAATGTTAACCTTTTAATGTTATGAGTGATGAAGCTTAAAAGCAACATTTAAAACAAATGCCGTTTTTATTTCTATGTGCGAATCTTCGTAAAATCCAAATTTTGTTAATACTTGATTTTTTGATTTATTCTAGTATTTCTTATTGAAAACAACTATTCTTTAAACTCCATGTTATAGAGCTTATATAACGCAGAGATTTAGTGTGACTAGAGCCTAGAGGTTGACACCACGTAGTCGTAGGTGTTATCGAGAAGTTAATAATAAATACCTGGTAGTCAAAGAAACAATCATTAAAAGTTACGTTCAGATAATTATTATACCTCGTTAGTGCTAAAAGACTTCTGAGAGTGATTATAACTTGGCTAACTTTTCAACATATACACATTTATATGAAATCTTATTGGTCTTACGAACAATTTATTTTAGTTGAGCACCAACTGATGTACGTAAAATAAATTATTAGTTTGCTTAAGTAGTTCTTTAATAAGCCGTATCATTTTAGCAGTTCCGTATCCAATCGTACCTATATCCAACCTCAAGGAAGTGGTAAGCCTATAATATTATCCATATAGTGTTAATTAACGCCACTATAGCACGGATCGGCAATGGGCTCCGATAATTGTTGTAAGTTAGAATTCGGACTACATAGGTATAGGATAATAATGATTTTGAAAATTTATAATAAAAATTTATTTGATAAGATGTTCCCAAGAGAACGGTCATTAACCTCAATAAAAAGCCAGACGGTTTTAAAAGGTTAATCCAATATATCGCATATAAAATTCGCAAAGCTTGCTTGCATTGGATCGATAGGATTATTTTTTATTGGGAACAGTATTGCATGAGAAACTATTCAGAGAAAGACTGCTTATTAAAGTTTAAATCTCATACTGTAATATACTAACATTTAATAATTTCAGTGTTCAATTCAATTTAGCGCAGCTTAGTCGTTGATTTACCTGCAGCCACATGCTGCGGTACAAATTGTACACTCAGGTTCCCGCTAAATAGTGAAAAGTAAATATGAACTCCGAGAGAAACTGGCATAGACAGGAGATTTAGAGCATTCCTGATAATTTATATTATAGAAAGAGCATGAGAGCTCGAAATAAACACTTAACATATTTTCCTTATAATATAAAAAACATAAAACAAACAGAAAACGCTAGCTACTAGCATAAGTCATATCGGTTAAATTGTTATCTCGTAAATGGCAAACCGACACAGGAGCCATCCGGTGAAGCGTTTTTACGTCTCGTTGTGAGAGAATAGTGTACAGTTTATTTTCCACGCTATATTTCACCACGACACAAAGGAACACGCCGCGCCGGTCGACTCTCGGCCGGCAGCCAATTAGTTCGATCAAGCAAATCACAGTAAATAGATTGTGTACGGAAGCTCACTGTGGTTCTATGAAATGTTGCCAATTTAAGGTATCGCTATAATTGGAGCATTTGATTCATCACAATATGGAAATCCACTTATGACACCGTATTTAGCATTTAGACACGCCCCTTTATACGACTACAGAGGCTATTTAAATGCTAGTATCATTCACGAGCTCTGAGATCTCGACTCAAGTATAAGACACGTGCTACCGTAAGTAAAGGTGAAACAAGTTTTCTTCGACTTGAACATTATATTTGAATCTGGAACGCGAATTGAGTTAATATAGCTTAGTTAACTTATAAAGTTGCATGGGATTAAGAAAGTTTGTTTCTTCTAAAGTTACCATTACGTCGCGTGTATAAGTTTTAAATGAACACATTTTGCAAAGAAGCATTTGAATACAAAAAGTAGGAAGGAACATCGGTAAAATCCAATGTTTATAAAACAAACAGTCGGGAAATCAAAGAGCTTGTGGCATATTATTTACACGGTGCCATTCGTTCGGAAGCAATAACGATATATTGGTTTGGGATATTTATTCTTCATATCCATCCCGTCAATGTGGAGTCTTAGAAAAATTTATGAAGGGGATTTTTCAGTAACTATTGTTAATAAAGTCTTTATTGAAAGTATAAAAAAACTACGCCAAAGGTCACAGAATATATAAAAAAGAAATATTAGTTGTTTTGCTTGTAACGAAAATAAAGATTAAAAATTTATCATTAATTAGAATTTCCAAGAAATAAAGTGAGATATAACAGGCAAACGGCTTTTAATTGCAATTAAAATCATCACCTGAGTTTTTCCTTTATTTATTGTTGAGCGGAACGATAGATGTTTTGTGCGCTTTTTTAAATTAAATTTTATTTTTCCTTTGCTATTTTAACTAACGTGTATTAATATCCAAAGACCTCTTTGCAAGTTTCAATTTAATGCTTATGAAAACAGAAAAGATTAAGACTGGTACTTTTCTAGATTGTTCTATTACATTGTATGTATACAAAGCGTCCAAGCCTCGCTCGAAATAGATTGCGATTTGTTGTAGGTATGTACACTTACGATACTCTGATATACTTTACACTCACCGATGTGCAGGGGTAGTGTCCTTCTGCGGCGCGTCCTCCGTCTGCGTTTGTTCCACCGTTTTATTGTCGGTCTCCCCCGCCTCCTTAGACCTTTCCACGAACCGAACAGACCTCGGCGTCACTGAACCGTCTTCATCGCTCGCTGTCGTCGATCGTTGATCATCATTCTATCAGATATTTTTTCTTTCATTTATACAGACATAATATGAGTAAATCTTCTCTGCCATAATTTAAAATAATATGGTTCTAGGTACCAATTGCAGTATAAACCAGACCAACTAGAACCAGACCAGAATTTTTTTTAATACAAAATAGTGCCCCATCTAGAAAAAATCATCTACGTAGACAATAAATAAGAAGGGCTGTGAAAAGCTTCGCTTCTAGGAACACGTCTGTATAAATCTTACTTAAGCAAGAAATAAAAACATCCAATATAAAATATAAATAGCCGGGTAATATTGAAACAATAATAATATCAAAAATAAGTTTAGTTGCATTGATCCGTTCAATGTAGACAAATGGGAACTACTTTTCTGAATTCGCTTGTATAAATCAATTCTATTTGAGAAGGAGGCGAAGGCTGTTATTCAACAGTTTTTTAAGGACGAATGTTGAAACTACATTTTCGCGACACCAACAGCAATTTGAATCGCGCTTACTTCAGTGGGTTGCAATCTCATAATACTTCGTAAAGGAATTAAGTGTTATGAGTTCTATTATTATCGAATGTATTTAATACCATGATAAAATAAGACGTATTATATGTGTATAATGTAATAAGTTAGTGTCATATTATATTAAAGCCAGTAAGCATGTCCGAATACCAGTTTTAAATGCGTTATTACAAGATTACATACTTGCTTCCACAAATAAACTATACTTAGTATATATAGCTTCATAGTAGCATCGTGATTACCCTTTTAATTCATTAATTTATTCAAGGAAGAACTAGAGTAACCCGAGCAAGGGTCATGCTACGTGGATAAACAGATAATACGTTAATTATATTTCCTTGTACAATGAGAACGGCTTAGTAGGTCAACAGCTCCTGACATACAAGCTTTAGTATGTTATCAATAAAAATAATATGAATTCTTATTCAACGACATCGTTGTTTCACTTAATGTAATTAACAGTTATAATCCATTTTAACTTAACGTATTTTCGTCCCGATTGATTCAAAATACTCGGCCTTTATTTGACTTATTATAATATTACAATCTGGTGTCCGCTGCGTCTCTGAGATTTTCGAGTAACAATTTTCTAATTATAGTTTTTTTACTGCGATATCGCCTGATCTTAAGCGAAAATGGAGGCTAAGAGTTGTCATGTCTATTCACCTTAATCGTAACTTTAGATCCAAGTGGTAGTCACTAGAAAAGACACAAGAATGTTCCACTCTATATGTGTACCTGTTCAATAAGACCCTTGTCGTTGTCCAGTGACTTCCACAGTCGGCCGCCCTTGAGGATGCCCGCCCGGCGCTGCCTGAGCGGCGAGCTCTCCGCCGACGCCCTGCCCTCCGTGTCCGCTGTGTCGCTATCTTCGCCTACAATCATGTCGTATATTAATCCCTACTTAAATTTTAAAAAGTATATTTAAGAAATTTGGTTATAGGTACAGATGGTCTAGAGCCTGAGAAAATACAGGCTACTTTTTAACTTGAAAAAAGGGTGATAAGGGGGAGAGAGGTTTAAATTTATATAAAATATCCACGCGGATGGAGTCGCGGGCAACAGCTAGAATTAGAATATTTTTTAGAAATTAATGTTTACCCCATCGATGCGGTTAATTCTCCGCTGAATTTAAAGAACGTATTGAAATTAAATATTCGAACACTCCCAAAGCCGGGGCCGGCTGCTTGTTATAAATATATACATGTGTTTGAATATCTTACAGCAAATACCCTTTCGAATGATTATACGTATATATCAAAATAAAAACAAATGAACAGCCGCAGTAAAAGTCAAATTGTTTAATAATGATATTAAGTAAAAATATTTTAACACTTAATTTCAAAATATGAAATTACCGCTTAAACGATTAACGCTTATTGTTGAGCTTAATAGTAAGGTTAAACGAATTAACAGCTGCAAATTCCCAACTGTCTGTTACGTGTTTACAGGGAGTAATTATCCAACGTGTCGATACAATGCAAGCTGAACATCATAATAGTCTAATCGCTTGGAGCTTTTCTCAATAAAAGGAAATAACCGCCATCCCATAACGCAATGGTTGTTTAATTTTTATCTTGACATTTTTATTAGCTTTTTTTAAATAAATTCATGTGAATGAATGATACAGATTCAATGTATTATATAGGTACCTTATGACGCTTCAGTTCTATATCTAAGATGAAATGATTTAAAGCACCTGTTCGTGGTGAACGTGGATCTAAATGTAATAATCCGCCGACAACTTAGGGGGAGATATCAGACGTCTGTCTGGGACTTAAAAGAGATGAAAATATTATAGTATTGTGGTTATCATTCGGTGCCCTTTTCACAAAACAATGTCAAAGGTCGAATAAATCAAGAGTGTGTTGAGTTTTATTAATATTTTTATATTTATTGCTTATATAAAGCATTTAAAATGATTACATTTTAGTGAGATACTCTCTTTACTGTACAATTTGTTAAGAAGTTTTATTACAAAATAACAATTCAAAAACAAGCAAATTCTCAGAGAAAATAAACCGTAATTTTATATATATTACTAAAAATCATGTAAGTAATTAAAGAATTTAAAATTAATACATACAAAAGCTAACTGTAAATATGATATTTCAGTGAGTTTATCCTGTTCTGTGAATAGGTGCGCAACTAGAAAATTAACTGAACATTGGTTAAAGGTGTGGAAATGGAGGACGAGATATGCCTTTTCGCAATTAAACACTGACTTACGAGTGTAATCTCGTTATTAAACCAAATTGAGTGCCGGTTCCCTACGGAAATAATATTTATCTTTTTAAATATATGTGGAATTTTTACTTCATTTCGATTTCATCTTTAAAATATAACGGCAAATAATTGTGTCTATACTTCAAACGCTTAAATCTGCTGGAGTAAGAAGAAAATTATTGATGTTAACTTGCAAAACATCGTGTAAAAATTATATATCAATAGATATTTTTTAGATTTTACTAATTTTACACGGTCTACAACAACTTGCGACTAGTGTAAGTTAAACAAACAAAAAGTATCATCACATTTACTTACTCGTATATGATTCATATAAAAATCGCACACAAACCTAATATTACAAATAATAAATTTATTACCTACGTTTAATAAATCAGATATTTCAGCTCATAAGTAGGTACTTATGAGCTTAAATATTTTATTTTTGATACAAATGAAACGAAACGTCTAATATTTACGAATCATTGAAGGTCTTTGAGATAATAAAGAAGACTGTTTTGTATTATTACGTTTGTGTTGTTATTACGATTCATAAGTTTATACTATTAATAATTTATCCGAATAAAGCAAAAAGTCCAAAATTAATAATATAGGTGGTAAGATAGAATTTAGGAAAGATATCTACATACATAGCGATACACTAAGTACCGTTTGTCCCGACATTAAAAAAATTGTTTACATTTTTTTACATATCTCACCTCTTGACTAAATGTTAATTACAGAAGGTTTCTTGTTAACTATGTTACCCATGCGTTAATTAGGAAAATAAATCTAATAAAATCTTACACTAGAGTGTAAATTTCATAAAGTAATGTAGAATACTGACTCGTTAGTGGCGCCGTCGGCAGCTCCGCTCGAATCTCCTCAATGCATATATCTGGAGGACATTCTGAAACAAGCACAAAAATAAAAGTTCTACCCAAATAAATACTCACTTATTCTTTTGTAAGATATTCTCGGAAACACTGGTAATAAAATCAAATTAGTTGTGCAAAAGTAGTTTAGAAATATTATAGTTATATTCTGGGAAGTTTCAAGTGAGTTTGTGTTTATCTATAAAGGAAATGAAATTGATGCGGGAAGTCTATTTAGAGAAAATATCTATATCTTTATAGATGTATCTTGTCACGTTACTTTATACCATATAATTTTCAGAACGGTGTCGGCATTTCAATTATCATCATATCACGTCATTTGCATATGCTAAACCCCGCGGCATCTACCACTAACAACTTGACAACCGAACCAAAATTCATTTTCGACGCAATTTTTTCTTATTGACACCAGATGTGTAAAAATATCCTTACTAACACTTTATACCCCATCATTCAGTTCCGTTATGCTTATTTAACCACGACACAAAGTACCTGAAATACGTATATGTTTATTTGCAAAGAAAAAACGTAATGCATATTCTATTTCATTGGTAGGTATTTATGTTCCTATTAATATTTATATTGCTACACTAATTATAACTTTAATTATTTAGTTCAAATACATAGTTAACTCCCACACAAACCATATATTTCAAGTATGTATATAATATAATATAATATGCCTACTATAGTACGGAAACCTGACCGGATATTGCATGCGAAGCTCGAAACTAAATAGTCAGATTTCATTAAATATTTTCAATATACGATATATTCATTGTTATTATGATTATTATTTTAATACGATAAATACTTTCAAAACTATTGTTTTAAATACAAACATATTTTACTAAATATATCCTCTGATTTTGACGCTTTCAAAAGCACACTTACATATCGTGTAGGTACGGAGACGGTAACTATTCATTAATTACCCGACTGCCAAAGAAGGAGGGTAATGTTTTTCGAGTGTATGTAAGTATGTATGTCTTTTCCTTTGTGACCTCCTGTAGCCTAAACGGCTTGATGGATTTTGATGTATGAGGTATCGTTAGATTTGTCTTGATTACGGGAGTGTCATAGGATACATTTTATCCTAAAAGTCCCACGGGATAAAGACATAATTACTCTTTTTTTAGTGTGCAGTCGGGTATTTTGTTTTTTTAATAATAATTACTTGTTTTGTAATTACATAGCAGTAGCACGTGCAACAAGCAAAAAAAAGCGTTTACATTTGTAAAGCTTGTTCTATTTTACGAAAACAATTTCACAGTATAACTGAAGGAATAATTTCAAAAGACCAAAGGTTTCCAACAAAAACAACTGCATTGCTTTAGAACTGTTTTAATTTCGACAATAAATTGAAAAACGTATGAAACTACTTCATTCACAAAATAAAGCTCTTTGCAGGCATTTCGCCAATATCTATATATCGATCCCGCATGTGACTGGAGATACTAAAAATCTAGAAATGCATTAATTAGCAATAACAGATTTATCGAAAGTCAATTCTTACATCACAGGATTGTGGAAGGAAGACCGATACCCAGAAATTAACCCGATACTCCATCATATTGTACGCGTAAAGTGCTTTCATTGATCGCTCCTCTATTCCGTAGCCTATTTTAGTCTTGGGGCTTCTATTGAATATCATTGACGTTTAAGATTAAAATACTTCCGATTGTTATCTTGGAAAGTATAGTGAGGGAAAAAAGTAACCGCAAATATGTAATTAAAAATATTATATACATAATTCTAAAGAATGGATCAATTTTATCAATAGTTCTAATTAACTCTTTCCACGTTAAATCGTTACTTGTTTTTCAGTTTCACTTTTATACTTTTTATGTATATTCCTGAGTTCCGAATGTAGAATTTATTGTACCGTAATAAACTTGCAAGATAAATGGAAAATGCAAATTTCCAGCGCTCACAAATAGAATTAACGCTCTGTCTCTTATATAATTTGCTGTGAGGTAATTAATTGGTGATCCGGCATAGCTTTAAAATTAGGAATTTTTATAGAGACCCCTAAATATTAAAGAATATTACGATTTTATGCTATTAAATAATTTAAAGAGCTTGCGAAAGAACTGATAGTAAAGACATAAACAAGAAACTTCAAGGTAAAAATAGTATCTACAAAATCATAAAACAGGAACCTTTTCTGATCTTCTTAAACCAATTATTCTATTTTTAAATATTAGATTATTTTAGAAATCGTAACAAGGCAATAAAGTTATTTTACTTCATTTGATCTTGAACGATCATATTTCCTGTGTCAACGACCTGCATAGATATCTACAGGTAAGCCTTGTGCTCCCATATTTGCACAGAGTCTGGTGACTGATGAAAGGTTACCCGCAAAGGCAGTCCGCTCCCAGGAGACCTTTAGACGTGAACCTTCTGACAACCTCTTCACCCAAGATATTACTGAACGAAACTTGAAGAGCCTTTCATGATTGAAAAGACAACCATCTGGATGATCATACGTAGCGTTGACACTAGCAATGGAAAACGCAAGTACAGCGTTCGACAAAAATTAGCGTCTTTACACTCATTTGATTTCGAAATTGATCGAAATTGATATAATGTAAAAAATTCTCATGATAAGCAAACCAAACCCTAACCAAACCCTTTCGTTATATAGTTTTCAAATAAATTTCTAAGTTGATTTAAAAAGTTACAATTCAAAATGACATATACTACATATACAGTATACAATTACTCATTTATTGGTACTCAAAGTCAAAATCTATAATACTGCTAGTAAACCACTATAATAAACAGCTATACTAATTTCAGTAACCGTGCAAGGCGAAGCCATTGTGTTTATCCTATTACTATTATAAAGGCGAAAGTTTGTAAGTATGGATGTATGGATGTATGGATGTATGGATGTTTGTTACTCTTTCACGTAAAAACTACTGAATGGATTTGAATGAAACTTTACCACAATATAGCTTATACATCAGAATAACACATAGGCTACAATTTTTGAGGATTATAAGGGAGGAAAGGGAGGGTCACAGTTTATATGAAAGTCCACGCGAACGGAGTCGCGGGCAACAGCTAGTATATAATATGACGATAATAATTACTGCAACATCGAACTAAGTGGACGGGGTGACAGGCGACAGTTGACTCGATCACCCCGGCTTTGTATCGCCAATAGCTTAGATCAGAACCAGACCGGAATTAATTTTAAACGGAGGCAATTTGAGGATAGCTATATTGTTTGTGTTGAAAATAAAAGCAGAGTAGAATTGTAATATTTGACATGCTTAGTGAAGGTAACGTCGCGATTTATTTGTATAGACTTACAAAACACACCCTTTACAATATGTTTTCTATAGTTAACATATACTTATATATTAGAACTTAAACTAATGATTGTACTGAAATTCATTGGAAAAAGGAGCATTCGTGGAAAACACTTTAATGTAAACGTTGTAGGTAATGGTCTACTAAGCCAAAGCCAACCTAGTTTCTTTGTCAATCGAACGATTGCATGAGACGCAAATAGAGCAGCAAAAACATTTTCCATTCGTGAGTAAAATTGGACTCTTACATTTAATTCAGTTACGTTCTTTTAATATAATTTATCTTTAAATATAATATCTTTACCTAAATTTCTAATCTATTTACAATATTACAAAAAGTGTTTGATTGACGGAATGTTAATCAATACCCACCCTTGTTAGAAGTATTTGTAACATTAAGAATATATGGTTGTTTCTTAAGATATATTTAGTATTTACGCCTGCCATAGGATCAGATCTTTCATTCACCGATAAAAGACAAGTGCCTACACAAGCATCAGCTGTCTGCATCATTGTTAAATAAATGCATAGAATACAGCATGAAGCTTTTCTAATTATCACACAGTGTACAGGAACACGTTCATTTTCAACACGAAATATCGCCCAACCACTACTGCCGATTATACCACGATCAATAGAGTTTTCGCTTATTTTTATATCAAATTATTATTAGCGCTCTGTAGAATTGTGAAGTAGGTATTTCGTAGACTGCAATATGTATAATTGAAGTATTCAAATCAACGAAATGTATTGCTCACGAGTCGTGAAGTGGCCAGTAATTCAGCCGTTCATGCTGATTGCATTATTCATGAATCGCAACACGAGTTATAATCTGATTTTGTTCCCGTAGGTCGATACATAAATAATAAGTTAAGAGCACTACATGGTGCAATACTATTACCTATTGGTTGTAATATTAAACATAAATTAATCAGACATTAATCATTATATAGAAAACCGTAAATGGTTGTCTTTTATTTAAATCAATGCACTTATTCATATATTAATTACGCTTTAAAGGAAATATTATTAAAAAAGTAGTCTTTATTAAATAAGTAATAAACACTTCCGATATAATAAACTCGTAAGAGTTTGTAAAATAATCATATTTTCACTTACTTTTGTTTCACTTTAAGATTACAGGGTGGAAAGTCATATTATATCTCTGCCTCAACAAAGCTCTTTTTCCTTTGAGTCCTATGAAATTATCGCTTAAAATATATTTTAAAACTTAACTTTTTAACACAAACAGTAATACTCCTTTTATGTACAACAAAATGTTTCTGTTCAAAATAAATGTTAATAGAAAATAGTGGAATCGCAGTTATCAGTATGACTGACGCGTACACAATATTTATATTTCCTGCGAACGGGTTGCTGTAATGGTAAATTAATTAAAATTGAATACTGTAATCAACGAAATTCGGATCACGAATAGGGTTTTGGCAACGTTAACCCAATTATAAACGTATTGAAATATTTACGCATTATACACACTGTAAGCGCTAGGGCGAGGCTATGATTTTAGAAGTAAGGTTTGAATCATTCAATAATTTACCTACATGACATCTAGAATGAATATTTAGAAATGTAAAAAATAAAAGACCGCTGTTATCTGTTTTATATACCTACCTTTTGTGACGTGAGTAAGTCTTCGTTTTTGAATTTAAACACTAATCTAGGACTCATCAAAAAGATTCATAGATTCATCGTAATTGAAATAAAAGTAAATTAATTTACTTTTTCCCTAAGATTACGTAATAGTTTGCACTGTATCATGTTTCATTAAAAGCGATAAAAGTTTTACGCTATTTCCTGTACTCGTCAACGCTGATTGATGGACATACGAGTAGAAAATAATGTATGAGAAGCGTTTATATCAAGGACAGTCGATAAAACCATGTCTAATATTATTAGGTAGGTTATTATTATTTAGATTTCTTTGGTGTATTATTGTAAGACATTATATCAACCAACATCTTACTAAATTATATTATTTCACTCCT
>JADANM010005835.1:3357160-3368061 GCA_026213755.1 Eurema hecabe
CTTATTCAATATAATGATACCTCTTATCAAAATGAGACAAAAAAATATAATTGTTGACCCTAGGTCTAAATTTTCTATACAACCTTTACCTCTGTTTCTGCCAGCGGAACCGTATTGCTAAACACGTCTTTAGTTTCCTTATTCAATATAATGATACCGCTTATCAAAATGAGACAAACATTTAAAAATGTACAATATTGGTCGTTTGTTCATGGATGGGAAAAGACATGACTAGTATTCAAGTATACTTAAGTTGCCTGCTCACATCCTGTATGACGTGAATACTTGGGCACTTTCGCTCTCATGTAAATCAGAAAAAGTTTAACACGCAAAATATTGAAAAATGTCTCTATTTTGTAGTTTCAAGAAATGTGTTTTCTACTGTTGTTTCCACTCAAGAAAATACTATAGCAGTTACGTCACCAGATAAAAAGAAACGCTTTAAATATCGTCGCAAAATATTGCGACAATTTTGCGTCAAAGGCGACATTCTGTAAATATACCTGAGACAAAATATTTTGCAAACCGTATCTCGTGCACTTGATTAAAACCGTTTATGTATGTAGTTTTTGCAAACGTTAGTAAATTAACCGAGATTGTGATCTCGGTACATTTCTTACTACTTGCTCGAAATTATATTAGTAAATTAGGTTATCACAAACTAAATTTGCAGCTACAGTTTGCTTAAATATTTGTTGCATCTATTAAAAACTTTATTAACTGGGTAAAATGATTCACTGTTTACTTGAGACGGGACACTACGTAGAGCAATAGTTCTACGCAATAAAAATTGTCCCTTACTATGATAATAACAAGAGTAAAAGTTAAAACGGAAACATTTAGTATTTAAATTCAAAACTTCGACTCATCATTTCAGGAAATTTCAGTTACTATAGTAACACACTAAACATTTTAATGGCTTTAAAAGAAGACTTGGAATATATCGTATCACTTACATGTTACATACATGTCAAATGCTGATTATAACTTAAAGTTAAAAGAAACGCACTCAATTCGCGTAAAATAATGTATATTCCAAAACACATGAAATGTATCATACTATAGTTTAAATCTAATATAATAACATAATATATTATAGCATAAAAGCCTTGTGCGACATCCGTGTATCTGTAATCCGATATACGAGTACACATACAAAAACGGTTCGGAACAAAAATATTGTTCAAGTGCAAAGTAAATCCGCCACGGTTTAATTGCTTTCAGGAGATTATATTTGGGTTGCAGCTGGGACGGTGAACCGTAGAATTTTGGGTTAGGTGATTTGTCAGGGAACGTCGGATAAATGAGTCAATGCTGAAATACTACTATGTATCTATATCGCTTAACTAAAAGGAACTGCTTTTCGTGCGACTTCTTATGTTGTAAAATTATATGAAGAAGTCGTGTCGTTGCAAATAATTATCATGATATGCAATGTCAATATGAAAAATGATAAATCTATTAAAATTAACAATTGTATTAAATTGTAATTGTTCCATTTTGCCACAATTGACATTAATAGAATCATGGATTTCTATTACTTTATTCCGATGTAATAGGTTAACTTTAACATCGTGCCAATGTTTCTATTTTTCATGAAAATTTGGCAATACGAATGAAGACTCAACAAGCCTGGTTAATTTGGAAAAGAAACGTCTTCGTCACAACGAGAATAGACCGCTATTTGCTTAGTACATCGTAGTTATGTAGTCAATATTTTATCACTGGTATCGGTACTACTTACCTTCTATCGGCGTGGTTTGCTGACTGGAGTTAATTCTGGGACGTTCCTCTCCAGCCGCGATGTGCTTGCCGGTGCGACGCGCCAGGGGCCGCAGCTCGCGGTCACGATCACGGTCACCATCGCTACTCTCTTCTTCCTCATACGCATATTCCATACCTGAAGCAAGGGAGCTTTACTTAGGGTCCACTAGGGGTACGTTCAAGTACGTGGGATGCAGCAGCTATTGATGATAGACGTTAACATTAACTCAACGTTTACATTCGCAATACACATTTCATATTTTTTGTTGCAAATTCAGTAAATTTAATAAAGTTCAAAAACATTTTATAAGTGAAGCTGTATTGCATTAATTTTATAGCAATGAACTAGATATAAAGTAAAAGAGACTAGATATAATGATGTTAAAGAAGCGGTATTTTTAAGCATAAAATTTCTTTATCTCTGCAAGACAGCTTAAATTATTTTTCCTTCATGATTCTTAAAATAAACTATATCTGACATAAATCATTCCCTTGAAAATTCGAAGTGCAATTAAACTAACGTTAGTGAAATTGGGAAGTTGTATGACTTACAAAGGGAAACTTGAACAAAGAGAATGCGAGTATTGAACAAACTGTTAGAAATCGAGTCAATTGAACGGCCGTATAGACTAGAACATACTGTGACATAAAGGTAATGTGGAAAATTGCTCACACGACATGATTTTCAAAGACTTAAATATACGCATAGCGCTCGTATATTGATCAAGGGACTCAAATTCTGTTCAATACTTTGACCACAATGCAATTGAAGCTCAAACAAAATACTAAAAGTATTTTTCCTCTACTCTCTACGAACATATCGTATCAGAACCAATATAATATAATTTAATGCTATACGTCCAAACAGTCGTAGCTTACATAAATGAAACCCAATAGAAACGACTAATTACTTAATATTATTGAATCGTAAGTACTTAAATTCTCCACAAGGAAAATTACTCAAAACAGAAATGCAATTTCTATTACAAAATTTTAAAATGTAAAATGAAAAATATCAAACCAACTTCACCGGCGCGTCGTGGTAGAAATCATGACCTAAAGGCAAAAGTTCTCGCGTTTTAAACCAGAGAACAAAATAAACGTAATTGAACTTAAAATCAATAGTGACATAAACTTGGAATGAATGAAAAATGTTCAGTATTCCGGGACCTTGTTTGTCTGCTTTTTATTTTAAACTGAACGCCCCGAAGTTTTAAAAGCAAACTTTTCTCGGAAAATTTGTAATCCCTACTATCGCAGCTATTGTGTAAATCTACTCCGCTTTATGATACCTAGGAGCTATTAAACTTGATTGAATAAAAAGATAGTAGGTACGTAGTACGTACGTAAATAGCTATAGAACTATTTAATAGTCAAATAGTATGATTTTTAAAAGTAATAATTAATCGTATTTCATAAGCAGCACTATCTGTTTATTTTTTTAAGCGTGATATTTGGAACCGTATAAGTAGTTGTAATTTAAAGTAAAACAAATTATTCCATTGATACTTAATGCAAAAGGAAAATTATTGACTTAACACATATTTCAATATTTAGGTACTTTAAAATGTAGTAGAATATTCAGATATTAAGAGTATACTTAGCATTATTATTGATATTTTCATTTTATGTATTTATGTTAAGTATTCATTACTTACGATTATTGCGTTTCTACTAAAAACAAATAGATTTCGAATAATTAACGATACAGTTTACTTCCATGACGCCAATTACATTTGTCCACGTTCCAATTTTAAATTTTATGTTTTTCAACTGGCCAGCGTCTCTCATTTATGATTTTGGTGTCTTTTTTTTTTATTTAATTTAATGACCTGGTAACAAAGACCTTTAGGTCATATCTTATTTATTATTTTTACACTTCACTTCATTTCTTTCTGCCCTTCGTAAAGTGATAGTGAACTTTACGAAGAACGAATCTTGGAGCAATCGGAACGGCGCTACTAAGCGCTCTCAAATTAATTCTTCATTTCTTGGACACTTATAAGCTAGTTTACTGCATGATACACTATCACAATCATACATTAAATCACTTTATGCACCAAAAAAGGAATATTCAATCGAGATTACATATAGACGCCGCACAATTCCCGCCAAAACTCCATTTTGGTGTCACTTATTCGTTTACCAGAGATTAAATTATATTACATAAAAAATGTCACAGATAATTAATAACATAGACATAGTATAATTAAATAGTGTTAAGCTAAGACACTTGGTAGATATTGTTTACAGTGCGTAAATATCGTTAAAAATCTTGCATTAGCAGATCTCACATTTTGAAAATAGACAATGTGTGCACGATTATGAAATATGAACCAATTATACTTTCAGACCTTTTATAATTAAGCAAACTACAAAGCTATTCCATTACAACTGTCTTATTCAATATTGTTCACGTTGTTACCAATTAACTTTCTTCACGTCCTGAATCCGGAATACGTGATAATAAACAACATTGTATTACTTACTTGTCTTTTGGTTACATTGGCTATAGAATAATAAAATATATTCAGAATTTTGTTGGTGGATTTTTTGAATGGTAAATTATAAATTGTCTACTATTACTATTTATTAATTTTGCCTGGTTTTATTTTTTGAAAAACTAGTGACATTTATCAAAAAGTTTAACATATTAAATTACGATACGATAAATGAAAATTAAATCAAATAATTTAGATAAGGTTAAGTCAATACTCCCAAGTATTTAAGAGTCGCAATAGAACATTATTAAATTGTTTAGAGATTATTATTACCTATAGTTGAGACGCTTACTTTCCCGCTTTTGCTCCTAGTTTTGCTCCTAGTTAAGCTAATTTAGATGAATACTCTGCATTCGAACTTACCTTAACCATGTATATTGTATATGTTGCGTTTCAAACTTTTATATGGTAACATCGATTTTAGAGTCAAAACATTTATTAAAAGTAAGTCAAAACAAAAAAGAAGAATATTTTTAATTCAATTTATAGTAGACAAAATAAGTACTTAATAGGTAAATAACAAACAGAATTGGAGTACCTAATGATGGTCAGAAATTGTGGCCCGGGGAGGTACCACCTTCGTAAGAAATAGAAGCTCATTTGCGTTTCGTTCGCAAAGCGAGACTGAAAGCACTTTTTACCCTACTGTATTCTCTGTATCACAAATACTACACCACATAAAAAAATACGAAGTTAAACCCTTACTCATATAATTAATATTTTCATAATTTTAATAACGAATATCAAAATTCGAAATACACAAACTGAAATCACGATTGTTTTATTTCAATATGTCGGCCATATTTAGCAGATAATGACGTAAATTGATTTAAATATTATTTAAGCGTAAATCGTGTTTTATCGTTTACTAATGGATAGATATAATTGTTTCAAACTATAGGTGTGTTGTTATGCAACATACCTGCATTGCAGTGAACCCTTTGAACGCACTTGCATCGTTTAAAGACTGAAATAGCATGTCAGGTTTAATATTTTTATAATATTCGTACTACGCAGGTATGTAGGTATTTCTACATTGATTGTTTATCATATATTGATTTGATTTAAGTTTAATATAATGAATTTCTATCAGGAATACAGACATATAACAACAAACGTTATTAAAGGCAGTGCAACCGTTATCAAGGTATGTCTATCTATGTATGTATATCTCATTTTATATTTATGGGTAATACAAAATATAAAACAAGTAAGGTTTATCAAACATAATATAACGGACTTCAATTGTATAATTGGTAAGTTCATAACCAGATTTAGTTTAACAATATTTGATAGTCAACTTTGCGTGGACTTTAATTAAGTGCGGCAAGTAGACAGTATAAATAGATCCTTTGCTTCGAAATGAATTGGACTAATTAAGCATTTATAGCCACTTTCAGTGAACACAGAGCAAGCACGTAAATACCTACGTCTGCGTATGTTTTTAATCAATTCAATTACAACCACATGTCAGAATCGATTAAGAGCTTTAAAATATAAAAAATACAAAAAAACCATCAGTTCTATCTATTTTTGTTCTTATTAATTCTATAGAACATTTTATTCAAAAAAGATCGATAGATAATTACAAAAACGTATGTATCTCCTGTTTAGGATTTCCCCCCGTCGAAAAAATGTATCTCCCGATGCAATTGAATTTTTTGTGATTATTCTGATGAACATGCTTTCAAATATAAATTTAAATCTGCATTAATAATAATTTTGTATCTCATATAGAAGCGGAGTATTTATTATTTAATCGGGTTTCACAATCACACGACCAATAAAGTAAGGCTTATTGATTCCTGTATGCTCTAACATGCTTATATCAAACGATTTACTATCAAAAGCATTGGTATGTCTATCAACAAACGTCGCGTCGTTTCAAGACTCAGCATGGAAATCAATGGTAAAATTTTAAGCTACACGTAGTTGTACTGTGATCTGCGTTTTATTCCATGAATTGTTTAAAAATACTTTAAATAAACAATGCCTAGTATAAGCAGTGCCTATTATTAACTTTTTAAAGTAATATTTTGCTTATGAAGGAAATAGATGTAACGACACGATAGTAAATGCAAGCTACGATTCACAACACTACTTTAATCAAGAGAAAAAGCATTACAAACAGAATTTATGCCACGTCACATATCAATCAACAAAAATGGGATAGACAGACCTAACACATGTAGCCAATGTCAACATATTTGCTATTACGTAGTACCTATTCCACGCATAAGAGTAGTGTCATTTTTGGAATATATTGAATTCTGACTAGAAAATTCTTCCATTGCTTTGCTTGAAAAACCTAATTTGCATGTGTTAAACCGCGCCCCATTATAACGTATCGACCCTACAATGTTGGTACACAATGTCGCCTAATATCGCCTAAGTCGCTTTCAATCTATAAGAGGCGAGGCGAGCGAGATAATTACAACGTGCCACTCGACTGCTTCGCCGTTCGCACACATCCCGCGAATAATGTTTAGTTACAACCAATTATACAGACAACACAAACAGGACTGCCACACTCAACTTTATTAATTATTAATTTCAATAATAGCTCTCAAGGTTCTTCGGCGACCCAATAACTTTTAATTACTCGACGTGCTAATTTCAACATTTGACAACGTTTAAAGTGTTTGAATTTGTAATACAGCTTGTTAATAAAATAAACGTAACCAACGTTTATTTGTCTTTCAAAGCAGAAATATTCAGAAAAGTATACATAAACTTGATCAAATTGCCAGAAAGCCTTCCAAAATACAACGGCGCTCGATGCCATTTCTGCGGTTGAAATACAAACGTTTACTAAATTGGGTATTTGAAAAATATTTATTTGAATAATAGGAAATGACACTGGTATAATGGAAAATAAAAAACTATTTAAATACAACAATTTCAAATAAATTGAGTGCATAAAACACTAAATCGTTCATTTTCCGTCAGTTAATCGGAAATGTGCAATACTCATTTCCAAGCTGGCAATGTTTCTGCGCTGCTTAGATTCAATTTCCTCGTTCATACACTGAAACAGCCACGAATGGAAGGAACACTACAGTTATGGAAAAGCTATAATTTGCCGTAGAAAATTCAATATTTTACGAAACTCATTAAATAGTTACCTAAGTACATATTTTACCAAGTGTAAGTTCTTTTTTAAACAAGAAATAACAATTCAACTCCGAGGCTAGGTAATCTCGCGTTTTATATTAAACAAAGAATGGAACAATAACAAAACAGACGTACTTTAAAAACAAAAGCAGTAAGAAAGAGCACCTTAATTTCTTTCATTGAATATAGGGCAACCCTATGCGCGAAGGCGTTTTGTCCTAAATTCGTTTCAAGGTTAATCAATGTGCGTCCTCGCCCTCTTTATTTGCTTTATTCGGAGCGTTTGCATTAGGTCTATTAATTACTTGTATCAACATCACAAAAATAGCCATACCATGCACATCTATATTATTACACCGCAGAATCCATGTGTCAATGCAGCCTGTCACGGCAGCCATTTAATTGATGATGATGATGAATATAGATCATTATTTAAAACATTTTTATGGTGTCTTAAACTAGTTCAAATGTTTTTTTTATATCTTCACATCATACTATGATTATAATATTTTTTTAGTAGCATTTAGTAAAATATAATAGTATCTGTTTATATATATACTAATATATATAGCTGAAGATTTTTGTTTTATTTTATTTATTTGAACGCGGTAATGTCAGGAACTCCTGGTTCGTTTTTATTGAATAGACAATATATCGAGGAAGAAGAAGACTAATGTTTGTTCTAACAAAATGAAACTAAAAATATAATTAAAGCCTAAGTACTTTAAAATATTATTTAAAAGCTTTTAAATCTTAATACTAAAAATAGAAAGGGGATGAAGTCACGAGCTAGCAACAGCTAGTATTTAATAAATTTTCAGTGTCTCTAGTAGTAAGACGTAAATGACGGCTACACTTACTACTATACTTACTATACTAGTGATACTGTAGACTGTAGTGTTATTAAAATTGATACAAAACTCTACGTTATTAGAGCAAACCATATCAAAGGAAATGTATTTTATTTGCATGTGTTATTTAAAACTTGAATGCCTCAATGCCATTTTAATAAAAAGCAAGCAGCGGCAAAGCGGATTACAGTGTTATTGTGATGTTAGGAAAAATGATATTACATTGTATGACATTGTTGCAGTAAAACGGCCAACGATATTCTGTAGGCATTCAGACCTTTGTAGAGGCCTTCACACAGATGCAAATTTTCAGTACACTTTGATCGCCCCTATTTAATCTCACACACTGACCAACCGTAACACGTTATACCCACACATTCAAATGCTTGAAGGGATCGGTTTTGATTGTCCTCACGCCCCCGAATATAAAGCTCTTTTCTAGTTAATATAATTTATACAATGTAAAATAAGAGGCTTATAGCAATATATTACGTATAGCTATTTCACACATTTAAGCTATTACAAGATGGATATGGAAAAGCTACCTCGAAATAGGCCAGTTCACATTACAGCAGTAGTATAACCTTCTTACAGAAATCCGTCGTCAAAATGCCGTCTAAGTAGTGGTATCATTGAATTTCGTGCAATGATATGTATACTTGATATGATGATATGTATATGTACACTTCTATCCTCCTTTTACTTTCTTTGTCCTCAATAATACCTCCTACCTAATTTTAAAGGCTGGAATCATTAAACTAGTTTGCCCCAAAATATAAATAAGAGAATACATTCTTACTATCCCTTACAAGTTTAATTAAAATTCGAACGTAATATTACGATAGTACTCTAAAGGGGTATTAAGAGTTTCATATAAATTTAAATATAAAACGGATATTCGTAAAACTTTCCGCCATATTAAAACAAAAATGCATTTAATAATCCCGAGCTGTATTTATGATGTAACAAAAGGATTAAGGAATACTTGAAAAACTTGAATATTTAAATTATTGAAATAATTGAATTGAATGATTAATTGAATATTTAAATTATTGAAACATTCAAACGCAATTATGTTCTTTAAATATATTTTTAATGATCATTAATGAAACATAAACAGCTTATCATATTAACATATTGGTATTATCTTTATAACTAGTTTACCCGCCATTAAGGCCGTTTGTTGTAGAAATAAGTGTAAGGATTTAACGGAAACATAAGCTAGTCGTACTTATGAAATAACCATATAGCTTACGGTCAGTCTCCTACTTTTAAAGCGTAGGAAAAAAATTCTCCCTACATACTGTTTGTACGTAAAAATATACCGTCTCGGTCCGGTCACCTTATGCTTAAGGGAGCACTGACACTCACTGGCTAGATGTCACTGAACTGTAGGCTAGACGCTACACATGAATTTAATTTTCACAATGCAGATATATTTTGAACGTAGTCATCGTTCTATTCCTTCAGTATTAATATATAATATCAATGAAACGAGCTTTAAAAGATTATGCGATCAACTCTACTTAATGAATAATTAACACACAGTTTGAGTTTTAGCTGTTATTTCTTCGTCAAAGAAAACAATGAAAGTTTATTAAGATGTAATATGAGGGGTTCGCTAAGAGATCAAGGGTGTTGAGAGAAACCGTTTTCTTCTCATAACTATGAAACTCAAGAATAATTTTTATTACCCAGCATTGTAGCTCCAGTCCTTCGGAACTTACAATTCAAAGGTTTCCTTAAGAACTTAATTACAATAGTGAGCTCATTTAATCGGATTACGTCCGAGCGTAATTGACTATTTTAATTAAAGGTAGGGTACATATAATCAAATTTTTAGTTTTCATATTTTAGCATATACTCACATGCATACTCATATGCACAACGAGTCCAGTACTATTATATTCTGTTATCGCCGGAACAGCTTACTGCAGTCTAATACTAATTCATTGAATAAGAGCCTCACTCTTGTCCAATTTCCATTCATTTGGATTATCACGGAACAGCCATTCACACAGCTATTTCAGTATTGAATTAAACCACACACTTCAACACATAGCTAAATGTCCGTATTATTAGGTAGCTACGGGATAACTAGCAACGCGTCCCGGCTTTAATCAGATGGAATTAAAGTTTCAATTAAAAGAGTAAGGTAAAAAATATATAAGAGGTGAGAGATAAGGGAAATAGACAATATGTTCTACTGATATGGGTTGGTATAATTTAACCCGTTCAGATAATTTGCATTTAAGAGAAAAATACGTAATAAAATTTTTAAGAAATATATTATGAAGTACTAAATGATATTTTTAGTTAAATGACCATATTATAAAGGCATAACTTTGGCAGACATTTTTAGACCATTTCTGCTCACTTAAACCGCTTACGCAAGCAACGGGAGCCCTCAAATAATTTTATTTTTGCTCCTAATGATAGCAGAGTGATGATATATTATATCCTCGATAAATGGACTATCCAAAACAAAAATAAGTTTGAAATTTGGACCAGTTCCTGCGAGAAGCAGCTCCTAATATTTTAGCGTAGAAATAAACAAAGAAGCTAACGCACCCCACATCTTTATAATATTAAACAGATTAAAGTTATGTGTTATTTTGAAATGTTTGCCAAAAAAAATAAAAAAGTCGAAAAAAACGCAGTGTCGTTGACA
>JADANM010005835.1:3368535-3381689 GCA_026213755.1 Eurema hecabe
AAAACCCCCCTTCATCCCCTTCCCAACCTCAGATCGCCCGTAAATTATTTTTCCTTTCATTTTTATCATATTTCCCTCCTTTTCCAATGGGTTTAATTCTATTATAATTTTTTTTCACTTTTCATTATTTTTAAAGGGATCTACCCTGGTCTAATATTTGAAAAACCAGCTAGCTAGTTACCAGTTATTTTATTTATTTGAGAGTTTGTGAAATACTCATTCACAAATAACTCGATAGGAAAAAAAACTCAATAAGAACCTCGAAGTAAGGCACGGTGGCTGCGTCTAGATAATGTCACTTCGCCTCAAGTAAAGGCTTATAGTACTTGAACGCCGTTTTTGCTCATTTTGTCTCTTTCAAGTTTAGAAAACTGTTACACAACTTTTTCTTACTTAAACTGAAATTCACACCTTCTTAATATGATATTTATGAATCTGTTGTTTATAGCTGATCGATAATGATACCAGTGCTGCAAGTATTAAGTATTTTTAGTAGTTTTCATCCTAAGTTTGATTAATAATGTCAGAAATGTCATTGCGTTTCGTTAGATAGGTAACCACATGAGGACTATCCTATATTCCCTTTTGTCGTATTATTTTAAAGGTCAAAAAAGCAGTCATGGCCTGTGACTTCTTAGATTGTTCTTGATGTCAATAACAATCTAAGAATAATGTATCTACATTCTCACCTACATCTGTAGGTAAGAAAAATATAAAAATAGTATATTTAAATTAGTAACTCGCAAAGCTATAGCCAATTAACTAGACTCTAGAGGTTATTATTTTCTTCTCGATCATAATATTAAGTATATTTTTTTAGTTTATTTTGACTATCTATCATCTCAGTTAAGTGGGTAGGTGATTCCCATTTGTAAGACAAACGTTTGATACCATAACATTTATTATTCTAGTATGAAACGCCTACAATAATGTCTCGATATGATATGACCCTAACATGTTTGTATTTATCTTAGATTGAACTCTGAACGAATATCTGGCGTATGCTATTAAGACTTATGAATATACTTTGAAGAAAAACTTCTTTTCAATTTGATATAATAACTTTGTAGTTCTAATAAATTAATTATATATTTCAAAAGCTACGAATATATGTTCTTTATATAGTTTTTATAATCAGCTATAAACATATTTGTAAGATAGATTGAAAGTGAGATTCAATGTCATCAAAATGTATCATCAATGTGTCTGAGAACTCTATCTATTCTATTTTTACGTCTCCGAACAAACCTTTTTTTTATTTGAGATGATAGCGAATTTAGGTCTAAGCGTAGTTAACCTACTAATCTCTATATCGAGAGCTTAAGACTACTTGTCAAGGCTTAGTTAAGAGGTATAGTGAACGCTATGCTGGTTAACTATTGTTAACCAGCATAATCACTGTTGGACAATTACCCCGATATTAACATCATATGACAGATATTACAACGTAATATCTGACGTGATTATTTAAGAATCTGTGAAGATTAATGTATAATTATGTATTTATTAATATATTACCTTATTTTATGGCACCTAATTTAGGTAAGATATACAAAATAATCCATTAGAATGTAAAGTTTAATTTTAAAATTGCTTGTGGCAATTTTATTGAACAAAATGGAACGTATAATCGATACAAATAAATTTTATTAGTTCTACGATTTTAAAAGGAAATAAATAAAGCAGCAATATAAATAAAGCATTTATTAATATTATACAACCTACTTTATTTTAATTGCGATGATTTTAGTAAAAAACACGCCTACGTTTTGACAAGTTTTAACTACATCGTGGTACGTAGGTATGTAATCTGAATTCTCGGTATTTTAATACCCAATATTTATTGGTTGGACAATTATTAAAAAAGTTAAAAGTTGCTAAAAGTTGAAAGAGCTCAAAGAGCAGTACTTAAAGTGATGATGGCTAAACCCAGACGCTACCCCACTTCAACTCTCTACAGTGACTGCAAGGTTCTATCCGTAAGGAAGCTTTTTATAATGAACTCTGTTCTTGCGTCTCATACGCATGTTAGCTGTAACAACTTGAACAGTAATAAAAGACGTAGAGATACGATAATCAAATTGCCACTTGTCCACACAGCATCTGCAAAACGCTTCAATACATACCTGGGCCCTGTTCTATATAATAAAATTAATAAAATTGAAAACTTACCTACTACATCAAACATAAAAAATAAAATCTTCAACATCCTTATCACACTTTCATATGAGGAAACAGAGGACCTTATAAGAGCTTGATATAGTTTGCGCTTAAATTATGTTTCTACCTTTCACACACACACACACACACACACACACACATACACACACACACACACACACACACACACACACACAAACACACAGACGTGCGTACATACATTGTCAGTTTTATCGTATTTTTAAATTATTTTTTTTTCCCTTGTTTTATATATTTTATTTAGTTTATAAGGTCCGGTGAGGAAGGCGTCGATCGCCTCTAGCACAGGTTGTACCTAGTTGAAGCGATCGTCGTAACCCATTCAATGTAATATTCTTAATTTAGTGTGCTCAATAAACAATTTTTATTTATTTTATTTATTAAATGGAATACATACATGTTTTTGCTATTGTTTGAGGCCGTGTTTTATTTTTGCGAAATATTAATTCCAATTAATATTTAACACTGAATTCTGAATAATTTTTTGTGTTCACTATTCTTATAAAACGTTTTTAAATAGAGTTTCCACGAAAACGAAAAACTTTTATGATGATTGAAGATCAAATGTAATTTTATTTTAGCTATGATATTGCTCAATTAAATGTACAGTTGTTTTACGAATTAGCTCCCGATAAATAGCACTGAAGGGTACCTAGTATATGATTGAATTTTACACAAAAATTTCTTATAATGTATAAGTAACTATGATTATTTCTTCCAGTCTTACAATGATATACTAGAACATGCTTCATTCATTGTTATTCCTTTGGATAGATAAAGATCCATAGGTATCATTAAGGTTTTTAATGGTTAAGAGATCTGAAGGGATTTCCTTTAAAATCTCTTTACTATTAGGCTTCCACCTTCCATGAAACTAAAATTTTTAAGACGCCATAATATTATATCGAAGTATTGTTGTTTTCAAGGTTAAATTGGTATTGTTCAAGTTTATGTAAATAAAAGCGATTAATACTCGTACATATAACACTACATGTGTGCTGATAGTTGCTAGAGAATGTTTAAACAGTTTTTTAGTCATAACATCCTTGCAACGTTAAGGAAATAACAATTTACTAAAGTTAATATAACCTATACCAAATTGTTAGCGATACCTTTTTATCTATCACAATCTAAATCTCAATTTTAATTAAAATTTTGTCATCGAGGCAATTCAGACGACTTGTAAAATTGGACAACCGTCCCTTGCTAGTTACTCGTTAAGTGTCTGTTAATTTTATAGTGTTCGTTTAAACCTGGGTTTTATTGTTATTGTATAGCGTCAAAAAGAAATGAAACAATAGCTCTCAAATGAGCCGTATTCCTTTTTATCACGATATAAATATTGATCAAGCATTCTGGATTCTACTAAGAAAATACTTCTTCATCTTTCTTTCTAGATTCTTACATCCAAGTCCGACTCTTCTTTGATGTTTATTCAAGGTTAAATTTAAAAGTGTGATTTCAAATTTTTACACAATCTTGCAGTTTTTCTGAATGTCGCGGCACTTTTCAATGACCATTGACTTATTTCCTGACCGTGAAATATTAAAGGTCAAAACTCGACGATTTCTCTATTTGTAATAGTATCTATATTTTTCGTAGGTAGGTACTCGAGTGATTTGTTATTGTCGTGGTAGCGCTAAGCAAATATTTTCGCCAAAAGCATCTTAAATAATAATTATTTTTGTTTCGCTTGCTAAATAACAGTCGCAAAGGCTTGACTAATTTATTAACATACTTACAATGAGATACTATGAGCAGATATAAGTACTTAAGTTTTCGATATTTCTGACGTTTTTATTCGAGGTTCGTATTTTGTAAGCATTTGTTTTTTTCTGGCATTTATTTATTCCTCGTGAAATTTGAGTTGTGTACGGAGACAAGGCCGACCGGATAGCATCCGTCTTTGGCAAGGACGTAAGGACGAAGGTCACTCACCGAGAGGCTGATGAATCGTCGTGTGAGCGTCGCAGTCCGCACACACGGCCGAGCGGAGCATTCTCTCTCTCTGCAGCCGCCGGAGCAGTTGCAGGTGCTGCGGGGTGAACACCGTGCCAGATCTCTCTCCGACCAAAACAACGTCTCCCGCTTCCCACCAGGCCTGTTCCCGCAAAGTGCCGTCCCTGTTAAAGAGCCCCATATCCTTGTAGCCCTCCGGCGGGCTGAGCGCGCCAGGCTCCGGCTCCTGGAAGCGCTCGCACGCCCCGCACCCCGAGCATTCCTCGCTCTCACCCTCGTCCGAGTACCCGCATTCATCTCGGACGACGATGATATAATCGGCCTCAAAAAATTCGTTGGCAGTCTCATCGAAGACCACCCGGTGCTTTTTTGATTTATTGCCCTTTTTAAGTGACGACTTTAAGTTTTCGTGATCCTTGTTGTGCCGCGTGTCACGAGCGGCGCGGTCGCCGCGCATCGTCGCGTGTGTGCACGGCGCGGGAGGTCGCCGTAGTGCCGGAGTGAACACGGCTAAGTCGAGAGGCGACGACGACTGCCGCTCACCCTCGGAGCGCCCGCAGCGCCCTGCCTGCCTATTGATCGTGCGATTTTCACCGCAAACATGGAAAGCCGTGCCCCTTCTGGTCCCCTAAATCCGAGCCACGGCGAGCCACGTCCCAAGTTTTTAAAACGTCTCAAAGTTTGAACCGCAGTCTCTTGTCGCTTAGGGCGCAATTTAGAACCATTTAAATTGAAAGGCCTTGAGAAAACTTAAATAAGTTGCATAAGTGGATGAGTAGATAATAAATAACACACAGTAGAGAATAAATTAAATCAACATAAAGAAAACCTATTACCTACTAAATACCTATTTCCTATTCTTTTAAATTTTCTTTAAACATATTCATATAATAATATATTGTATCAAACTATACCAAATTACAAATATAGGTTGGAATAGTTAAGTACATATTTATTATTTTATTATTATTACTGTTTACAAATTAGAAGTTGTAAACATCAAAAATACAGAATGTTAATTAACTGATTAATTTCAGACCGAACATAAAAATATAGCAAAATAAACTTCTTAACCTTGAGAAATAACCTTATGTTAGAATTTCAAATTTGGCGCAGTAATTTCATGTACAGATTAAAAAATATTAACCATGAAAGAAACACAGATTATTGTTTCTTTTATGCTGTCTGTATTTATGAAATAATATCATAATGGTACATAATATTTGTATGCTGCTTTTGTCTTATTAATTTAGAGAAAGTCTCTTTATTTCATATTATAAATATTATATTAAGCAAATAATGGACATGCACCATGACAATTAATTGCTATATCTTATCTGCGACCTATATAATTCCTCAGACTACCAACATAATAGAACGAATTGTCAAAGTCAATACAATAGTGCGTGAACGATTCGACATATCTATGTCGATAAAATACCAAAACCCTTTATTCATTTTATGATTAACCAATGCAGTGCAAAAAAACATGTAAATCAAATACGGTTTTTTAATGAAATGTAATATAATTAAAAATAGCTAATGTATTAATCTATATCGGAGGATAATAGTAAGTAGTGTATTAATCATAATTATAATAATGAATTATGCTACATCTACAATTTTATCGATATTTTATAAATCGATTTCACTGCACAAGAATTTTGGTTATTTGGTTCGATTGGCACTCCAGTTTGGTATATCTCTATTCTCTACTTTCTAGTTTCTGTGTTTTGGTAGAGCTCAAGTCGTAGAATGTGTTTTTAGTTTTATGATTTATAAGTCAATTCCAATTGTGCACAGTGAGGATGTTTAATTTCATTTCATGCTATACATTTGTTTTAAAATAAAAATCTTATTATATCAAAATATCTAGAGAGGTGTAACTTATAATCGACATAGTAATTTTAGAATAATATTGTATTCATTGATGTTGATTATCATTTATGAGAAATGAAAAAATATGGTATGGTTCACTCATATTGATCATCATGACATTGTTTAATGTTTATGTTTAGCAATAAAGTCTTACAATACGACAATGAAATGTGAATACTGTTTATTTTATTAATAGTATGGCCAAGTTCATAAATTGCAGTCGAAAAATTGTTTGTAACAATTTGTTTATATCAGTGCTTACTGCTTATTGTGCTCTGTGGTTACTGGTTATATTGCATTGACGCATCGAGTATTGACCATGCGTCGAATGTTTAAATTCGCCTGATATAGTCATTGTGGATCAATCAATTGCTCATGTCTATATCGCGTCATTACTAACATTCCTAACATTATTATGTATAACCAGAAGTTTATTGTTCGTAATTTAATAATTATTATGTTTTATGTAAGTCTTGTGAGCTATATAATGATGTCTAAAAAGGACTTGTTTATTTACAGTTACCACAGTAAACCTCTTGTATGTTATACCATCTGGAATTAAAACTAGAAGAACAATAATGTAAAGTTGCACAGGACTCATCTATAAACAATTAAGGAGTAAGTCATATATTAAATACCTAATAAGGTTATTCATAGATAAAGTGATACAATGTGTGATATTTTATAAATTGTAGTGGGTGACTGCTGCTGCAAGAGCCAGGCTCCAGATGTATTTGTGTATGCACCACCGGCTCCTGTGCAGAACACGGTGCCATCAGAATACCATATAAGAGCACCTAAAGTAGATCCAAATCTTGTCGATCAGTTAGTCCTTGAGATGTTAACTATAGCAGCATCAAGAGTTGATAAGTAAGTTCTTTTTAATTTTGAGTTAATTTATTACTTTTATGCTAATTTTTAAAAGTATTTATTAATTATATAGAAACAGTCAAACTAAGCAGGTACATCTATACTCGTAAAATTTCAAGTTGTTTGAGTACTGTTAAAGATTTTCAAGTGATTTCATTGTTATTGGTAAAGTAGGTCAAGAATTATGTACTGTTTGCAATCACTTAATTATATTCTAAGTAATTGCTCATGTCCAGGTTGTAATCTATTGCGAATTAATATATTTTTAAACATACATTACATGTTTCCATCCTTACTTCATCAATAATTTAATCATCAGTCGATCAAATAATGAATCTGCATATAATAACCAGTTATAAAATTAAACAGAAAATTAGTCACTTTGACCTACTTTCAAACCTGATGATTTGCTGTTCTTATTCATTTGCGAAGTTACATAAAACAGCATTGCACATAACTAATACCTTTATTATGTAAGCATGGCGAAACTGTTTTATCATATCTTATATGTTAGCCTTGCATATGCTAAGATTAAAAGATTTCAATATTTTATTAACACTATATTATCAATGAAACACAATGAAATGAATTTATATCTAGTTCTTCAAGTCATTCTTACAAAAGATACATTGTAATTTTTGATCTGCTGATCAATAGAGATATAAATTTCTCATATTTCTAATGTACTAATGTATGTTAAATGTAAAAATATCAGATGTACAATATTTAATTCAGCTAATTTACTTACTTAACACTTTATAGTATGTATATTGTATGTCTAATATTATAATTGTTTGAACAGTGAAGAAGAATCTCCCGTGTCACTGGTTAAACTTCATTTAATAGCTGACAAAGAAGAAGGTTGGATACAGATGATCTCTTCAATGGTTAATGTAATACCCATTGAGAATCCATTCGGACCTACAGCAATCTCAATTCTACTTGATGCTTGCCCACTTCCATCAAGGGAAACTGTCACTAAAGTAAGCATATTTTATTTGCCATATGAGAAATAACATTTAATGAGAATAGTTTTTATGGCAACACTTGCAATACATAATTTAGTTTTTTGTATTTTGTCATCATATTTTTTGTTTGTGTTTACTAATATTTTTCTTTACAGGTGACTCAAATATTCAAATTATCAGTACACAGAGCGAAACAAGAGTGTCTGAATATACAAGTGGATAGAAATATTTGTGTAGTATTGGGATGTCTCGCTGAGAAGCTAGTTGGACCGAATAGTATTGCTATGCTTAATGAACAAACACTGGATTATCTTTATACATTTCTTGTAAGTTACTATAATTTAGTATTAATCGACTTCCCATTTTATGATTTTAAAGAAAGAAAGCCTTGTCTTGTGTTTCAAATAACTAATAATATATATATTAAGGTAATGGTTCTGTAAAAGCACTTGTCAGTAACGCAAAATGTTTCTTAATATGAGATGCATATTAGAAATTACAAACATCGTCCACAACTATTATATAGGTATAGGTAGCATGGGCTGGTTTCCGCAAATCCACGTCAAAGCGCGGTTTTTGCGTGTAACTATTATATACAGTATAACATTTTGTTTGAAGTATTGTAAAAGAAATAAAACTTGATTGTCTAAATCGGCACAATTCTTTAAATCCAATTGATTGCTAACACTTTAAAATAATCGTAATGTGGCCTTTAAAATACTCATGTACAAGTATCTAACATCTTAAACTAATGTTATCATATATTATGAATCAATCTTATACAAAAATGTTTATATTATAGGACTCATATGTTTTATAAGATATCCTAAGAAAACATTAAAGTAGAATAATGTTTTATTCTTAAATATTACCTTCACTTTTGTTATAAGAAGAAGCAAATGTTGTTTGTTACCTGGCTATTCTAAGCTGGCAAATGGCCACCTTAAATATAGAGCATCAAAAATAGTCTAGTAAAATTAACAATTAATTGCAGGTGGAACCCCGAGAGGCCTGTCTATGTTTATTTGCATTAATAGCACTAGAAAAATTTTCACATACAATGGAAAATAAAATTGTCATTAAAAAGAAATTAGAAAGTAAATCAGAAAATCCTCTATTACACTTGGAAAAATTAGCAGATAGTGATGACTATGTGTGGAGACAAGTTGGATTTTGTGCTAACTGGGCACTAGATAATTTGTGTGAGTTATATGATATGTTGAAAATATTTCTATTTATTTAATAATAGTGTTACCCAAGCTCCAAAAAGATAAATATGTATTTGAGCTTGATCCTTCATAGAGGATTGGATTTACTTTAATTTTGTTTTGCATATTTTTATTTGTTGATTTTCTCTAATTTACCGTAATTACTAATTTTACATTTTGTGTTAAATCTATATGCATCATATTGAATTGTCAATGTGTAATTTGGTGCATAAATGTATGTTCGTACATTTATTCTAACTAACACATCCTTTTATCTTTTACAGTTATTGTGGAAGGCAGGAAACTCTCATACGAAGTAGTAGACATGTCAGATATCAATGCTATTCTAAATTGCCATGATGTCAGTGAGTATCTTCAGATTTCACCAAATGGTCTGGAAGCGAGATGTGATTCCTATTCCTTCGAGAGTGTTCGATGCACGTTCCAAGTAGACGGCGGGTGCTGGTACTATGAGGCAACTATTGTTACACCTGGTGTCATGCAAATTGGTTGGGCAACCAAGAACAGTCATTTCTTGAGTGATGTGAGTTTTAATGATGATTATGTTTAATTATTTAGTTACCCTAATCTCTTTAAAGGCGGGATTGATATCTTTCATACAAATGTTATAGTCCTTCCTTCAGCTGTTACTTTTTGTAAAGGGATCTCACTTTACATTAATTATATTTTACACATATAGTTATACTAGCTGTTGCCCGCGACTCCGTCCGTGTGGACTTTCATATAAACTTTGGACCCCCTTTCCCCTCTTATAACTCTTTTTTTTTCAGTGAAAAAGTAGCCTATGCTTTATTTCAGGCTCTAGACTATCTGCGTACCAAATTTCGTTCTAATCGGTTCAGTAGTTTTTGTGTGATGAAAGGACAAACAGACAGACAGAGTTACTTTCGCATTTATAATTTTAGTATGGATTATTTAATGTAGATATTATGCTATTTAAAATAACGCATTTTAGAATACGTTGCTGTGTTTGTCAATCTGTCTGTACTACTATTAGTACGAGTATATTATTATATGTGACTAGCTGTTGCCCGCGACTCCGTCCGCGTGGACTTTCATATAAACTTTGACCCCCGCTTCCCTCCCTTATAATCCTGTTTTCCATACAAATTTATATTTTATCCCCGTTTCCGTGGGAATTTTGCAATACCCTGTTGCAAATAACCTTTAAGTTTACTAAGGTACCTACATGCCAAATTTCAAGCGTCTAACGTAAGCGATTGAGATTTTTTCATACAAATGTTTTTTCCCACTAACTCCCGTTTCCGTGGGAATTTTACAATATACTGTTGCTACTAACGTTTAAGTTTAATAGGTACCTATATGCCAAATTTCAAGCGTCTAACTTAAGCGGTTTAGATTTTTCATACAAAAGGATTTTCCCGCTAATTCCCGTTCCCGTTAGAATTCGGGAATTCCTTTCTTGCGGATACCTACGTCATAACGTCTACCTGCACTGCAAATTTCAGCCCGATCCGTCCAGAGGTTTGGGCTGTGCGTTGATAGATCACTATGTCAGTCACCTTTGAATTATATATATTTAGATATATTTAGATAGATTTATAACACGCAAAATGTTATTGAAAGTCTTGGGAAACAAATAAATAAAATTATTATGATTACTTTATGCTACGTAGCTCTCTGAGTGCAAAAATGGATTTAATTAGCCTGAAATTGGAGTCAATGTCCATTTAAAACAAACAAATTTTGGTTGTAAAGATTTATGAAGCTTCCATTGTTTTATAATAATAAAAGCTCCTATTGAAACCACACATCAAACTATAACATTCTTTAACAGTTTTCAGTAGCAGATTGATTAAGATTTACTTACTTAAAACTCCATATCTAGCATTATAGTAATGTAAAATACTAAGATATTTTATATTATTGTATTTCTATATTTTTCAGGAAGGCTTCGGCATCGGCGACGATCTATATTCAATATCATACGATGGGTGTAGAAAGTTGGTATGGTACAACGCAAAGCCTACAGCAATCAACACCATAGACACTTGGCAGCCGGGCGATGTTCTTGGATGTCTCATAGATTTAAATGCTAAAGAAGTCATATTCTCAATTAATGGTCATCGATTGCCAACATTTAATGAAATCTTTGAAGCTACTAGGTAAGGAAAATATACAGGGTGTAAAAGACTTAAGACGAAAAATTTAAACCATAGAGTATCCTCCATGATGATAGCGTAGCGACTTAACCCTGACTTTAATTTTTGAAAAGTTATTTGATGGTTTAAATTTAATATTGAGAAACTTTTGTCCTGATTACCTAAATGTAGAAATTTGATTTGATGTGTATTTTAATGATTTGCTTTATCAATCTTGAATTTAGCTTGGTTGTTCATAATTTTACATTATTCTACATCTAGGGAAGCTTATGGAAAATTAAATTTTAAAAAGGTTAAGTGATGGTAAAAATGTAAAATAGATATTTGTAGGAAGATCGGTTGTATAATTGTATAATCAGTATGCTTGAAGTTCAGTAAGAGAAAGGCAAACGGAAGAAATGTAAGGAAGAAATGAAATAAATATTAAAAGAAACATTTTGATTATATTGTTTGTCAGGTATGGATTTTTCGCAGCAGCAAGTTTCATGGCGTACCAGCAATGTCGCTTCAATTTCGGCAAAGAGCCATTTAAATTTGCGCCTGAAGATAGATTATATGCTACTTTTAATGATTTTGGAAATCTCACCGAGGAACAGAAAAAGGTATTTTGTACTTCTCTCTCTCATTTCATTTAGATGAAAGTTGGCAATGGTGATGACCTGGTTCTATATACTTTATCCATTATTATTACCTTTTCTCTTTGTTTGCATGTGGACAGCACTAATATTGTGCCGTGGAAGAAATCATTTTTTAGTGATAAGACATTATGTAGAAGTAATAATAAATATTAACCTGTTATGAAAGATTTCTTTAAAATTTCACATAAAATTCATCCTAAATGATGGTAAAAGGCAAATGACTGGTAAAACATAAACAGATGAATTCCATTCAATAATTTGATATCTTCCATACTTAGGTATCAATAAGTTTTAATAGCTAACTAAAGATAAATCTCTTTGCTATAATACAGGAGGTAGTTTAATGTGTTCTTCTTTACTATAGATAGTACCAGTTACTTAAAATAGATTATAATTATTTATTCTTGCAATTTATAAATTAATTGTTTCTCAGGTAATGCCCAGGCGGTTGTACTTAGAACAAATCCGACATTCTAGCGTGAAAGAGGATTCTTGTACGCTCTGCTTCGACGATACTGCCTGTTGTATACTGGAGCCCTGCGGACACAGGTAAATAAAAACCTTAGTATTTGTTTACTTGCACATCTGATTAATTATTAAGCATACAGTTAAACTTCAGAGAGCTTAATGACGTGACGTCGAGTACTTTGTGTAGATTTATGAGGAAAAATGTTATTTAATTTTGGTAGTGTTTCGAATTCGAGTTTCTACCCATTATAAAACTCTCATCTCTCTCAAAGTAATAAAGTAAATAATAAAAATGTATCATTAAAAAATATACCCTTTATTGTAATTAATTACTTACGTGTTTTTAAAGTATGAAATATTTTTTTCTTGTAGGGGCTTCTGTTCAATATGTACATCAATGCTTCGCGAATGTCCGATGTGCCGCGGCGAGATCTTAAATATTCGTCGAGAGCAGATCTGACAGGAAGAGAGCGAAGATGACGTGGGGAGTGACGCTCACGCTAACGTTGGCAACGTTAACCTAGACGTTAACGCCAACGCTACTGCCAACGTTGAAAACGTTGACGTCGACGTCGATTTGAACTTCGACGTGGATGACATTTGTGACGTCAGCGACATCAGTGAGACGGACTCGGATCTCGAATATCAGCGAGTTCTGTCTCTATCGAATCGTAACAAGTCAAATCCATCTTCTCTTGTATCTGTGTCGCCCATCGAGTGTAACGAGGGCGACGACAAAATATCGAACTGAATCCTTCCCAATAATAATATTAGGTATTCGAACGCAGTTAAAACTCTAAAATAACAAATATTTATATAAAA
>JADANM010005835.1:3381789-3415420 GCA_026213755.1 Eurema hecabe
GAATCTGTTACATTAATATGTATATTCGACTAACTCATAAAAAAAATGCTAGAAATGGCCTATTTGCGTCATCATTAACAGACTTAATATGACTTACGGTTTTATTTTCTTTGAAAATAAACATGTGAAGTTCGTTCATTAATTTTCAATAATTATGGATATGTTAGTAGTTATTTTTACTTTGTTATGGAAATACATATTCGTGTAACTGATTATTTTTTCTCATAATATTAAATTCAGTTTTCTTAAAACGATCGCTGTAATAAATCGAATTTAATATGTAACAAATCTAAATATCCAATACGATATCTTGTATAATTTTACATTATATATATAAATGGTACAACATATCTTTAATACTATTTTTTTCGACTCGGGGTGCTTAAAGAAGTAGTACATATTTAAAAGGTCAGTAACCATTTTCATAGCTGTTTATGGGCGATGACTATTTTCCATCAGGTGAGCAGGCCCAAAAGCAGGCGAGCCCTGCTTATTGCCCCCTTTGTTATAAAAAATAATAATAATTGCAAGGGTTGAAATATCATGCTTTGTACGTGATTATTTAATGGTAAAATTCAAAATAATTAAACGTTGATTTTATGTCATTTGTATTGTCACAAAAAATGCTTTAACTATTTTAAGTTTTTTTATGATTATTAAATATATACATAAGTTTCGTTCGTTAAAAAGCAGTTGTCCCCAATGTTGTTATCGTGTGGTTGTGTAACGCAAAGTTTAATTTGAAAGTTATATTTTTTTATTAAAGAAAATACACCTAAAAATATTTTTGAGAGAATAGCAAAGTTTTCTTGAAATAGTCACTTTTCTAAACTTACTAAATAAACTAAACGTATTAAAAATCGCCTTATAATGATTATTTAAAAGCTTTTATACGCGACTCCTAAAGTCTCTGTTACATCAAGTCATAAAAATAAAAAAAATAATAATTAATTGATTCGTTTATTCGAGTTTGCATACATTCCATTCTAAATAAATACAATTATTTTGAAATGTTCCCTTATAATTTGGGTTGACGTTATTAGAAATGTTTCTTTAAAATGTATATATTATTATTGTGTAATGATATTAGTAATTCAATGAAAATAACATAGAATAATTACGAAGTTACTACCTTATTAAATACTTACTGTAAATATTGTACAAGTCTTTCGTTATCGTTTTGAGTTCGAATTCACATTTAAATTAAAAAAAAAACATTATAGTATAATTGAAATATAATCACTTGATTTAAATATATTATTTTTATTAAATTTAAGATACTTCCATTCATACTATAGAAGAAAGGATATTTTTTAACGTTTTACACTTACATTGTATTAACGTACTTGCCGCTTAAAAAATAACTTTCTATAACTCAGGTTTTAAGAATACGTAACATAATCTATACGTAACAATTAATATAAAAAAAACATTTTTTTCGAGCACAGTCGTAGTTTTTTATTGTAGGTAAATGAAAAAAGGAAAATTGTAGAAAAATATTGCTCTCAACCTTACCATGTTTTATTTTGTAATAATAGAAGCAATCAATTAGTATAATGTACATGAACGAGCAGCATTTATTTATCGAGATTCAATATATGAGCTTTACTTCAATTAAGGTATAAGGTATAACCCAGTCGCTAAAGCCCCCATTTTCCATAGACATGTAATTTCATAAAATCATTAATTTTGGTTCCAATAGAGGTAATAATAATCGGACTACATATTTTTTGTGTGTAGTATACGTAAAATTAGATTCAGTTATTCGAAAATCTGCTAGTCATTTAAGCTTTTTAATAAAATAGGAATGTTAGTTTGTATACCTAAACGAAATACGCCTTTAATAATAATGATCGTTGCACTTGTATAATGAGCTTAGATTGTATCTTTTTCAATATTTAATGAAGTTTGATTTACTCTGACATTATTTTCGTAATAATAACGTTACGCAAGTTTGTGAATTAAAAAGTGAATAAGATAATAAGCAGTTATTAATTTTAAAACAAATAAATTGTCTTTTGACAAATACGATTAATATCTACAACATCTGGTGTTCTTTCGTGATGCATTTTTGCGACTAGGCATCTCAAGTACTAAACGCATTTGGTATATAGTATGTATGTTCAGATAATAATTTATTTAAAGCATTTATTTTTTCCACAGTATTTTACTATGTTGTAGTTATAGGACAATAGTACATATTAGTGGTAGAATTGAAAAGTACTCTCAGACAATCGTTGTACTTCATTTCCTAAATGTAGCTAGTGTAATACAAACTTCAATATATCTAGAATATCGAAACGGAGTCTGTCCATGTAGTGTTTATCGTAATGGTTGATATTTTTGCAACGATTTTCTGATATTATATTGATTTACGCTTATGGACTAGATTTCGAAACGTAATTTCTAGTGTGAAATTATTTGCATTTCAAAAGTTTGCATTTCGCTTATTTTGTTTGAGAACGAATTTAAAATGGCTGAATATATTTACAACTGTTTACTGTACTATTTAGTCTTACTGTACATTATGTATCTACTTATAATTATCTATCACTGAAATAATTGTTGTTGAAGTCACAATATACGAATTATTCAATCACTTTTTTTTTATTTACCTTTTTTTTCTAGAAAGTAGGTTAAGAAAATTATATTTTTAACAAATTAATTCCTTACTAGTTGGTTATCGATTTAAAATCCAAACGTATCGAAATCATATTATTAAGTATGAAAAAAGGTGGTTTTATACACATTTTCTGCAAAGCTAGCTTCCAATATCAGATATGTTATACAGGTCAATTACCTCTATTGATGCGATTTATTATTAGTTGAGACAAATTTCTAAAATATTAAACAAAATTGAACTATTACCTGTTTTCTTAGTAATGTTTCATTCATTCTTTAAAAAATCAATACTTGAGGTATTAATGTTCCTAACTGGTGTGGCAACGGGAATAATAACATTATTGTAAGATCGGATTCACAAATGTTAGAGGTTAGGTAGTAAGGGAGTGTAAATAATGTAACCACGTTTTTATCTTAATAAATTTCAATCTCACCTTACAAATATAAAAAACAGGGAATAAATAAAAAACGCAATATATTTTCATGTTTATTTTAAAATATTTTTGTATCGATAAGTAGCTTACTTCATTAAATAAAAAGCAATATGTTTAATTGCTCTTGGAAATAAATAATCTTCATTTACACCAAATTCACCATCTGAAATTGAAACAAAACATTTTTTTATTCAACTACTAAAATTACTGATAATGCTAAAAACGAGCATAATATTATGAGTCTAAACAAAACAGCACATTTAAATTACACGCTTATAAAAAAAAAACAGGAAGCTGAAGGAAGTTCTTGTTCCGTGTATATGGCTACAGAGAAGTCAACAAAGCTGGCTGTGATATGTGCGTACAGACATCACGTCACAACCACTTTGTCGACGTCCCCGTCGCCGAAGCAGCGCCCCTGCCCCAAACACCCGAAACACCCCACACCTGCACCAACGGTACCATGACGCTTGTCGCTCATCAAAGCTGGCTGTGATATGAACACAGCACATAACAGCCACTTTGAGAGACACACGCGACACTTGACCACGCCCTTCTCTCGATCTTCGAACGCCGTTATAACTCGCAGCCCAACTCGTCAAAAGTGGCTGTGATATGAAACTGCAGCATTCCACAGCCATTTTAACGAATGGGCCACGGATTGTCCATTGCAAGCCGTCTGTCTCGTTCGTTCATAGCGATTTAGATCTCCGTAAACCGACCACATCAAAGTGGCTGTGATATGAGCACGTAGACATTTCACAGACGCTTTGACAGGCTAGGCCCGAGAAACGTACCGGTTAGCTATTGTAGCGATGCACTTGTGCGGTTTGTAAGTGGAGTCATGCTCATCAAAGCTGGCTGTGATAGTTACTTTATGATCTATAACAAACCGACTTTGATGCCACAACTCTGCACCTAATTCCCCAAACTAGAGCTGCTGAAATACATATTAATTTCAATATTACGACACAAAAGACGATACCTCACATATATAAAATAGAATATAATTCAGTTATCATAAAATAATAAACAAAAGTAGAACATACAAAAATTACAACGAATTAAACGATTGTCGAGAAAAATATAGCACAAACACTTTTAAATCAATATTTAAAATAACTTGAAAATCATTGCCACCCACAAGCTTTCTAAGTAGGTAGGTAATCTCGCCCAACTAACAGTTTGAAGCTCCTTCAGATTGTAGATTAATATTTAATTCAAGTGTCAGACCGACTTCACCATTAATGTACGTATCTAATTGAAGGATTTATCTAATATCTAATAATAATATAGCTATGTTCCTATAATCCGATGAGTGCACGTTAAGTATTCAACACTCTGTAGCATGCTGAGTGTAGAATCGCATAAATAATAACGAGAATTGCAATACTTTTCTAGTTGTACGTACAATGTTAAAAAATAATTAGCTTAGTATGAAACTGATGAGACGCTATGAAACTGAACGAATTCTTTCTTTTAGCTACAGTTTGGTAACAGTTAATTTTTTATATTATCTAAGCTTTGCATTTTGCAACACGCTTCCGAACGAATTCCGAATTTCGTCACGAAATCAAATAAGCCATTGATATACAATAATCGAAAGTCATTTGACGAACCCGAATATATCTATGAAGCTAAAGGATACAGTCTGAAAAGCTTCGCCTTACTTTTTACTGCAGACGCTGTACATAGGTGTATCCATTCCGCCGAGCACTCATTAGCCATTTACCGTAAACCCGTTTATGTAGCTGATAGGTAGAGACAAACAAAGTTACAAAAGCGTAAAGGATGCCACAAAGGACATCCGCCGACCTATACACGGAGGGTTTGCTTACTATGCAAGGAGCGATCAACGCTCCTGTCTTATTAGCATAACATTAGTTAAGTATTTGTTTAAAGTAACACAGTAACGCACTTTAAACAAATACAACGTTTACGATCCCTCCATTACATGCTTGCTATATTTTACTAAATTATGTTTTATTAGAATTGTTCATTAATGACAAAGAATACGATGGACTGGTTTTAAAAAGAAATCCTCTTTTAAATTCTAATAGCTAAAATTTCATAAAGTTTTTTTTTAATTTAAACTAAGCACTTTTAATTGCAACCGTCGCACGGTACACTATAATATCTCAATTTATTGTAAAACTGCATTTGTAATGATATGCTTGCATCGTAGAAGCATGAATTGCGTATCATTCAAGATCAGCATCCGTATGAAAGGGATGGTATTTAATGCTGAATTTCACGTGACTCTACTACTATTAATGCGCAGTTAACAGCGAGCAACTCAAGTAGTGGAGCTTTTCACTAATCCAATTAGAATATTCCTCGCCGTCTGCGATCATATTCAAATTGCATGTTTTGAACCAGGTATGTACATCACATGTCAAAGCGTAAGATCTTGTACAATATTTAAGACGCATAAATATATAATTCAACTAGCTATATGTAGGCACTAATTCTTTTATAACGTCGTCATGGACGGGAGTACGTAGCCCGCAGAACAAGCCTCACTGACCATTTACACCGCCCTAAAGCCAAACGTAGCCCAGAAAACCGCCCAAACTTGCCCTTTGAAAATTGGTGGCATAGTTTTAATGATTTAAACGACTTTGATTTATACTATGCAATGATATTATATTGCACCGTAAATTCGATATGTAAGCTGTTATTTTCAAGAAAAACCCAATATAAGAAATTGCTCGATGTTTTGAAAAAGCATTTTATATCACAAAGGATGATATATCGAGAACTTACTCCACGAACGAATTCTTGAGAAAAGCGGATTTGTTCAGTTCTAAAAAAGACTATTACGGTGCATCGCGTCTTATAAGAAATACCTGCAAGACATTTAATTTTCGTTCTTGATTTTTCTTTATAGTTTTAGTTAAACTTGACTTTTCTTTTCTGTTGAGCTGAGATAAAAAAATCTATTAAAGAACCTAAATAACACTATAAATGTTATTTCAAATCTCACATAGGTATAAACATTCGATCGATATTCAGATGAAATATAAGTCGGACGATATAAGCGTCATTGCTTATAAAAAGATATGAACGGTTTGTTCGAAATGAGAAAAACACGCGTAGGTTAGCAACCTTCGCCTCATGACTGCCGGGGTCAATGATCTGATCATTGAGACATCGTGTAGTAGGCGCGTTGCATGTACTCACTATTTGTGTGTAAATTTATAAATATCGGATCTTTTTAGTGTTATTCATTATTGCTGCGTCATTTTAAAACTATTATTTAAATAAAAAATTCTATTTAGGATTTAGTGTAGGTATGCTTAGAAAATAGTGTTACAAATCCGATGAAAGATCACTAAAGAAATGAGTGAAATATTTTTATAACTAATAACAGCTAATGATGAGTCCAATCATGAAAACTAATACCGACGATATATCAGAACTGATACTCAATTAGTAGAAAATGACAGCGCTCTGAAAGCGAGCTCCACGGAGTAAACAAGATGGCGTATTGGCTAACAGGATCCTTTGTGGCCAGTTTACTGTGTTCATGGATAACAAACAATACTTTTTTAGCGCATTTTATTATTTATTAACAGAGCAAAAATTGTACGGTTGGAAAATGACAGAAAATTTCACATAGCTTATATATATTCTATATTCTACTGCATTTCTGTTTTGTGTTTGTTAAGCTACAACATGTAATAAATCATTAATTCATAAAATAAATGGATGATACCACTGTTACTGTTAAATCGGAAAGGAAAATTTTTATAAATTATTTCATAGCTACGTGACATATATACGATCATAAGCGTTTCTAATTATGTATTTAATATAAAAAAATCCTGTTTTTCATGATGTATAGTCTCCGATATCAAAATGTTTTATAATATGTTTTAAATAAATATAAAACAGAAATTAAAAGTCTATTATAAACAGGTAACAATTAATAAATACTCATAATTACATGCAAGATCTTATCATGTTACAGTATCTATTGATCGAAAAAATATACTTCAAAACATCCACACAAAACCTCATCCTATCCTATATTATCTTGTAATGTTATCAAACAGGTTTTCATTTTACGCATTATTTTTTACTACCCTCATTAGTTGTAAGTCCCTCGTATTTTTTGTCTTTCTTATATAGCAAATTTACTATTTAAAAGATTGTTTTGTTATATTGCACTATAATATCTATTGTAAAAAAAAAATATTAAATATTAACGTTTCCAGTGCATGCTGCACTGCAGAGGCAATGTGAGCAATCTTTCGGCGAGTTCAATAGTTAATTTATATTCATATATAATTTTTTTTAATTCATAATATATAAAAAATCATATAATGTTCATACATATGAACCAGGAATGGCTCACATTGCTTCTGGTGAAATTGTATGTTGTGTTGTGATGTTCATTGTTTATCTTTAGTTAAATATGTCGACGGCTCGGGTGTGCGGTAAAACTAAAATGAGTTTATGATAACACCCGCCTTATTAACTTGTATTCTTCTTTTCCTTAAATAAATAAATAAATTAAAAAAATATGAAACATTTATAATATTGCATTTTACTGAACAGCTTCATATAAGTGCCTAGTTGTCGTTCAATTGTTGGAACACTTGAGCAGGAGGTACCAAGGTACTCTTTAGGTAGGCTAAAGGTTTTATTCATATTTAACTTTTACCTCAAAAATGGATTAATATTCTGCAGTAGTATTCTGTAACTTACAATAATTAACATTCATATAGTTGTTAATCCCCACATTTTAATATTATTTTTTATAATAAGCACATAGCTTTGATTACTGACAAGTGACACGTCATTGACATGGTACCTAAGTGATTTTACCTAAGTTAATTTATATATATTTAGTTCGATTTACCAAAATAGGCACCAAAATACTATCATCAGAACATTTTCAATCATTTTAACTATTGGAAAGATGCTGTGAAGTTTATTTATAGATTAATCCCGTTTTGTCAAACAAACAGCCAAGATCATGAGTTAGGTAATGTGGTCGCAAACTTAACACATGAAATTAAAGTTTTACAGTTTTTAAGTAGTCAGGTTGATAGGTGGTTCGTAAATTAAGAAGGTACATATTCGTTTTCGACTCAAAATAACTTCAAGTTATCAAATTTTCTTTATTAATTTTAGCATAAATATACTTCTTGTTTCCTAGTTACTTGCTTTTCTTTCATTTCTCCTAATGTATTTGGAACGTAGTACACACCAAATACATAACCAAAAGACATATAGACTTTTTTATGTACTAATGAAGTTATATAATGGCACATATTTTACATAGGTTCTACTAAGCTCTAAAAATAAAGAAGGAATTAAATAGTAAATGGAACATTAAAATGTTTGATGCAGCGCTAAATTTACTACATGCATAATTAATGCTTCAACACAAACCGTACTAGACGTAATATTTGCGAACTTAAGCATATTTACATAGATAATACTGGTCGAGGATTAGTTAAAATAACTCCATTCTCATTTTATATTTCAATCTAAACCTCTTTTAGCAGCTTTAAAATTACTTTTATTTATTAACCTATTTCTAGTTCATTTGACCATAGGAATGGCTAAGCTGTACATTACTCAATGTTGAATCACAACCATAATACTAGGAATGCCTGTGTCAGCAAATACGAAGTCCCCTGAGTAAATAATCACTATGGGGACAGAACACTAGAAAAACGAATTCAATATCTCATCAATAGTTTACCTCCAGACTTAATAAATATAAATAATAAAATTAAATTTTGCAAATTATTAAAACAACACCTATTAAATGATTAAGCATATAACTAGATAAATGTAAATCTGTAAATGTAGGTAATGTCTTTAATAAAACAATATGTAACTTTAACCGTCCGAACTATACGCAATAATTAAGATAAGAAGATAATAAGATTTTTATCGCTCACACTAACCGACAAACTGTGAAAACAGTTTTGTGGGGCTCCTTATTAGTTCATAAGATTATTGAAAAAGTACTTAATAAATAAAAAAAAGGAAAATTGTATACAAAACGAGAAGTTCCTCGACAGCGAGTCATTGATCGTTCATCGAAGTAACCTACAGCGTGGCGACGTCACAAACCAATTAAGGTCCATTACAATCTAAAACCAATTAAATAATAGCAACACATATTATTCGTAGGAAAATAAATGAAGATAATTATTATGATGCAGTTGTATTCGTTTTAGATGAACATGTCGTTGTTCACGTACACGCAAATCAAGTATTAGGTAAAATATTATATTGAGATACATAAACTGTATTTATAATTTAATATTTATGATTGTCTCATCAAAGTCTCAATTCTCGGTTTCGATTATCTTTGAAAGAAAAAATAATTGAAGACCTTTTTTATGTATAAAAGTTCGATATTTTGTCTATCTTCATTAGTTATAAAATCTTAAGCTAAAATCTCCAAGTTCCCGAACTTGAGGCAAAATCAAATAACCAGACCGTCCATCAATTAAGCTAATTACCGATGCAGACACAAAGTAAAGCTGTCAAACATTCCATTAAGTTATATCACGGTTCATTTCCCTGGCAATTACGAGAGAATTTGTATTTATTTAAAAATTCTTACTTTGAGTTTTCTCAAACGAATTAAAATATAATGGTGTTGAAGCTGTAGGAAAACTTCAAAAGGAAAAACGTAGACGTCTGCAAGTAGAAACCAATCGGGAACTTTTAAAAGGAGAAACTTATAAATGAATACCATCCCTTCGGTCTTGCGTCCAAACACTGGTATAGTCAATATAACTGCAAGCTCCCTTATCTACTTATACATTCCATTAACAGACAGCTACAGACAAGCAATATTAATATTTTCATTAAAATGCATTTCAAAATAAATATAATCCCGGGCTTTATGCGGGGTATTTTAGATCGCTTTTAAGCATCTTTAAACATCCTACGCTAGTTTATTTTATAGTTAAATCCAAGAGAAAATCTCCTCTAAGCCTTTGCATAATACTTTGATATTTTATCCTAGTACTAGTCCTTTAAGTAATATTTTTATATTCTCGGATACTGTTTATCTTAGACTAAAAAATATAAAGTTTTATTACTAAGGTTTTAAGTATGTATTTATTTATTGTTTATGATTTTCCGAAGAACTATCTAGACTTAGTCTCGAATGTTCCTACGTGGATGCTAGCCATACATTTCATGTTATAATTGCAAAATGTTGTGAGCACGAGGTAACAATATCAATGTCACAAAGCTCTGTCGTCTGGACACCACTAACTCGCTGCAGTTACCTGAGAACATGGACGTTTGTATAATCTGATATATCGTGTCCTTTTGATGCACATATGCTTCTGTTAAATGTTGATAGCGTTGTTGAGAATACTATGCTTCATTATTAAACTATATTTTCATCATTTTATTAATTTCGACGGTCGTATATAACGTGTATATTTACTAACCGGTTATACTTGTGCGATTTGTACCCTTAAATGGCAAGAAAACAAAGTTGAATATTCTCAAAAAAAAATAACATTAAGTGAAATTCTCACAGTAACTTGAAAAATCTTATAACTACTTTAAAACTAACATTTAATTACATATTCAAGTTTCAAGGGTAGACCGTATCGATTGCTAATGTGTCGCATAAAATTCCGTTTTTAAGTAATGAACATTGGCCATACATATGTGCTTATATATATTCTGTGCACAATGAATGTCATATGAAATGCTTTACCTTAGCAGTCGTACGTCTACCTGTATTTCGCAAATACATGAGCCCCGTGCACTAAGCAGCTGCGGCGACAACGTACAGAAAACGCATCTGCATGACCGTCGGTAGAAACCTGCTCTTTCATATCAAGATCTTTCTATGATGAATTTACTGAAGTGTTACAAAGTACCGGCTTACTATGTAAGGAATAAACCTTTCAATCCCAAGGGATGCTGACTAGCGGACGGTTATTGGCTGAAGATGTGCCGTTTGTTGCCGAATTAAAAGCGTAAAAGCGAATGGAAATTTAAGAAATTGTTTTGTCAAATTTCACAGCATCCTTCCAGAATCCCAACATTCCCATCAATGACTGCTCTAAAAGGTCAAACCAGGGAGGAATGGCGGCGTTAAACATCCCACAAGACAGGCGTCAGGAGGACCACGACCACTCTGTCGAGATTGAAATAAGCTTTGAACTCTGAGTGGCGGAGAATTTAGCAATTGTCAGAACTGAGATTAATATAGTAGTACCGAAGCGTAGCTGCTTATTGCACGGAGCTCAAAAAACGTTACATATAGAAAGTTCTTCGCATTGCAGGAGTCTTGACCATCCGTGGACTTGTACTCATTCCGCATGAAAGACAAGGTAGTGAGAATTGGTGATGTACAGGACATCTCATTACCCATGTCTTTCAAGCGGCGGAGAGTAATCGTAGCAGACGTGTTTCTGTGGTTCAAGATGATAGTCGGTCCCCTCGTCCATTCATCAATTATAAACTACTTTTCCATATTAAATATCAGTATTATGTATACAATTTAAACAATATGAATATATTACTATGTAAACTAAAGTACCTACTGCAAAAGATATCGATCAATGCAGACTTGTGTCCTTATATTATTTTTAAATTCAACAAAATATGTCTGTATAGAAAAACATATTATGTTTTAATGGTTTCATGTATTTTTACTGTATATAATCAGGTAGTTTTGATTTAGTCGAGTATTCATGAATTTTTAATACCGTATAGATAAAAATATGTGGACAGAAGTGAATAACTAATTCTATATAATTAAGGTATATTCTTTACAATTGTGATTATAAACATAATAAGTTTATGTAGAATAGTACCTACTACTGCAAACATGTAGAATATTGATACGGCTTGATACCTACATATAAAATACAATAGGAAACTAAACAACGCGCTAATAAATAAAATTGTTTAAACAATTTTAGCTTGATTGTGTATTCGTTAAATAATAAAAATTTCATTAACAACGCTGTTGTTTGTAACATGTATTTGTAAAATAGCAATTCTGTTATTAATTATAGCAACATTCCATTAAACACTAAATGAAAGTGTGAATCTGATTACTTATATCAAGCTTCATTAGAGATGATTTATATATTTTTATATTATATGTAATAACAATATTGTTTTACCTAGACATTAAATAATTTGCATCAAAAAACGTTTAACTGGATAAAATAGAACGTTACGAGACATTTAATTATAGTAAATTGTTTATAGAATATCATTAAGTTATTTAATAAAAAATGTAGACGGAACTAAACGTTTAATTAGATAGGTTTATCATACACAAAAGAAGGTTCGCGTGAAAAAGTAATCATATGCTATTTCATAAGATACGGCTAAATAATAAGTGCACTTTTTCAAAGCAAACTAGCGCGTCTGAAGCAAGTACCTTCAGAGATTGATTAGTTCACAAGCGTATGCAAAGGTTGGAGCTAAAGTTTCTATAGGTTTCTAAGGTTCTTTAACAAACTTTGTTAAAATTTTGCAGTTACACGAATCAAGATAGGATAAGACGAGCAAAAACTTAGTAATATTAAATAATTGAGGAAAAAGTACTTGGAACTAGACATCTCCCGTCCCAACTAAACACGCGAGTTTAGTTGGGACGGTTCCTTCGTCCGTATGAAGTTGGAAATGTTAAAGCCATAGTTAGTATAAAAGTTATTATATGAAAAATATTTCAAGCTTAAGCTTGTTTCACTTGTTACTTCTTTTGAATATCAGAAGAATTAGCACGTAACGCAAGTTAAAAAAAATCATGACCGTAAAATTGTGCACCTAATAGAAAATATTTTTGTAGCTCCCATACTAACGTTAACATCACCGGTAATGTTTTCCGTTTGGCTCTGTTTACTGAAGGCCGCACCTGGAATAGACGAGGAGTTCCGATCGCGTATTCAAAATGTATTTTAATAACTTACTATACCTAATTACGGGTACATTCCCATGAAAAAATAACCTACTACGTTTAGGTCTTATTCAATTTCTTGCAATGAAATGGTTGCAAGTTACATTAAATTTAAATAATTGTTTCTTTTAAGGAACTGGGGAACAATACTTCTCCGTAGATGTCTTCGAATACAATTAATTATTTAATAGTAATTTTTTTTCAATGGGACACCTGAAAGAAGTTTTTATTTGGCTTGCAATAATTTAATGAAATCGCTTTATGTATACCTAATATTATTGAAATACTTCTTTATTTGTACGGAGTGTGCTTGTAATTTGAATTAAAATACCGATAATGTTATTTAGGATTTTAAATATTTGATACTTTGATTATAGACTTTTAGAGTTAAATAAATTTTTACAAATGTTTGTCATATTGAGTAGATTACAATTTTAAGGCTTATTTACAGATTGACCACTTACAAAAAAAAATATTTTAAAGATTTTATATGTTTATGATTTAACGAAAACGTTTCTTTAAATAAAATAAACCTGAATTCATATCGTATATCATTATTACATCTAATAAATACGACAGACAATAATAACATAGCTATAAAGTTCTATTCATTTTAATAGCATTGATATAATAAATTAACACAATTGGTTATATTATTGGGCGTAATGGTCGATTGATCGCGACCTCTGAATGTTATGTCACAGTAATTACAGACGATGTTTACAAACACTTTTGTGGAATACATTTATCATTTGTACGTTTCTTTTATCTCTTGATAATAACTACTGGTCATAGTAAAATTATTATTAAACTAGCTGACCCGTGCCCACTTCGTTGGGCATAATGTTAATTATCCTTTTCGGTTTCCTACATAGCCTATGACACTCAGCAATAATGTGGCTTTCTATTGGTGAAAGAATTTTAAAATCGGAAGTAATTTAACAAACACATAGATTTTCTTTCTTTATAATACTAATGTTATATTTTATTATATCTATGTTACACTATATATATATGTTATACTGTCTATAACTTTGCATTTCTTGTAACGTATGTTTTATGTCCGGAGTATTTTTATATGATTACGATACATAGTATAAAACAAAGTTGTCTGTACCTAAGTATATTTAGTTGGGTCGATGTTTAGCTGTGGTATTGTGGTATTAAAGGTCACGTGTTGCTGATTGCCACAACCAAATATCGACCATCAAACTTATTTTATCTACAACTACCTACTAGACATTGGCAAAATTGCGATAACGCGCCACTGCCATTTAACCAAGAAGAAGCGAAAGTATGTTTAACTCTTTAAAACTACGCACCTGATTTTAATGTATTTTTTACCAGATAGAGTGATTCAAGAGAACAACAAAGAAAAAACGCTCCTACATTTCCCGGTAACTACTACAATAAGAATATAAGTTTGAGACCGAACCATTAAATAACTAGACTTGAAGAACAAAAATACTTGTTATTGTATATTTTTTGGCTCGAGTATAATATTCACATTCACAGTGGCAAGTCAAATATTTGTTAATACTTTGAGTTTACTAGATATGAAAGCGTAATGAATAAACTTACATATCAACCAAAATCATAACTATTTGTTAACAAATAAGCTATTAAATGCATTAAAATAAGTCATATTAAATCTCTAGTGAATTATAAATACGTTCGTTATATATAAGCTTAACCATATGATTCTACTATTTATCTGGTTTCCGATTCACTGTAAAGGAATATGTATTGTATTTGAAAGGTTGTCTCCGATGATACATCCGCTTTCTACTGCGTGCTAGACAGGCCTATTACAGACGTCTTTTAACTAGTAACATTCAAGTGTTTGTACTGAAAAACATTAATAGGGCAAGACGGCTTTTATAGCTACATAAGGCGGATTTCACCGCAATAATTTCCTTCTCAAAACTGCTTCTGAGCCAAATGTTCTAATTTTATAGGTTACAGCTTAATAGTACTGTTTTCTTCGATTCCCGAGTACCGACAATGCATCTTTAAAATACATTTTAATGAGTGTTTCTTTGCGGGTGTTACCTCCTGTATACATAATAAACAAAGATCAACAACTCGGTAATGTGGTGCAAATGAATTCGGAATGCGAGTCGGGAGTCGCTCAGCATTCCAAGTTTCAAGTAATTGGCAAGTCAAGTTTCTTGAGCACAGTGCTCGTCGAGTTTTAAATACGAAAGAATCGCGACAAACAAGTCTTCAACTTTTATGTTACGAAGTTTCCGAGCTTGAGCGATATTCACATGTAATCGCAACATATTTTTTGTCTAATAAATGAATATATTAGTTAACGAATTAAATACGACACATAATGCAAGAAATAAATATTGCGCTGTAATTAATTTTACATCGGGATGAAATAATAAGAGATGGTCTACCATACCTTAAACCCTTTTATAGCAGGCAAAGTTAGTCATTAGTCACATAATATCGATTTACCGCCTCCTCAAATGTCACAAAGCCCAAAAAGTCAAACGATAGGCTCGGGGAGTTTTCAATCAAAGTTACACATAGAATACATTTGTCTATTTTGTGTTTCCCTTTAGTCTTCAAACTGGGATGCTTTGAGCGATGATGAACGTATTCTATTTAGTTAAAAATGAACATTTTTAACAGCGCATATGAAGCGGCTTTGTCATCTGTGTCTATTTACCTGGCCGAATTTGAGTTTCAGGACTATATGTTGCCGTAAATGCTTTTGTCAGCGAATTTTACAACTGCAATGTTTTTCAGCTTTATAACTAATATAAAATAAATATTATGTAAGTTAATATAATACATTTGTAATTAAAAAAGAGTAAAATCTTTAAATCAAATTTTATTCAAAGAAATATGTTGTACATGTAACATGACAACGATTATTTTCATTAATAAAAAATACCTTAGTTAAATAACAAACAAGTTTGTTTGTTTTTTTAACTTTAATTCCTCTTAATATACATTTTATCAAGCGATTTTCCCAAAGGCAACGATGTTGAACTACGTATGTTTTATACATTACATATAAATATACCATTTTATGCACTGTCTGTTTAAAAATATCGCAGTAGGAATTTTAATATCGAAAGGGTTGAAATAAAAAAGTTCAGCTTGTTTACAATACGCGTCCACTCTGCACGCGTTTACAGATTCGCATTGAAAAGTACCAAAAAATGGAAACAAGAATCACTAGACTCGTTTCGGCCTGATTGGATTTCTCTTAATCCGGTATGCCATTCAGTGTTCATTACTGATATACGTATCAGGGGAAAATAAATTAAAACGTTTTAAGGTACGCACCGTTACTTGTTGAAATAATCGGATAGCGGGATGAATTGAAATGAAAATTGCTATGCACTCGCTTCCTTAATTACACGTTTTTATTACCTGAAAACGCTTCGCTTTAAAATGAATTTTTGCTTAATTAGTTTTTATTTGAGAAACGAAATCTGTTGATGATAAAATTTTCTCTCTTTGTGGCTTGTTTTAAACACATATTTACGGATATTATAAATGTGAAAGTGTGTTTGTTTGTCCTTTCTTCTTGTCGCCGTAACTAAGCAATCAATCGACCTGATTGCATACAGTTAGTTGAAAAGATGGAGAGTAACTTTTAACTGGAAAAATGGGTTATAAGGGGGGTCAAAGTTTATATGAAAATCGCGGGCAACAGCTAGTTAAAATGAATACACGCAACTAATATACACAATACGTATTACAGCTCTGTAGTGTGTTTATGGAGGTCGTTAGAGCAGAATGCACTAAGGCGCACGTACACATAGAATTCATTCGTTTTTTTTTTTTTTATAATATGAAGAGGGGAGACGAGCTGGACGCACTCCTGATGGTAAGAGTAACGCCAGCCCAGAGCCAATGCAGTGCTACCCGGAACTTTGCTATAAAGCCCAACTCCGGGCAGGAGTGCACTGCACCGACGCTCCCCACTTTGAGTCATCAGATGTTGTTCATTCGTATTAAGTTACCTAGTCCATTAGCCGCTTACTAGGTATAAGGCCTCGTTAATTTATTGTTTACTTTAAAAGACGCTTGTGTTGATAACATGAACTTATTTATACGAAGACGAAGCAGTCACACATTTTTTTATTAAGAAATATTATTATTTTAGACTATTAAATTACCCTGGCGTAACTAGGTCATAAATACCTAATTAAAATATGTAGCCACGAGAACTAAACTAATTAAGATTTATGGTATTTTATAAGACGAGTATCGTTCTCTTATGAATAAAACTATTGCAAAAACGTTCGAATTGAGGTACCACCTCCTTTATTTGAAGTCGGTTAAAAATTAAAACGTTTGTATGTTATTTTCACGTAAATGAACGACAAGAAAAATAGCTCTCAAAACATATTTCCCCAAAAATAAATGGTTTATACTACTTTTTTTTAATAAGCAGGATAGAAATTTATGTTTCTGTCTATTGCTTTGAAGCTTGGGAGAGAAATACAAAGGATGTATACCGGGCCAAGGCACAAACAATAGGTCTGGTCACCCTTCAATTGTTTGCGACTACCATTTTCTATTCCAAGCTCGATCTACAAACACAAATATCCATAAAACAGTTAACAAATTGACAATGGCATAGGTACCTAGCAATACCTAATCGAAAATCAATAAGACTTAACACGCAACGACATCGGTTCGTCTGTTTACAACCAACATGGCGAATAATTCACTTGTTATTGTTTACTTTTACGTCTCTATCCATACTAATATTGTAAATACGAAAGTAACTTTGTCCATCACGCTAATACTACTGAACCGATAAGAACGAAATTGTACAGAGATAGTCTAAAAGCCTGGGGAAGGACATTGGGTACGTTTTTTTAAATCAACCCCCAAGAGGCGCGAGGGGTTGAAACTTTTTTTATAATTTTACGCTTTCACGGACAAACCGCTGAGCCGATTGTAATGAAATTTGGTACACTCATTGTCTAAAGCCGAAGATGAAAGATAGGGTACTTTTTAACTGGAAAAAAAAGGATATAAGAGGGAAGGGGGCGTCAAAGTTTATGTGATAGTCCACGCGGACGGAATCGCGGGCAACAACTAGTAGCTATATAATCTAAATATATATAATTCAAAGGTGACTGACTGACTGACATAGTGATCTACATATCAATGCGCAGCCCAAACCATTGGACGGATCGGACTGAAAATTTCAGTGCAGGTAGATGTTATGACGTAGGCATCCGCTAAGAAAGGAATTCCCGAAATTCCCCTGGGAACGGGAATTAGCGGAAAACCCTTTTGTATGAAAAATCTAAACCGCTTAAGTTAGAAGCTTGAAATTTGGCATGCAGGTGCCTTATTAAACTTAAACGTTAGTAGCAACAGGATATTGTAAAATTCCCACGGGAACGGGGCAAAATATTTGTAGGAAAAAAGGATTATAAGGGAGGAAAGGGAGGGTCACAGTTTTTATGAAAGTCCACGCGAACGGAGTCGCGGGCAACAGCTAGTTAAACGTATAATGTTAACGTTAGCCCTGATTAGTATTTCATGGTATTAAGAAAGTGTATGTTTCCTTTCAAGCACGTTATTAAGTCAAAATTTTAATTCGAATTAATTGCTTTTGTTAATACATACTTAATGGTTAATACTTATATTCGAATTGTATTATTTATAATCTATTGATTAAGCAATTAATAAAGAGTAATAATAATTCAAATACTAAATACATATTACTTATTATCGTATTTAGATGTCGATATAAATGAATTCTTGTTGTTTAATTTTTAGCCTTATCAGGTGAGGCAGATAAGATGGGAGGTGGTCGAAATATATTCATGTCTTTAGTACACATTATATGTTAGAGTCAATTAATTTTGACGACAGCTTGCTTCAGTGGAAAAACAACTACTCGGGTTGGACCCCCACACCGGGGATATATATTTGTAATTTACATTTATATTTTTTTAGGTGCGGTTATTTATATTACCCATTCTTGTCTTTTGTGTTTATGCAAGTTCAGGTTGCCTGGCAGAAATCACTGCCTAGTAATAAGGCCTCCATTTACATAAACTTAATAAACATAATTTGTGATTTTGGTATATGTAATAAAGGGTAAATATGTAAACATTTATCTATTAACAAAACACAAGTATGTGTATGTAATTTATTCGTTATCTATTTGCCATCAAACTATACTGAGTGTAGGACTAGATGGCGCTGTTTTTATAAGTATCATATGGGATCATATTTTTTGATTTCCTCAGTGGTATTATTGATACCTCGAATGAAAGCATTAATACAACGTTCTTTGTTTTGGTGTTAATTTGTCTGATACGAAGTTTAAACTAATCAAATAATAATTATTTTCAATTTCTGACATTAAAATTTAATAACTTATTTTTTTTTTTTTTAAGGTAATTTAGATACTAAGTAAATGAGAAATCTATCTAGGTTAGAGAGACAGAAGGATTTTATAGTATTGATATCTAAATCTTTCGTTTTATCATTTAATATGCTAAGCGAAAACAGATTACTAATATATACAGCGTCAGTTATATTAAAATATTAATGAATTCCTTGAAATGTTAGCGGCATGTTTAATCGATATCGATAGATGATGTTTGTGGTACTTTAATTATTCGTTACTAGTTGGTCCTCGGCGAATTCTTTCACGCTGTACATATCCTTCCGAAAATCTTATAATAAATAAAAATAAAAAAGTGTTTATTGCTAATAAAAAAAACAAATTAAAAACATTATAAAATCAATACACACAAACAGAAACGTAGCATAAGGCGACATCTCAGCTAATGCAATTCTATATATCCTATATCCTATATATGAGAGCGAACTCTCAGGATAGCGCTGGTTTTCAGATGCCGAACGCTCCCTGGGATGTTATTTGGGAGTAGGGAGTAGGAACTTATACCCTACAGTTTCCTTTTTTTTGCTTAAAAACCATCCTCATACATACAGGATTAGTCAAAAAATCCTGTATGTATGAGGATAATTACAATCAAGCATAAGATCATTTTAGTTGCTTATATTATCAAAACTACTTAAAAGTAAAATAATTAAAAGCTATAGGTAATATGTTTGGACGTGTACAAAACCAAACGATTTATGATACGTTCCTATAAGTAGCTAATTATATCATAAGTCCATACGATTTCAAATTTGTTCATGGCAATTTTTCAACGTTTCGTTTTCAGAGTTTCTGAAAACTGCCTTCCAAACGGGTGTTAATTTTTTTTTGCAATTTCATGACGATTTAAAAGCGTTACTAAATGTATCTTAGTTGAATAAATATATAATTGACTTTTTGTGTAGCGACAAACTGATAGTTGATTTGACCGATTTCTGTTTTTAATACTAAAAGAATTGTATAAATCGTCGAAATCATGCTTCGGGCCCCGGCGTGCGCCCACGCACTGCTCAGCGCTGAATCGTTAACAATGACATCAGTTTAAACACATTTCCTGCTTTAATATTATTACTTCCTTCTATATAATTGCACCATTGACTAATTTATACAAAAAACAACTTAACTAAGTAAAACGCCTTTTTGTAACATCACATACACTACACTTGAGACCACAATATCTTTATTAAATTTAAAATTCATATTTATAGTATCAAAGACAGTTATCAAATCAAGCAAGGAATTTGCGATATCTAGCATTTTCTTGACATAGAAAAAAGTTACAGCAATATTAAATAAAATCGCGCATTAAAACCAAAATAGATAAAGCGGCTGCAAAACGTATAATGGAAATAGAACGTAAAGTAAATAGAACAATGTTCGGGATGGCAAGGGTCAAGCATTGATGAAGAACAAATTATGAGCAGACGAAAAAGCTTATGAATTTACCTGGAGACAATTCTGCTCATATAAACGCTTCAACTAATTCTCAGTTGTTTGTTTAAATAGTATTTATTATACAATACATTATTATCCAAGATACAACCAAAATTTTGAATTTGGTTCATTTTTTGAGAAATTAGAGCATATGACATCAGACTTTTAGTAGGATATATGAATACCTAACAATTGACTTGATACTGAACTGTATCCCCCAATATAGCAGAATTGTTCTCCTGATGGTAAATATCGCCTGCAAATGATTTCTTAAGATGTCGGACCTACCTGTACTTGTATAGCCGCATTCTCTGCGCCACTGCAGCGCATACCAGAGCTTTCACCGAAGCTCCTTCACGATATCCGGTAGCTGCCAAAATTTATTTCAAAATCTATTCAATTCTTCTTTACTCATACGCCTCGCAATTTTAATCATCCAGCGCAGAGCAATTGGAAAATAAAGTATCGTGTACGTACTCTATTTCATCAATAAGTATTTCTTAAAACACATTAACAAATACAAAATTGAAACATTTCAAATGACAAACACGAGGACAAAAATTGCATGAGCACACATTCGCTTAGAAAAAAAACATTAGCATTGCATCCTTAACATACTTATGAACTAAAATTAAAACTATGATAATATGAAGACTCAAATTACCTGTTAAATTAAGATCACACTAGCAGTTTCCGTCGTCGCCAATTTCCAGTTTTCCATCTTCTTCTACTTCTCCCATCTGCTTTAATTGCAGCTGTAACAATGAAACTAACATTTAGATCATTGTGCAACTACTTACTACTTAATAACGCACAGCTCAGAATTTCATCATAATACAATTTAATACACAGTTAATTCGCTTAGGCAATTGTGTCAATGTTAGTGAAATATGATCGTAGCAGCCATAGACAAGACCAACCCACTAGATTCCGAAATAATATCTATGACACGATAATATTTATTGCAGTCATTTTAAAGGTAGGGTTAGTCCATAATTTGACATGGCCTATAATATAAAGCAAACACTTACCGGACACGTCCGTAACGGCCATTTTGGAGTGCTCGAGATTTCAGTTATTATACCTGAAGCAAAAAGAGAGAAAATTAATTTAGTTTATAATCCATGTGGATTGAAAATGTAAAGTAAATACTAGGCTGTTAGGTGAACGTAGAATTTGCGTAATGCAGCGTGTGAGGAATACTGCATTCATTATATCGAGCAACAGGTGAGCCATTCATTCATTAAACTAACTTCATTTTAATACCTACACCTTAATAATGCGAAAAGGCTTTTACTTTTGTACGTGAGCAACTTTACACCGGCGTATGGAATTACTGGATCAGTGACCTAAGTCTCGTGAGGCCAATCAGCGGTCGTGACGTCATCGCCGTAATCATTGATTCTACTTGTTTTGACGAAACATCAATATCTAAATGAATGCACGCGTAGTTGTAGCTAGTACGAACTAAGTATAGGCTGATACACGTCAAGTATCGACTTCAATACGTCGAAGCACAATAAATGGACTAGATGTTAGCGCAATATCAAGTTGCAAGTTTGTAACTTATTAATGAGTTGTAAAGCGCAGACAGACGTAGTACACTCGCAATAAGGTTACATTTAATTCATTTTCTTCGTACACATATTAAAAAGCTTTCCGTATTTAGAAATCGATTGAACAACGCTTGCGCCGTGCGAACATTCGAGATTCGACGCCTGTGTGGGCTTATTCCCGCAATTTGATTACTTTAATGATTTTGCGCCTTTGTTAGGTGTCGTAAAACGGTTTTGTTCTATTATTTGTAGATTGAATCACAGTCTTACGACAAGTCAATATTAATAAATAAATTGCTTAAGATATGATGATCTTTTATTTATTTATTATGTTTACGGGCCCTAATACGGGCCTAAGATAGACAAAAATACGGTAAGTCTTATATGCTATAAAGTAAATATATCATAAACTTTATAAATTAAGAGGATAAGTAGTAAGTTGTTGAGTAAGTAATGCCAAGTTTAAATTTTAATTCAAAACGTCATACGAAAACACATTACGATAAAAACAACCTTTTCAATACTCACTTACACTACATACTACAAAAGAACTCACAAATGAACTTTAAATTCAATGGCAAAGAATCGCACGTCTGCGCTTAAGTGCAAATAAAGCAATAACAGGTGAGGTCAAATCAGCTGTAGTTTTATACACGTATTTAGTTAAGCTCCTACAATATACCGCCCTGACCTCGGATAAAACTAACGGATCTGGTGCATTCGCCGAGTTCAACGGCACTTGTTTTTTCGCCAACGTTTACAACCGATGCCATTCAAATCGTCGCGTCAGCATTATCCTCATTGGATCGCGGGGGAACGATGCGGCCGCCGACAGATGGCGCTGTTTTCAACTTTGATACAACTATGAGTAGCTTTATGTATAGCGAACGCGTTTTGGTACTTGTACTATACGAAGATAATAAAAGAGGCGAAAATAATGTTTATTAATAACATTAATTGGTAACCTTTTACCTAATGGAAGTTATGATTGAGCATCCAACCTACCGTCCAATTCACAATGACTCGAGATCGAGTAATTTGCTTACAAGCTGTATCATGAATTAAACTTATTGGACCACATAGTATACTAGTGAATTAAATATTCAAAATGTGTCTGTTAACCTTGCCATTGTTTTCGGTACATAGTATTTATCTATTACGCATTGAACTTGCACGAACGCGGTAACCTGTTCACTGACCTTCGTGCGGCGTTTCTGATAGTGAAACCAACAATCATTAACTCAAATTGACTCCATTGTACCACTACACTGTTATAAGTTTGATAAAGACAATCGAACATCGATATACCTACATATAAAAGCCCACTACTGATTTGCATGTACATATTTGTATATCTAAGATATGGCAAATTATTTTATGTCAATTACTTGACAGCATCATAAGACTGTGTATATATTAAAAAGACAACATTATTGACGGTTATCCGAAAACAGCATACAGGAATTGTAAAAAATGTACGCAATGTTGTTGCAACATTATTAATTTACAACATGATAAATACTACTATGTGCATTGACAGTGTGGCGTCACGTCACGGAGCTGATAACAGTTCTAAGACTACGCTAACGCTCCACGTCACGCCTCTTTCAGAATTCTATACAATTACAATGGCCTATATACAGAGATAGATACTATAATCGAACATATTTCAGGTCTACATAGCATGGCGTTTTATTGTCACCCTTTTCCTTCTTCTCTCCTACAAAAGTCAAAAAATTACACACACATTTCATACATAAACAAATGTTTACGTGTGCCTCGCTATAACCGCGCCGTAGTTCTAGTAAAATTTACTTGTAGCTCAAAACGAGATAGCCATAAGCAGCAACGTTTTATCGACGCCTGTCTTAACTGCGCAGTTGTTTTACGCACAGCAATCTTGTTTTTGATCCGTCTCGAAAGCCTTGCGCTCCTGCCCGTTAGCCTTGCAAAACTGATTATTTGTAGCCTCTTACTCACATTATCCTTTCCAGGCGGTTGTCGAACGTGATATATTAAATGTGTATTATAACAATTTGAATGTTTTGTAATGAAAAAGCGCGTTACTATGCGGCTCGGCGTAGATATTATGGCGAACTCCCGACTGCCGAGTAACTGCGTTGGCAAGCTCCCAAAGATTATAAACAGCGACGCCAACTTGTACAATCGTTATTATTCGCAGTTTTCAACATCTCTTCAAAAAACATTTCCAAGGTACTGAAGAGAGCCAAATGCTGTTATTATTTTTCAACATTTCCTGTTTTAAATATTTTTGTGTCTGACTATAAAAATAAAACGAATGCATAAGACGTCGGTAATATGTATGCTATTTTAATTAATAATTATTTAAGAATTATGATAAAAAAGATAAAAGTAAATATTTGTTGGGAAATATATCGTTTATTCCTACCTCGTGCGGCGTGCCACAGCTGCTGTTCTTAAATTTCATCCAAGCGCTCTCTTCATTGGGATAAAATTTCTTCATGTTACATTTTAGCGGAGCGGATCAAAATTCCATATCTGCGAAAATTAAAAATAACTAATAATATAACATTATACACAACACATAGGTTTTCATAAAAACAAATATGAAATATCCCTAACGCGCTCTTAGCAAGACCTACCTGGATATGATAATTTAAAATGCAAAACCCCGGACGTTGAATTGACGAAAGACAAAGTTATTGGCATGCCACCGTACGTTTTTCTGTATCTATACGAATCACAAAAGCTTTTTTTAAATCAAATGATCACCACGCTCCGACGCGCCGTGTGCACGAGAGACGAAGAAATGCATTGCACAATATCATTTTTTGTTCGATTCGGGGATGACTTTTGTGGAAACGCACGACTACCTGCCTCAAACTGATTGCCTTCAAACACATGCTACATCCCGCTTTCGTTAAGTAAAAAATCACAGCATCTAACCCCGGCTGTAACTGTCTAAACTTTCGAATTTAATAACGTTGTAGAATCACAGTTAACAAAATACGATTTACTTTTGAAAAAGCTCGCTCACTATGTAAAATATCTTGTTAATGCTAGTGCGTCACAGTTAACATATAAACATACATCAGCTAAAATAGACCACATCAAGGTCATACGAATAATATAGATGATTTATGCACTACGCATAAAAAATACTATTTTAGCAGACAGACTTTTATATTTGTTAAGGTTATGTTAAGTTAGAGATGGCGAGACGTTAAAGCAACTGTTGATTTTGTAATGTTATGGATTTATTTTCAGGGCAGTGATATGTAAAGCATGAGCACATTTGTACGGATGTTATTGCGTGCAGCGCCGCTCTACTTCGTACGGCGGAACGTCGCGTGGCTTCGAGTTTTTTGAGGACCTTACATCCGTAACATTAAGATTCAGTTATGAATTACTCGTTTCTCTCAATGTTTTCTTATTTTTCACAAATAACGTATTATTAAAAGGCAATTACTTAATATTGAATACAGAATGAACCCATCATTTGGTACGTAACATTTTTTGAAAGATAACTTTATCACTTTGTTCATCCGCATGGATACGGTTTCCATTGCACGAATTGTATATTCAAATTAAATAATATTATTCCAAGTCACGTCGGTTACCACTACGTTTGGTTAAAGAACTATCCATACTACGCAGTACAAGACAATGGTTGAGGAAACCTTTGCACGTGAATCAACTGGCGCCCATTTCAATACAAAAATCACTTCAAACTGTTCGTCGGAAAACGTTACGATATTATATTTGAAGTAACGCCCGCTGGAATTTTAATTGTGAGAGATAAGCTTTTAAACAATATTATTTTGGTAAAAAGATTAAAGTGTAACGCTACTCTATACAACCGTCGATTTCATTTACTCCGCAGACGATAAATAATAATTGTGACCGCTTCGACCGGCGCTTCTCAGGTATGTTTCAATGACGTACAGGCAATTAAAAGTAAAGGTTATATTTGTTTTTAATAACAATAGTTAAGGAGCAACTTGTTGTGTGCATTTTTTTACTTTTTAAAAATTTGTGACGTACATACGAAACCAAAAATCTACAATCTGTTTTACAAATTAAGGGCACATCAGAATACAAGGACAGGCATTTTAAATTTGTATCAAAATTATATGTTGTAAAAATAAGACTTTTATAATTTATTCCGTACCGTACAAGATAGACAGAAAGGACATTGAAAAGCAAGATATAATAAAGGCATAAGCACTGCGATTTGTTACTCGCCATAAGATACTGTGACATACTGCGGACTGAGACCACTTCACATATTCATTGCTTGACGCGGCCCGTCGCAGCATTTCTAGGTTAGCTTCCGAAATGCTAGTATGTAAGCGGCATTAATGCCCAAGCTTTTTGCGAAATTCTCTGCCAAATATTTATAATGCATCCGTGCTTAAATCTGTTTCAATAAATGAATGAACCACTGCACCCAAACACGCCGCTTAAGAGTGCGTGGCGCGAATGCATCCGGTTATCCAATACTATGCTTTGAAAAATTCTTCTTCCAATAAGTTTTGTCTCTTTACGATCGCTAATAAATACAGAAATCAATATTATTCACGAACAAACGTTTCTCAATATCGCATTTTATAAATACAACAAACTCCTTGTAAGAATAATGAGAGAAAAGCTATCTGCACATACCAGTCGTCGCGTGTAACATCTACAACAGCATCGTCATACCCCATTTCACACCAGGCCTCCGTTTGTATATTGACAATGTTATTGAAAAATAACATTACACGTAATTAAAACATGAAAATCAGCTTACTCACGGTTTTTATTTACGTGGAATAACAGAATTCTTTCTAGTTCGATTGCATGTTCATTAATAATGGTACTAATAAGAAGTGTGGTTTGGTGTGGTATCACGTGTGGAAGTGAGATCCAGCGAGCCAGATAGGAGCAGATCCGTGAATGAGAGGGACTGATAACTAACTCTTTCGCTAGGAGGACTGCGCGCGCACTTTTTCAGGCGGCTCTACAACTTGTTGAAGGCGTCGCCCTCTGCGCTGGGTACGACCTAGCCGCGACGCAGATACAATACAAAACTACGCCCCCGCCACTACAAATTAAAATGTTATAACTGCTAACAATTATTCAATAGCGATTTAACGCTCACTGCACGTCCTATGAGGGTTAATTGATATGACGACACAGGTAAACGTTTTGATATGACAACATAGAAAATAAACCTTAACGCGAATTTAGAGTCAAATAATTGAGATAGCGATCTAAGATACGCGTTACGGATAATGCTAAGAAATGTTCAAGCGAATTACAATATACAGTATCGTGTTAAGATAAACTATCTTTTATTTTTTTTAATGTTTATTTGTATCGAAATGAAATAAAGTACTTATTTTTGTTATATATAAATACCACCATCGCCGGTCAAACTTAAAATAAACAGTGTGAAGACTTATAACATGTCTAAGACTTGATCGTCGTCAAATATTTCTTTAGGAAGCTATGAATATAATGTATTGTGTAAACACGTGGCCACTAAAAGACTACAAAATGGAGAGGCTCAGTGAGGCGAGCCTGTGGTCATTGGCACGAAGGAGCGAGGTCTTCGGCCGCGCCATCTCGTGGCAATAACTGACCTAACACTAGACGCCCTTCACCGTAATCGAGGGTCGCATACACCTGGCGGCTGAGGCCGGCCCGACGCTAGTTTTTGTATAGTAATGTTAGCTATCTGACGGTAGAAGTTTATTTTAATAGTTGGAGCGCAGATGGCGCGAGCGCAGGGCACAAGCTCGTCGCGAGCAGTTAATTATGCACCCAATAGTGTAACACGCATGGAACATTAAGCTTTGCACCACTCCCTGGCCCCGAGTTGTAAACAAACCGGGTGAGGGCAATGGCTGCCTGCCACTCCCCGCGCCGCGCGCGCCGCACCCGCCGCACCCGCCGCACCGACGACGCCATTCAACCGGGAAGTTTACGCTTTATTTTTAGCATTTCACGAAACGAGCAACGCCACACTATAACGGAGTTAGCCTGAACGATCATACTTAACGGTAACATGTCATACTAAAAAACCACTACCTTTATGCTGAACACTTTAAATATTGTATTCATAAAAAATAATTCATTGATTTGTCTATGATGCGCATACGCTTCGTTGCACGAAAGTTTTAGACGCTAGCGAGAAAAGAATAAAATGTAAGATAAGAAGTATGATAGTAAAGTAAATAACGCTAAATATGTCGATACCACGCCGCGATCGATTTGAAATAACGTCAAGTAACAATAAGAATATTTAGAGACCGGGTAGAGCCAGGTGTGGTTATAGGGGTCATTAGCCTTCGCCATATAAGAAGTCAGGTTTCACTAAGCGATGCCGTCTGTAGGAACATGTTATAGATACGCAGACGTGAAAAGAAATTAGTGTCTGTCAAGTCTGTGTAACGGCATTGACATTGGACAGATAATGAGGGATAGCCATGAAACGGCTAGGCCAAGAGCATGGTACCGTTTCCGTGAATTGTTGTCTTGGGCAATGTTGGCACTGACGATTATGGCAACGGCAGCGGACAGGCTAAGTCAATGACCCGACATTCAGGAGGGCGCGGGAGGGTGCGCGCGCACGCAGCGGTGCCCCGCCTTTATTTATTACGCTACGCGCGCTGCGTTCGACGCCGGCAACGCGCGGCGGGGCGGAGGCCGCATTCCGGGCGGCCGGCGCCGCGACCCGACGCACGCTGCTAAAATAACATGCCCGACACACCAGCCCACAGATCGACAGACGTAGCTACGTCGAGTCACACTTTAAAATAAGCCAACTCAAACTTACTCACTTTCGGGATCGAGATGCGAGCACGTGCGTTAACCTCGTGAACCACTGCCACAGTAATGTTTCTGGGTAGGCACCATAGTCACTGTCCATCATTGTAGAAATGCGAATTCAATAATGATAGTTATTAGCGATCGCGCCGTTGCGATTCGATGTCTACAGTCAACACAAGATGTTCACATGGCGCGCGCGAATTGCCGTGCTGAGACGACGAAACACGCGTCGTCTTCGATAGCGGTATGACGCATCAGTGAGCGCGCGGCGCGGCCGTACCGTACGGTGTGCGCAAGCAGAGGGGCGGCGAAGAGCCGGCGGGGCGCGGGGCCCCCCACGCGCCGCCCTCCGCCGGGCTCATCGACCGCGCTCGCCGCTCGCCTCTCGCCGCTCAGCGCTCGCCTCTACTACTGCTACCATGGCGCTTACACTGTAAACTCAACGCGCCTATCCGCACCTAGGAGGAACTACTCACTACTGCCTAGTGCCTCACAACATTATCACTTTTTTCGCCTTGTACCATCCGAGTATCCTTGCTTATTACTTATAACGGGCGCTTAAACGTCAATAGTGGAGACTATACATAAATTTTTCACTTCGTTTCTTGAGTAGGGAATACTGATCTATATTAAATTCTGCAAAAATTGGGACCCCAATAATTAATAAGGTATCCAACTTTAAATTCTCTCTTAAATGAAGCATAAAATGTTAACTGTGACCTTATATCTACGTAAAAAGACATATAATTTGACATGAACGTTCCCATTATTTCATTTATTTGTTCGTGAAATATTTTTTGTGATGCATAAAAGTAAATTAATATACTCTGAATGGGAAGTGAATCATGCAGTTGTAGGCTAAGCTTCACGTTTCAGAACGTAGCGCTTAATGCATCGTCGTTTGTACGAAATCAAAAGTGTACAGGTGAACGCCTTCTTCGACATCTTAGAATAGCAACAGATATTCTGATATGTAATCATGGTTTCATGTTTTTAATAATATATCTATTTTAATCGGTAACAAATTTACTGCATAAATAGGTACAATAAACGTTTACCCAGAGTCGCCTTTCTGGACTGTAAAAAAATGTTAATATTACAAGCGTTTTTGCAATGAGGGAGCGAATGGTCTGGGAAGTAGAAGATATAACAGACGTATGACGCCTACGCACACCTTACAAAAATAGCCGCGCGAGCGCCGACAGTGACTCAACGTAGACAATAGTGTTGGTGTCCCCGCTGGCGACTGCTTTCGCCAATAATTAACACGTCATCTAAATAAAATATTTGAAATATCTAGGCCTAGAGGTACTAGACTTGAGAAATATTGAGGCCACATTTAACAGTTTATAGTCTTACAGTCAGTAAGGAGTAAGGACAGAGAAACTGAATATTTACAACAATGAATATAAAATCGTTTTAGTTGTTTTTTTTTTGTTTCCAATAATTTCTTTTGCATACGCACTTTGACTTCATCTCCATAAACATCAATTTTTAAACGGACCACATTCCTTCACTTTTCGAAGAGCGATAAGAAACCAAATATTCATTTTAAAAAACCGGTTACGATTCCTACCAAAAATATTTAAATGGAAATTCTAAGGCATCTTATTAGAAGCTATTTAAAGTTTGTTTACGCCACTAGACGGTTTAAACCTGTTTGGAGATACCTCAGATGAGATCGATTAAAGTCTTACATTATATTTTAAATAGAAAAGTTTTAAATACATATAGTTTTCCCGATCACATAAAATGCGTGTACTCGTCGCGCAAGAGCAATCAATATCGTGTTTCGAGATCGATCGTTTCGTAGAAATGCGCGGTCACTCAAATATTTCTAAAGTCAATCGACTGGCAAACGACTTGGAGACACATACTAATGTGATGCTAACCATTACGCCAGACACATATTAATTTAAGTACGGCACTTTTGCCACATCGACACTTAAGGCTAGCTGTCAGTAACGGTCACCGCGGAAAGGAAACCGTTGGTACATGAGACCTACATTCATATCGGTACATTGTACCGGACTCTGAAGCATCGTTACTACCACTTATTTAAATTGAAGCACTGACAAAATCTAAATAAGAGTGAGATACACATAAATAATTATTTTGGAATCTATACCGCTTGATGTTGACGAAATGCGTTTAACATATTTTTTTATATTAGTGTAGATCAACTTGAAGTTTGTTAATACTAGCACAGTTCTATTGTTTTGGTTTGTATCTTGTTTGAAAAACTGACCGAGCTATAAATTAAATCCTCCAACGTGAAGAATATAAATGCAAGCAGTTATGGGAACAACATTGTGAATGCTTTTGCAGTGAACATCGCCTCGACTGGTCTTGCTGCATTCTCGACCGCTACCATACTAAACGTCAAGCCTAATAGTACATACCTTACTATCTCACACTTTATATATTAATATCATTATGATATTGAAACATTTTATTTAAAGGTTTGGAACGAAAAATGAAATACATATATCTACATTTTTTTTGTTCGCGCTATTGGCTGCAAATAGTAACCTAAGCATTAATAATTAATAAGTTCTCAATAAATATGATTTTTAATGTTTGGCGAACTTCGTGTACATGTATAAATCCGATGCGATGTAATCCCACATAATTTAAATGATTGAGAACAGCATTATGATTAAATAATGTCCAATAAAATGCCTAACATTTTTTACTTTCGTGTAACATCATAAATCATTTTCACAGTTGAAAAGGACAGGAAAACTGAGCGTGGGAACACGTTAACTCGGCAGAAGCAAAGCCTACGGCGATTCAGCCAACAGGCTACGGAAAAAGCGGACTAAAAACTTACTCGCCGAAATGTTTCGTAACGGGACTTTGTTATATTCAATATTGAATCCGTACAACAGGCTCGTAATTTTAAAACATGACAAAACACATTAAACTGTTAGGGACTAACTGCAGTCTCGTAAATTAGCTTTCAGTGACAAAAAGAATTAGAATTCAGCTTTCCGATTGTAATGAAATGTTCAATTTGGTTCTTTATTTGAACAGACACAAACTCAAGTAAACTCCACCATACAATAGCTTCAGATTTTAATTCTCAAATTTATCTGAGAATTAATCGATGCTAGGGTTAGTATATATGTATATTCAAACTTCATTAGAACATCTCGGATAAGGACCATAGGCTTATTTAATACATAACAAGTATTATATACCTACCTTTGAAATTACTTTTGCGCAAAAGACGTTTGTCACGTAGAAATTTGTGAAGGTATAATTGCCTGCCTTTAATATATAATTTATATAATTTTGCTTACTACAAATTATGGTAGTAACCAAAATTAACAAAACAAAAGAAAGTTAAGACTGACAATATCGTAAGCATTACACGTTTAAATTAGACTACAGCTAATATAAAACTATGTTCATAATTAAGAAACTGTTTGAAATTTCCAAAATGTTACACAGAAGTAGGATTATAGTGCGTTTGGATGTTACGAATATTATTTTAACATTACAATTACTCAAAGCTTAGCGTATAGTCTATTGATTGATGAAATGATTGTTTAATATAGTATTTTACAATCACCAACGGTCGCAAATTTCGGAACATTTTAATCTTAACTACTGAAATCTAAATACGCTTTGCTATTGTAATTTGTGGAATTCTTACAATAAAATTAGATAGTATTCGATTCATTAAAGCTTTTTGTGACTAAAACCACGAATGGAAAGATAGAAAGAATGTTATCATCTTGGATGGTTGCTTCATCAATCTTCTTCTAGAAATACCACAGAGTAAAGTGTTTAAACAATTTTATAAGAAGCAAACTCATTCTAATGAATACGTTAATGCGTATATGCATTAGTTTAGCCGTTTGGGAAAATAACAAATCCATGTACGATTTAAATCAAAACATTATAAAATTAAATACATTTTCATCGGCACTCAGTTCTCTCTTTACTGATAATAAATTGGCTCATTTTATATCCGATTCTTGAAGGTAAAGCCAATAAACTTACTGCTTAAAGATATCGATTGGTAGGCTGGTGGAAAAAAAAATCGACTTAAAGGTTAGTAAGTAATAAAATATTACTTCATAGTACGAACATGTTTTGTGAAAGACAATTATTCCATATGTAAGATATCTAAAAACGGAGATATAAAAAAATACTTCTATATATTATGCCGTCAAATGTTCTTTAAAACGGTTAGACACAAATTGTGAAGTAATCATCCTAGCTTGAACAGAGCTTGAAATGAACAACCAAGTTTCGCAATGCTTCTAGATATTGCAAGAGCCCTGTTCTGTATAAACAATAAACCGATATCGGGTGCAGAATTATTTACAAAAAGCTCACAACTAGTAGGATTCACAGTAGGGGTGGCAATCGGGCAACATTAAATATTTAACATTTTTACATTTAGGCCCTCCGCACATGGAGCTACTCAAAAGGAACTAATCACAAACTC
>JADANM010005835.1:3415820-3427155 GCA_026213755.1 Eurema hecabe
CTTGGAACTAGATGGCGCTGTGTATAAATGTCAAAAAAAAAAAATATTTCCCCTTGCTAGGTTTTTCCCACGTGTTTATTTGGTAGTAGAAATAACAGAAGCGACTGTGAAACCTTGCAATGTGAGTAGCGTCGTGTGCGAAATACAGTTTATAACTAGTTTGTAATTCTAATTACTGATTAATTCCGTCATATTTGAGTAGCTCCATGTGCGAAGGGCCTTAGATTACAAAAATATCTTTCCTTTCCTCCATTCCACTTTTGGTGAATCTTATGTAACTGATTTTGACTGTAAATTTTCTGCTAGAATATTGAAAGCTATCCTTGTTGATCTAGATACTAATTGGCAGCCCTAGTCTATCGGGTGAGGCAGTCGACCTTGCTTGGTGTTTACGTCGGCGCATCGTCCGCAACGCGTCAGGGTCGCACGTTGCACCGTATGGGACAAACAACCTACATAAGCATACTTACGATGCTCATGTATCGATATTGTAGCAAGAGTATGCAGGACGCCGTCGCCTGCTGCGTCCGGTTTGCGTCGCGATCCGATCAGGGATTCCAGCGAACTCTAAATGCCTACAAACTTAAGCTTTTGCTAACCGATCGAATGAACCTATACGATGCAGTTATTTTAGCCTTGTTTACTAATATTAAACTTTAGGCGGCTCAATTAAATACGTAGCTTATTTTGGTGACTTTTTTAATCATACATACTTTCCTACTCTAGCTCATAATAAATTTCGATAGTATGAATATCGGTGAGACGCTATGTTTATAAAAATTGTAGTACTTTCCAAATGATATTGATTATTCAAAAACACTTAAATCAATAACTCATAGAAAATTAGACTCCGAAGTCCTTTAATATTTACATCTATCGATGTACTAATACACTGTATCGAGTTTAATTCTTTATTCCGTTATTTTACCTTGACATATAATACTCGTAGGTATGTCTTTTAAACATTAATTGATAAATATTAAGCCGTAAAACGATTTGATTAGACAAATATGCAAATGACTGATTAATTACATCACACATATCGACATTTATATATGTACTATAATAAAGACAATTTTTTCTTTAAACTGTCTTTCTACGCCAAAGAAAATACTAATTTGTATATGATAGATAGGTATTAGGTATATTTTATGATTTCGCTCTAACTTTTCAAAAAATATTATATACAATATTTTTTTAAGTGTTGAGGTTATTTCAGGTTTTTTAATTACTTATTCAGTACCAAAGTAGCTCAACTTGTTAGGAATGCGTTCTTGTTGTTATTCCATAGCAGTTTTATGTAGTGGTGTCATTTTGCTAACTACTCTTCTATCACCATTCATTCATTATGCAGTATTTTAAGCTGTTTGTTTACGGCTTTTTTATTGACTGACTATTTCTAGTTAAGCTTTCAAATGCCGGTGAGTTTAATTGTTCAACATGATTATTATCACTTCTGTTAACGACAAAGGTACAAAAAATTTAATTGAAGAAAATAATTTAAGTGACGCAAACCCTTGACCATCAAAATCATTATCTATTAATATTTTAATATAGTAAGTATTTGTATAATTGCGTCATTACAATCTTAAATGGCCATAATATATTACAGTTATCAATATTGACGAGGTGGGAAGTCGTTGAATTGATTAAATGCAACATTAATAGGTACATTACACTATCTTACACGGTCAATCAATACATTTGAGCAACTCAATGTATTGTGAGGTAAAGCGGTTATTATTTTCGAATGTAGGCGTAGTTTGTATTCAATGGTCTTTTCACCCTGAAACTCACCCACATAATATGACACATTAAACTCGAAAATAAACTTATTCGTCTCATGCTTGCCTCTTACCCCCGTAAATAAAAAAAAAAAGGAAATACACTACATCTACCGTAAGTTATCAAAGCGTGTTGATGAGATTTGAGAATCGTCGAACTTAAGAATTAAGAATTCCTCACACTAAAACAGTTGTAATACATAATTTAATTGGTTGAATAAGAGTTGCCTGTACTTTGAAAATCTCTAAATATATGATTATACATTAGTTGTCACGAATTTTTTTAGGATTATTTATGGTTTCCAACATACCTTTATACATAAATAGTAACATATTTTGGATTTGGACTATCCTCCTCCATCAATTTCTAAGCAAATATTTTAGGGTCAACGTGGACACGTGGAGACGAGGTTAATGTCTAATACAAACACTGTGAACGAGGCGTTAAACCAGCCGCACTACTCTCTAAGTTCAGTTTACCTACATCATTAGTTTCAGTTACATGCACGATAGTAAGCAAGGCGATACGGCGCACGTCATCTCCTCTAATCCTAAGAGACAAATCACGCCTCTAAAGGCCGTTATTCACGTCTATGAGAGTCTGTACGCTATTCCATTTTATTTTAAAACGTTGACTATCGTGTGTATCTTGCTATGTACGCATGTGTATGGCATAGAGTACCAAATAGGTTTATTAATGAGCTTTAATTTTGACGTATCTGTAAGCACAAACTTAAAGCGAATCAGATTAAAGGGCTGAGAACTTGTCCTATCGATTTTACCGTTACTTGTCAAATGTTTATGATAGATAAACAGATAAGATAATATTAGCGAGCACATGTAAATATGCTGTTCACATTTCTATTATTAATCAGGCAGGTAATAATCATACGGGTCGTCCCCTCGTAAAAGTTAATCCATGAGAATTACAGTATCAGAGTAGAGACATTAGCAGGCTAAAATACTATAAAGATATTTGAAAACAATTCTACTTTCTCAGACAACATTCAGAATCAGGGCATCCAAATTTAAAGAAAAAATAATCGTTTAATTTGCTTTACCTGTTATATTGACACGTATTGCTTTAGCTTAAGGAAAGTCATTTGACACAAATTTGGTAGTACATGTAAAAATAACGGGGTCCATAATTACATTGGATTGCGGTAAGGACAATTACCCGCGCTACAATGTTCATAAGATGTATAATATAGGTACGTATTACTAACATCTACGTCTACCTATTATCGAAAGTTGAACTAAAAAGTTAGATGTAATCGTTATTAGTCAAACTCTATCTAACCTCACGTAACCTAAAAGAAGCGCCTAGCAAAAGTGTTGATTCTTAGTATTTATTAGTGGGTGACTATCGCTACTATTTATCTGATTGAGAGTAAACTTCGTTTCACGTGAGTGGTTCTAGAACTTGATCGAGTAGGTACTCGGCGAAGCGCAAGTTTCGCGCGCTCGCGGCCGCCTTTCAGAAAGCAATCAACGCTATGCACGCCACGGGTATAGAACGAAACGGTAGGTGAGTGGGATCCGTGTGTGCGATAGAGATACGAAGCGATCGCGGAATGCAGCGCGCTTAATTTTTCTAACGGACTGCGGGTCGAAAAGCGCGCGTCGCTGCGAGGGCCATGTAGTAGGGGCAGGGGGCGCGGGGTGCCGGCTGTAGTACGACGGCCCGCGCTTCTCGTAAAGGAAGCGACCCTGGCGCGGTCATTGCTCGCCGCGGCCGCATTCCTCGCCCCACTCCGCATCCCTCCACGGCGCCTGCGCATCAATGAACGGCGCGCGCGCAACCGTCGCATTGTCGTCCTGTCTCATTCCCGCCGCCCGCTCGCCCGCTCACCCGCCTGTCCTCCAACCCCAAACACCACCATTGAAATATGTCTAACTGCTAACATCATTGATAACGTGACCAATTTCACGTAATAGAGCGCATTTCAGATAAACAAAATTATTGAATATACGCAATAAATGCAAGATTTGAATAATTTTTATAAAAATTTTAATTCTAAGTTGTACATTAGTTTAAAGAAACTCTTCATTTAATATAAACCTCTAAGATCGTTTTAATTATGTACACGTATATAAAAATATGTACAAGAATGAACATTTGAAATACACACTTCTTCGAGATCTAAATTATCCACATAACAGCATAGGAAACGTTATGTAGAAAATAGTTTTATACAATTTATACAAGTAGCCACAAATATTTTTTATATGTACCCACGGTTTAGTTGCTTGTTTTTACTCATTTTCTCAATGAATTCCTTTACATTATATCCTTATCCTTATTGCTTTGGTATATCAGAAAAAACTTATTGTTTTTTAACAACTTGTTTCATAGCATGAACATTGTATATAGAACCGTAAAGCGTCCACTACACAACGGTTTTAATTACGGCACGCTAAGAAAGGTCTTAGCGTCCCTAATGGTGGTGAGCCTTCGAAACGTAGCTTGTCCGACGGCTTTGCGTTTTGAGGCGCGGTCAACGCACGGCAAAGTGCTGGACTTACAGGTTGGACATGGGGCGATGGAATCCACGGGGGGCAAAAAAACGCGCCACGAAGCCGCACTCATCTTAACTAAACTGCCCTGAACCTTTTATAAATGTGTACTTCTGCCTAATTTTTCGCCTCGTCAAATCAATGTACCACGATGATTACCTACATACAAGTACCTATTCAATCTATGACATTAAAATAATAAGAGTCTAAGCGCACCAGTGCATATTTTAATAAGGATATAACAAACATATTGAAAAACAATAATACCTATTTCTCCATACACAATATGAGCATGAAAGTTTAACAATTATTTTTCTAGTTTGTTTTTATCAAAAAAATCCTGAAATGTTCTAATGCTCTAATTATTTTTATACTTTGTATCTTGATTACGATTTATAAATGTACAAGTCAGAAATGTTTACATTAATTGTAAACTAATTTTATTTAAATTTCCTTCATTTATAGAGGCGTATTTTCCCCAAGCTAGAGAAAAAATGACAAAACGGAACCATAGCGTACCATGTAAATAATGCTACTCGAACAACTAACGTTGCTTTGATCGTGTTACGTGTCACCGACGTATGTGAAGTCGTGTCAACGCTTGCAGACTTGTGGGAAATGCTATAAATGCATGTACTTGCGGACTCCATTTCCAATTTAAAATCCCCGTTTTTTGGTGTTCAACAGACGCTCTACAGATTTAAAAGTATTAACCTGTTACATGCTGTTATTTTCCGCTCAGTGCTACGTTGTAGTTTTGTCAGGAATTATTATATTGTTCATGAATTAATTCTACCATACTGTCATAGTGTTTTTATAAAGTTCAATTTGATAAAAAGAAGAGCCGATTTAAAATAAACCGTACTACAAAATAAGTTTATTTTTTCTGCTTAAAATACTAGATAAACAATAGATGAAATAAATATATGGTGTTTATTTGTAAAATGTATAGACTCCTTACATGCAACTATTGGCAATGCAGCCCAATACCACAGATAATACCAATGTTTTCGTCATCGAGCCGGTATTATGTACGTGGGAAGTAAACATTATAAGTTGTATTCGAATTTATAGTGAACAATAACTACATCTAACATGTCTGTCTGCAGCATAGCAGCATTATTGCTTGTTTGTATAATAACAAGGCACATAATATTAAACTCAATAGTGTCTGCACCACGGGGAATTAGCAACAAAATCATAGCACACTAGTCGGGAGTTTTAATCATTGTCAGAGAATTTGATATATGCGGAACTGTTGCGCTCAATCCCCGGTCGTTAAAACGAGTGATATGAAAGAAAAAGGACCCGGCGCCGATACCCTTTTCCGAGAATCCCTTTCTCGTTCACCGTGTTCTCGGAATAATCGCACCAGCTTTTTACAAACCAAATTCTTATTACAAAGATGCAACTGCGCTTTTAAAGAACGAGCCCTTTGACGATTCTCAATTTATTTAGCGTGGTACACACTGTGTCAGTGAACCCTTCGCAAACCTGTCTCTCGATCGACTCTTGGGACGCCACTTGTAATGGTACTTCAATTGAAATTTTCATTATTGTTTATAAACTTTAAAATGCAGAAATTGTACAATCTTATCGGTTTTTCGATCTGAATTCAACAAAAAGTAAAGAATAAAGAAAAAACTATTTATTAATAAAGATATTTCTATGAAAAAATGCACTACATTTATACTTAAAGATAATAGTGTTTAATTATATATTTGTGGCACAAAATAATATACAAGTTCTAATTGGCATCATTCGTTTCACTTGTGAGTTGCGGGGAATTAATATGTGGGTAGTTAAAAAACTAGGCACGTGTTCATCTGCTTAAGTTAACAAAACTGTTGCCGGCTTCTTTTTATATGTATTTTTTACTTTTAACATAAGGTAAAAAGTAGTATAAGCTTGTGGAGTTAAGAGGAGTAATCACTTAATTAATAAATATTTTCAATGAATACCTTATGATTCATTTATGTTAATAAAAAAAATATATTTAGTTTGGAGTAGTGTTGAAACCCTACACTAACGCCCAACAAGCCAACATTGTAAACAACAGAAACAATAAAAATTCGTTGCGTAATTAAACTAATGAATCGTTAAATCATAAAACGGAGATAAAAGGCGTTTAATAAAATACGATAACATAGAGCAAATGAAGGTTGTTTATAATTAATTGTTCGAGTGCGGTTCCGGATCTAAGTCATTGACCGAGCTCCGTCGGAAATAGATACTCCCTCCCACTGTTCCGGTACTCAGTCCTCATTACACACATTCAACTAACATCCTTAATCGTGTACGTGTACAAAAACTGTGTACGCTCATTATAAGAAAAGTATTAAAATTGTATTCTTGTCAGTCAAAATTACCTCGTTTTGTGACTAAATTCAAGCTTATTAAATACCTTCAAAAGAAATTTATCTAAAATGTTGTGTAACAGAAAATTTATTTAGGGACTTAATTGTTTAAGTCATAAACAAAAAGTCCTAGATAAAACAAGTATTACAGCAATTAAGACATGTCAAAGCGTTCAAATTAATGCCCGTTGACACTCGTTACGGCACATTGAGACGCCGGAAGACAAGGGTTGGATTCCGGTAATTGAACTTAGCAATTTTTGCCATGTAAATAAACTTACTTTAATCTCATTATCTCCGGTGCAAAGAGGATTATTCGACTCCTGGCAGTATGGAATTGCTTACGGATTTAATTTCGTGTAGTATACCGCTTCATTAACTTACTTTGAAGAGGTTTAGTGAGGTTTATTGATAAATTGCAATTTGAGAACTGTAAGACCGTTTGCAAGCGTTATGTCAAACAACGTTATTTTGTGTGTCGAGGCAAACGTAATTTCATTGCAGGCGCAGACGATTCATATTTATTAAAAAGCAGACGATCGCAAAGGTCAAAAGGCGTAAACAAGGAGGTGAGCAAGACAGACGGCGAGGCTTAGAGGCTACAAGCTGCGTGGAGCAGGCATAGTATTTCAAACGCGGTCGTGGAGTTCCGCGAGTAGGTGGGTCGCGTTAGGGCTGCCAGCAATTGTATACACTATCACATAATGCTTTGTTACGGTACAGTATGATATATGTAGTTCGGTATTGCAGAATCAAAGAAAGATAAGTTACGAAAAGTGGTAATTTTCTTAAATAGAGACTCTATTTCACTAATTAAAAAGGAAAAAACAAATATTCTAATTACTTAATGATTCTTCTTCAAACCAATACTTTAGGACCTAAACTTAGTATCAAGGCTCCCAAGAGAGTAAGGGATAAGGACTTAGGGTCACAAGCGAGTGGGCAGCCCTGGCCGGCAGATCGCTCCGACATTGCGATGCACATCCGGGCCGGTCGATACGGCGACTTGCGCGCCACCGCGCCACCGCGGCGCGAGGCGTCCCGCGTCGCCCCGCGCTACTATCGCGGCCCCTCGCGTCTTAGAACCCCTCCACAACGACTCACATCGATTCATGCTTTTGATAATTATTGAACGCCCGTTGCGAATTTATAATGGCGCCTCAAGACTCGTGTGAGATGGATGTCTTGATGGGAATCGGAAACTATATATTGTACTGAGCAATATTTTTGAGTTCACGACTTGAGTACCCAATTCACAGATTTTTTTCATTGGGTTTGCTTTTGCTATTATATTTCGTTTGCTGGAATGTAAAAAAGAAGTGAATATGCAACGCTTGCTTATTAATGATTGTCGATTACATATTGTATTCGTAAATTTTACATACTTATACATGTTTCTCATAGTATATCTACTGGATATTCAAAATCTTATAATGAGTTTACATAAAAAACAAAGGCAAATGAATTAATACTGAAATCTAGGAAGAATGTAATTGTCTGCCATTTTTCTCCTCTAGTTCTGCGTTCGTTTATTTTAATAATTTATAGAGATACCTTTTGAAGCGCGCAAAAACGGCAACAATTGATAAGTCAAACATAAGAAGGTATTCATAGCTATTCACAATTCTCGAGCTCTTGTGGGCTCGCCGCGTGAGCCCCGTACACCTTTAGTCTTGCAATCCACAAGGTGTGGCCAGCCGCCGGTGTCTAACGAACTTGCTTAGCAGCTTCGTTAAACATGGCTTTCCACAAAACAATCGTAATGTTATAGCAATCAATTAATACAATGTATTGCCTTCAAGTTGTTGGACTTGAACCGTGCCTTTCGAAATTTAAATATTTAACAAAAATATACCATACTTATATAAAACGATAAAATAAAAAAGGATTGTCCAATTTAGCGGTTAAGAAAATTAGATTTTCGTTTAAATTGGATGTTGTTAGTGAATATACCTACTGTTAAGTCTCCCTTACATTACGTCATTCTAATAAGCATGAACTTTGTTGTATTCAAACAAGGCAATGCGGGAAACACGCGGTTTTGTAATGAAGTCCCTACACAATCATAAATGTTTAACAAGCTCTAACAAGTTTGACATGCATGCTCGATAAGGCGAATTGCGTCTTATATATTTTTGGCTAATTTAATATAGTTTGCTATGCAGTAACATAGCTTTCGGTAAAGATACGATACAAATATTACGTTCATTTGTGTCTTGATGATTACGAAATTTTCCTACTAGATGTACCATACACTACTACATAAACTATACTAAACAAACAATCTCATGGAGTTCTTAATTCTCATTGTAGGATAGAAACTCGTATTTAAATAGTAAATATGGACATAATTAAATCGATCCCACGATACTGTCGGTACCTACCCAATACCAGTTGTGATCGCTCGTTATGGCGTTTTTAACATATTGAATAAATTTCGCAAGACAACCACACCCCTAGCCGATTGTGGCAAGCATAACTGTATGCTTGTTATGACTTTATACTTGTTTTTTTTGCATTTTAACTGAGTCTTCAATAAATTTAAAAAGTTGTATTGCTATTATTCTCTATAACTTTATTTTAAAATCGTGTATCTTGTTATATGTACATTACAGGTCTTATAATACTGATATATTGTACTTATTAGATATTGTAGGACACATTAGTCTTCGATTGCATGATATAGAATTGAAAAACCTTCCTTTTAATATTCAATAACGCTACCGATTTATTTCATTAAGTTGTTCGTAAAAAAACATGCAAATGAAAGTCGTTAAAACGGTAACAACCACGCATATCAATTTTAACAAATATTGGTATTCCGATCATTGATGTCGGTTGACGTGTATTGTTCCGACATACACCGCATTGGTTTAAAGGTTTTATGAAACTATTATCATGATAGAAAAATCAGCTTTAACAGCATTGTTTATATGTTAACTATTTCTCGTAGAATTTACACTATATATTCCATTCGTAATTGGTTTTCAGTTCCTAAATAAAGCGTTTACTGTCATGTTTTTAACAATTTTAACTACGCCGAACTATTTTACGATAAAGCACAGACACTATTAGAAAATTAACTTATTAAAAAAATGGAAGCTTTTGAAAGAAACCTATCAAAGGACTTTGCCTGTGAATATTTTAAATAATTAATTTGTATCTGCTTTCTATAACTTGTAACTAAAAAAAGTTTATTCTTAAACTTACAGTTCAGGTTTTTAAAGCATAAAATTTATATTATGCTTATGAACTAAAATCATATACTACAATTGAATACAATTATTAACATAAAAAAATTATAAGTACCTATTAGAATCATAATATTATTATCATCAATCAAACTATGATCAGAAACCCTATACTTAATAAGGTTTCTGATCCTATATGAAACCATTTTAGCTATTATTTGTTGTAAATACATAATTGATTATTTTACATAACTCCAACAAGGTAAGTTTCATGAGAATAACATCATAATCACATCTATATCAACTTACTCTGAATATATTTTTTAGTACTATAGCAAATATAAAAATAGATAGATAACAATCACTAGATAGTTTTTTTTTACTTTTCTCTTTTTCTTCAATGCTCCCCACTTTGATAAGATATCATGAGATGTTAAGACTCATGAACACAGTACCCAATCTCACTGGTCACAGTGCCTTACGGACCAGAGCACAGTGACATTTGTACATTGTGGAGGTGACCAACCAGTCAGTCTCCTGCAAAAGCTCATTTGGAGCATAGCCGAAACCAACTCTAGACAATTATATTTCAACACTTGTACCTACATGTTTCAAAACCACTAAAATGGATACAAATTCTAGTTAAAAACAAATCACTGGAATATTAATAAAATGTCATGTCAGGAATTTTTCAATAAATTTTTTTTTAAATTTTAAATCTAAAATTGAAGTCAGTCATTAACATTGAGTTAAACATTAGTCAATATAAGGTGGAAATATGCAGTCTTCAACAAGACTTTATAATGTTTTTAGAATTTATATTTATTAGAATTTATAATGTTCATTGCTTTATTTTCCCTTCATCTAAATTGATGGCTTTTGTTAATGTCTAAAAGAGCTGCATGGTTATCAAAATTTTAAGAATATCCACTACGAAGAGAAATTTCAAGTACAAATTTTAAATTAAAAGTAAATTTTAACATAAATTATGAACATAAACATTTGTACTTACTTAACAACAGTGCGGCAACTCTAATGGCTTCCTTATGCTTATCCTCATTCCATACCTGAAATTAACAAATTATTTAATTATGAGCTAGGTTTATCATCAAATTGTATTCAACAATATAGAAAAAGCATAATCGAAATACTTCAATATATAAAATTCAAAATTTAAAATGATACTTACAGTTCTGTCTTCAACATACAGATGAAGTTTTAAGGCTATGACGATTGCTTGAAAAGTATTAGACAGGCACTGTAATTTTTGTTTATAATTATAAATTACCTACTGCTTAGAGTTTAGACTGTGCTGATTAGTTGGCATAAAACTCAGAAATTTCGTTCGTTCGAGCCCATAAACCATAAATTCATTCATAATTGTAGTTAAATTTTGAATCAAAATAGTAGGTAGTTCATCAAAAATAATTATGTATTGATTTTAATCTACACTATCAAAATCTAAATACAATAAGCTACGATACCT
>JADANM010005835.1:3427255-3452046 GCA_026213755.1 Eurema hecabe
AATTCTATTTTCTAAAAGAAACAAAATAAGCTTTATCCAATATCCATATTCGATTAAGGTACCTAAATTCGAAATTTGAATTTTGCTTGACATTTGCTTAAAACCATAACGTGACATACGTTATGGTTTCAGCCGCAGACAAAATAATAGATATTAATACTAATAGAAAACATAACTTATCGAACAAAGATTATCTTATTTAATTGATGAAAAATTAAAAAATACAAGATTCAAAATAATTTTGTAGTAGAATTGATGACTAAAATATAGTCAATAAGAATTATATTTAACCGTCTTAATATACATTTAAATCTTATACACTAGGTGTAAAAGACGGCTGTATCACTTAAAGTGATTTCTTCCAGGCAACCCGAAGGTGTAAAGTGTAGGTTTATATATAAAAGACGAATGCGTGCTTATTTAAACAAACCATTAACAGTAGTTTATTAATATTATATTAAAAAAATAAAAGTGATAAACTATCTAAATTCCAATAATATGGGTAGTATTTTCTCTTAAGAAAATGCTCTTAAGTATTTATCGGAAGAAAAATTCTATTATCTCTGTTACCGTAACTTTGTTTTATCTTCTTCAATGTATTATTTATAAACTGTGCTCTAGAGCTAAACTGGACGCGATTTCCGTCACTGTATTTCCCCTCCATTTCGTACGCCGATTTATGTTTTGATTTCAAGTGTTTTATTATTTTATTTGGTTAGAGATTTATTTAATTTCAAATCATTTTAGTGAAACTATTACAATGACTTGGGGATTTGTTACGTGTGGTCCTAATGAGGCACTTGTAGTATCCGGTAAGTCGGATTTTAGTACCTATATTGCCTAAACGAAATATTTATTAATTCCAATAATTAAAGCTTCTATATCGTAAGTTATAATGTATCGCATGTAGATTAATAAGCTATATTTGCGATTACAAATATCAATGTTATTACATGAAAACTTGTCTTAAATCATGTAAGCTTAGCGAATTTGTAATGTTTTTCCTCCTAAATCTCCAAGGAGCAATAAGCTGATCGTTGATTAATAAAATGTTTCAATTTCAATACTTATTACAACATTAAAACTTAATTAATTTGTTTCGTAAATTTAATGATGTATTCTGCAAAATGTGCTGCTAGTACTCTAATTACAGTCTTAAATGTCTAGATAATTTTAATACCTTTTAGTTGAATAGGTATGTGTAATTCATGAAATCATAACAAATATTGGTTAAATAAAAATATTATTTTTTAATTGCTTGATTTGTAGCATTTTTTAAACTATTTAAATGTGAATATAGAAGTGCATGTTGGTAAAAATAAATGCACCTTATCATAAACCTTTATTAATAATTTATAACTATTAATGATGAAGCATTATACCTACTAATATTATAAATGCGAAAGTTACTAACTACCTGTAAAGATTTCACACCAAAACTACAGAACCAATTGTAATGAAATTTGGTATACAAATTTTTAAATGGAAAAAAGGCTTTTAAAGATTATATGAAAGTCTTTATATCTGAGTCTGCAATTCCCAATATAGTTGATTTAATGCTTATAGATACTTTAAAAAAGGCTTACTGTTTTTCTTAAGACTTACTTATATAACTTTTTCATATTAATCCTTTAATGGAAAGAAAACTGCTGGTGGTTGATCATTTAAAAACTTCCGATACTTGCATTCTATTTTAAAAAGCTGTGATTAATAAAGCTACACTACTAAAATTAAGTTGCAAAACTATGATTAGACAGACTAATAGAATTGAAAATGTATTAATTTGTGGTTCTTAAGCATAAGCTTTATAAAAACTAGTTTGTATGGTACCCTGTGGGTTGTTTATAGAGTCTTGAGTTTAGCGATAAACAAAGCTTAGCATGGCTTTTCTTGTCATAATATTTTTTCAACTAAATCAGTATACTGTGTAGCCTCATCATAAAACTATAACATCCTATACTCTTAGTAGTATTGTGTTGAATTGATTAGTCATACTGCATCTGCGACAGTAATTTATTTAATTAATGATCATAATTTGTGTTTATATGTCTCTTTCAGTTAATTAAATGGACTTTTTATGTAGATATTTTAATGAACACAATTTATTACATGGTAAAATCATCTTTCAGGGTGTTGTTATTCTAAGCCTCTACTAGTTCCCGGAGGACGAGCGTTCGTATGGCCGGCAATACAACGCGTACAACGAATATCTCTCAATACAATGACCTTGCAAGTGGAATCGCCCACAGTTTACACAAGCCAGGGCGTGCCTATATCAGTGACCGGCATTGCTCAGGTAATTAGTTAAATGTGTTAGTCACTATGGCTCTTGTCCCGACCTAAATGGTCGCCATTAATTGAAGGACAAATAGATTAATGAACATGAATTGTTATGTCAGCAGACAAGCAGTCTAAGAAGCTAATTTTGTATGAAATTTTAAAAACAAAAATCACTATCTTTGAACGAAATAAATTGTTTTACAAAGTCCGATCAAAATCAAATAGCTAAAAGTATCAATACAGAGAACTATATTTGTTTTTATTATTATTACAGGTCAAAATTCAAGGTCAAAATGCAGAAATGCTTCTGTCGGCGTGTGAGCAATTCTTGGGGAAATCTGAACAAGAAATCCAACATATAGCCCTAGTGACACTTGAAGGTCACCAGAGAGCTATTATGGGATCTATGACAGTCGAGGAGATATATAAAGACAGAAAAATATTTTCCAAAAAGGTTTGTATATTTAGTTGTAATGTTTATAGTATTTGTATAAAATTCTATTATTTTTATTCGTAATAAGGCAGGGCAAATTTTGTATAATAACATGTTAATATTGTATGACTTACAACTACTACTTAAGTTACAGTGTAATTAATAGCAGGTAGTATTTTTTCCTGTTGTTGTTTTGCTTATAAGGTAATTAAAGTATGTTTTGTATAGCAATATTTTATTATAGGTGTTCGAAGTTGCATCCAGTGATCTGATAAATATGGGAATAACAGTTGTCTCATACACACTTAAAGATATCAGAGATGAAGAGGTAAAATACTTGTTATCACATAACAAATTGAGTCTGTAGATACATGCTTTATTTTACGAATATTTCTTGCTTTTCCAACGTTACTTTTGTAGCATATTCATACAATTATGTGAATTTCATCAAATTTATATATTTTGCATGCTAATACCAAATATTAGCCATGTTTATTTTTAGAAAAAAATAATCGTGTAATAATATGTTGTAGTCAATAATTTATTGAAGCAACAATTTGTACTTTAGTTTAAACATTTTTCCTTTAACTATGCATGGCATGACAGGAAGCTAAGGTATGTTTTATTTACCATGTAATAAGTTTCATATACTAGAATCAAACTTCTTTTTAAGTATTAAAAGCATGCAAATAGCCTCAAAGGAATGTTCAAGATTAATTTTGTTAAATATGAAAGCAACCATTATCACTGTTCAAAATAGATAAAGAAGCACTTCAGATATTTACATAAATAACCATAATAATGATAAGATCGCAATTTAGATTTTTGCACTTTTGATGTAATATAATAAATACAAAAGTTCTTTTCATTACTTGCTTATAATTAATTATTATGACAGTCAAAAAAAACATCTTTTAATCCTAGTTATATATTTAAACCAGAGGTAAGTTAATCCTTGCTTTGGATTACTTTTTTATACAAACATTTCTATAAATTGATATTTCCATTACAATGTGAACGTACATTCATAGTTATTAAGTAGTACTAATAAAGCTTTATTTCATCACAGGGATATCTTAAAGCATTAGGTATGGCCAGAACAGCTGAGGTGAAACGCGACGCTCGTATAGGCGAGGCTGAAGCTCAAGCAGAAGCAAAAATCAAAGAAGCAATGGCCGAAGAACAGAGAATGGCTGCAAGATTCCTCAACGATACCGAAATATCGAAAGCTCAACGAGATTTTGAGCTAAAGAAGGCTGCTTATGATGTCGAAGTTCAAACTATTAAGGTTATTAGCTTATTGCTTATACTAACATATAATAGGGTGGATGATCATGACGAATGTACGCTATTTCAAAAACTCATGTCCATTGCCATATTTTGGTCTAACGGTTGGTTGTTTTTTTTAATTGGGAGTTAATCATCCCCCCCTTACTACGATAAGTCTTACGTGAGAGTGCTCCGGAAGTTGGATCGCTTTATCTCCATAGTTCAACCTTGTATGGGGGCCCGCAACACAATTATAATATAACCGTGGGGTTATAGTCGCTTGGAGTCCGTTATAACCCGCAGTACACCCCAGAAAACAGTAACCTACATAGATTCGCGAAGTCCCCACGATAAAAAAGGGTCAACCGTGTAAGCAAGCCACCATATTATGAGAACCACTAATGAGTATTTATGGGCCATAAACATTCAGTTTCTGATGATTGACAGACAGAATAAACTGTCGAATATTATTTAACCTAGCAATTAAAACATTTTAACAGGCGGAAGCCGAGATGGCGTACGAGTTACAAGCTGCGAAGACGAAGCAACGCATAAAAGAGGAACAAATGCAGATTGCTGTAGTGGAGCGCTCGCAAGAGATCAACGTGCAGAAGTGGGAGGTGCAACGGAGAGAGAAGGAACTAGAAGCTACTGTTCGCAGGTTAGTATGTATGTCGTTAAGTATGAAAGGTGATAGACCCATACCTGCTCACCCGGGGTGGTACCAACCTCCCAAAGAAAACTGCCTCAAGTAATGGCGTGTTGTCAGAGATGTCATTGCGTTTCTTTACTAAGTGGTAGTATCTTTTTTCCCTTTTGTCACAAATCCTTTTCTTTTTTCCAATTATAGATCGGCAACGCAGTCGCGAGGTACTTAGCTTCGCAACTGTTCGGTGCTACTAGGCGGTGATCGCTTACCATTAGGCAAAACCTGCTCAGTTGACCACTATCATATATATATTTTTCAATTAACAAAATACTGCTATAATTTGCCTGTAGTATTCATAAAGGTCTGGTTTATGAGGATGGTTTGGTGTATTATTTATGTTAGGTTTTGAGTATATTGGTGGAATAATATACAAATAGTCATGCATACATAAAATATATCTATTTTCAAAATAAAAATTATTTTTTAGACCAGCAGAAGCAGAGAAGTTTAAGCTTGAGAAATTGGCTGAAGCCCACAAACTAAAAACAGTGCTCGAAGCTGAAGCTGAAGCGGAGGCAGTTAAAGTTCGCGGAGAGGTATATAAATCTTTGTTCTCAATTGTGCAATACCCATTCCTCCTTTAATTTTTTAATAATCTCTTTCTAGAACTTTCCCCAGTTTATAAGTTCGCTCCAGTTACTTCGCTCTTGTTGGTTGCACCATGATGTCATATAGCCTAAAGCCTTCCTTGATAAATGGACTATTCAACACAAAAATAATTTTCGAACTCATACTATTAGTGCCTGAGATTAACGCGTTCAAATAAATAAACTATTCAGCTTTGCAATATTAGAATAAATTAATAAAAAAATTAGTTAGCTCATGAAATCATGATTTATGAATAAATTATATATTATGTCACCCATTGATATATGTTTGGTATATATTACTAATCTTTTTAAGCTTTTGATTAATTTTCATTGGTTGTTAAAAAATGTATATGTAATTTACATTTGTATCTCTCTGGGGTCTGGGTGTTGCTATGTATTATCTATATGTGTGTAAATACATATGTATGAGAAAAGTGGGTACATGTAATTTATCCACTATCTAGTTGCTATAACACAAGCTCTGCTTAGCTTTGAACGAGATGGTGTTGTGTTAGAAGCGTCCTGTGGTATTATTATGGTTATTCTAATAATTTGATGTTATTCAGGCGGAAGCATACGCGATCAAAGCAAGGGCAGCGGCTGATGCAGAACAGATGGTGAAGAAGGCAGAAGCCTGGAAGGAGTACGGATCTGCAGCCATGGTCGATATGATGCTTGATATTTTACCCAGGGTATGTGAATTATTTATTGATATATTTATTCATTTATAACACAAGAAGCGACCTTTTTGCTAATGAGCAATCTCTGCGGGGCCACTTGAGTGGTATGAAAAGGTTAAAGATGACATACAGCGACATATAAATTTAATTTAAATGTAATTTATGGCATTTTGACATAAAGTATTCTTAAAACTTAAAACTTATAAATAAATTCCCTAATATAAAGGAATAGTGATTGCGTGATTAGTGTTAGTATTTAAAAAATATAATCAATTGGATTAATAAGGAATATCTTTTTATTTATTTCTTGCCAGTACATAATTTAGAAAAAATAAAATATAGACACAAGAGTATGATTACAAAGGCAGTTGTCACTTAAAGAATATTACATATTCCATTTTCTAACTAACACAATTGTGTATACATAAGGAAACTTCTTTATCATATATCATTTATGCATTTCATTTATTAATCAAGCAGTTAAATATGTATTATTAGATACTGACACTGACCAAACACTCATTTTAATATAAGGATGTTATCGTTGGACATTGAAGTAAAAGGAAAACAAACAAATACAAGTTTTCTGTTTAACTTGATAGGAATTCCTTGAATAAAACAATTTCAATAATATTAATGTACAATACTATAGACCTATCACAATGCATTATTATATCAAATATTTTGTGTAACCTATAATAATACTCATTACAAGTGCCTACTTAAGCCTTTTAACCTTGTTTCCTGTAATAGTGTCTGTTAATTTTTTGTTTTTAGTAAACTATACCTTTAGGAATATTATTTCTAAATATTAAAAATAACATTATTGAAATCTATCCAAATAGAAAATTGGTAGTCATGGCTATTAGCTTAAATTATTCTTGTGTTCAATAGTTTTCAGAACTAAATCATACCCTATATATGTATTGCTATATACTAGTCGTAGTATAATTAAATCAATTTGCCCACGGCTAAGTGAATTCTACGTGACGATGCGATCGGTCTCACCTTCGCCGTAATCCATTGGCTCTCCCTAGTAAACGTGTACTATGATTCTATTTATACATCTTATATAATTTATTCGCTTGTTAAACTTTTATTGCGTATTGAATTATACGAGTCGTAAATTTAGTTATTAAATAAACTACGACATTTTTATCGCATGGTGATAGTCTTCTAGTACTAATTTAGCTTCGTTTCGAATTTTCTTTAATTTGGCCAGGAGTTAGATATCTATGAACGTATAACGACCTCTTCCTGAGAGAACGTGTACGTTGCATAGTAAAAATCTTTAATTTAACAAATTTTATTTAAATTGATAGGACGTGTACGTCAGATTTGTATTACATAAGAATTACGTATGTATGTTGTTTTTATTTAATACCTAGTGTACTGAAATATTTATGAAATATAATTTTAAGTTATTCATGGTGCCAATTTACATTTTTGTATTTGGTGTTATATAAACAAATTAAATTACATTAGGCTTTAGCGCTAGGTCACATAGTTGTGGTCTAGTAAAAATATGTATTTTTATAAGCAAATTTATGTTCAATAAGGGTTTCACCTCGTCCTGGAACCAGTTATATATCCCCTGAATCCGCCAATGAGTTGAATAAGGATATGTTTGACTTTGAATTTAACTTTGTATGTCAGGTGGCGGCCGAGGTGGCTGCGCCGCTGTCGCAGGCGCGCAAGGTGACGATGGTGTCGTGCGGCGGCGGCGAGGTGGGCGCCGCTAAGCTCACCGGCGAAGTGCTCAGTATCGTGCAGTGCATCCCGGACCTCGTCAAGGGCGTCACCGGCGTCGACATCTCTAAGATCAAGGTGAGTAGAGCGGGGAGCGTGGGAGGTGAAGGGGGTCATTCTCCATATATAGGTCGCGTCACGAATCTTTAGCGCTGAACGAAACCTGCGCGGATGTCAAAAATAAGTGATCGTCGGGTGCGCGAGCGTTGATTGGTTGTCCCAGTCGTGTTGTCTTTGAGCACCAATACGACAATTACGAGCGCGATTCTACCGATGCGCAGCTATTCTCGTCCAGCGCTAAACATAAATGACGCGACCTATACTAGTCTTCCAATTACAGAGCATAGTGCGACATTTCGATCAATGTCAAATTAAAGAAGAAACATGTGACTTGCAGTGCGGCGTGCGCGCATTTCTCTGTCTGTCTGTCTTTCCCTCTCTCTCATAGAGAGCAATCCAGTTACTTCGATCAATTTTTCTATTTTCTAAACCGAATATTAATATAGAGGAACTTGACACCTGTCAAGTTTTTTTTTTATTTTGAGCACTAATTCCAGGATAATCCTGTTGAATTTGAACTAAATCTATAAAGGTAGTAAAAATCATACTTTAAGATCGAAATCTGCGCGGGTAAAACCGAGCTCGCTAGTTTATTATATTCCACTGTCTGTTATCCGTGTCTGACAATATAATGATTACATAATAGCTTCTCAATTCTCCGGTAAACAATGAAGCATTGAAATTATCTATATATGATAACATTCCAAATACATACAATATAACTATGTTTTTCGCACAAAATCATAAAATAAGCATAACAGTATTTTTGTATTAATTATTGAGCTTCCAGCCATATTAAGTACCTTTACATTCGAAGTTAATATTCCTGTAATAATACCGAGGTGTTGAGTGCCCTATGATTTGATGATGTTTTAAAGTAAAATCTACAGCCAAAAATTAGTTTTTGCGTAAAAGAGTAATCAAACATCGATATATTCTTACAGTTTCATTTTGTTTCTAATAAAAGATAATTAGGTATTGTATTCAGTAATTTCCGTCGCTGGTTTATTTGAAATATCCTTGAAGATAGCTGAGGTATAATTACTGTCTTCGAATTCTAATTAAAATTACGTACGTACATGCATAGACGTATAACGCATAGACGGATATACCCTTTTTTTATAGAGGGACAAGACGGATAGACCCTTGATAATCGGTTCGCCGTAAGTGAAGGCAAAACTGTATAATATGTGTATGTAAGTGAAGAAAGCGCCAAAAAACCCACAGATAATGTTGCTGCTATAAGACATTTCCCTTATAAATGAGGAAAAATTAAAATCTACGAAAACAACCAAATTTTTCTTGTAGACATTGTACTGTTCAAAGTAGACAAAATCGTCTACTTTGAAGTAGCTTCACTTTATATTGCGACTCTTGGTCTCATTATGCTATGCTTATATGTAAGTAGTTATCTTGTCGTTGGGTTATCGATGTATTTAACCTTAGTTTGTTCAGTATACTTATATAATCCTATAGTTTTGTATGGAATTTTATTAAAACTATGGTATATTGTTTTTTATTATATTTGTACGGGTAATATCAGACCTAGCTAGTAAATAAAATATATATTCTATTGAAATAAAAGAGACGCCCCAAAGCTTGTAAAAATTAAATCCATACTAAAATTATAAATGCGAAAGTAACTCTGTCTTTCTGTATGTCTGTCTTTCCATCACGCTAAAACTACTGAACCGAATAGAACGTAATTTGGTACACAGATGGTCTAGAGCCTAAGAAAGAACATTGGCTACTTTTTAACTGAAAAAAAAAAGGTTTAAAAAGAGCGAAGGGGGGCGTCCGAAGTTTATATGAAACTTGACGCGGACGGCAGCTAATAGTAAATAAGAACTTTTTTTTCTTATCTCGAAAAGAATTATGTCGTGTTATCTTCAAGGAATATACAAGATACAAACAGAAGGTCGAATCAATTTTATTATTTAGAGCTGATTCAATAAAGCAAGTATATGCATACCAATGTATATGTACTGTCGTACTTTTTTGAAAAAAATATTAAATGAACCCACAAATTCAAATTATAGTTTGCGTTCTAACTATAAATAATTTACTTTAGTTCAATTATTATGTAATATATGTCCATGTATATGTTTATAGTTTCATGTTGAAGTCATGGTAATTAAAAGTTGCATTGAAAATTATCTAAAATAATCAACATGCCTAATGAATGCTTTTGAAAGCAATTTACGTTGTTAGTTTGAAACTCGTGTAATGATAATTATATGTCATTAGGTATTTAATTTTTTTATTGAAATCTTTATCGCACATTTTAGAGTAACGTAAACAAAAATGCGAAAGTAAGTTTTCACTCCAATACGCAAAAAATATTGAACATTTTTCTATAAAATTTTACAGATAATAATATTACATATACAGATCGTGTTATCAGGGTGAAAAATTTGTGTTAGTTAAAACTAAGTATACAAAGATGAACATTCACATAAGTAAAAGTTATTTTCATGCATACGTTGTGTAAGAAAATATTTAATTAATAGCACTGTTTACGTTCTACATTATTAAGCATTAAAATAGCTTTAGTCACATTAATTAAAACTGCTTAGAATTATAATTAAAATTGCAATTTTCGTACTTATACTCGTCTCTGATTTGACGATCATGGATATACTCTTTTGTTAGGTATAAACTATAAATTATATCATATTACAGGTTTACCCTTAGTACATAATATGTTGTTCTGTTGCAATATGTTTTAATATAGTTTACTAACAATGCTAACAACGTTATCACAGCTTCTAATTGGCACTGTTTGTGCATTTAATGTTATTTTTAAAAATTCTCAATGTTTAAGCAAGCAATGTCTCACTTACCTTTACAGTTTTAGATCAATAACTAGAGGGCTTATCAAATATTTTCATACAACATACAACAATAAGGTATTGTGTATGAATTTCCTGTCGCATCAATGTGTCGTGTTATATCCTCAATGTTTAGTTGATCTAAGACGGTCATTGTTACACCCATTGACATAATACTGAACTGAGAATGCATAACTATATAGAAGTCTCCTAACAAAACAAAATATTTAAAGCCTAAGATCAAGAGTTATCATACTTGGAAGTGTTATAGTCACTGTATTGATTACTCAATATAACATTCTGGAATACTCATTCTAGAGATTTTCTTATCCGAAATTTACTCATTGTTATTATTTCTTTTTTTCATCAGTCTGTTTTTTTAATACTTTTAGTAGTCAGCAAACGTTCATGACATAGATAACATCGGAAACTACATATAATTCATTATATTTAACCTAAATAACTCGTAGACATTCTACAACCTAGAAATCTAAATGCACGCATTCTTTTACTTCCCTTTCAAACAGTTTAAAATATTTTTTTAACAAAGAAACTTCGCTGTTTAACACAATAATCATATTATTCTAGTTTGAAATTACATCATACATTTTTACATGGATACGTTTTCGGGACGGTTAGTGTACATTGATTCATGTGAACGCTCTTATTGATTCAAACTTGATGACTGTCCCTTAAAATGTATCAATGTGGAAATTGATATTCCTAATCATAACTAACACACTGGGTACGGTAGGCGATCTCAGAGTCGACGCCGGCGCCCACGCCCACCGTCCGCGGCGACTCTGCGCGGAGAATGCGATAATGGATCGGACACGATTAGATAATGCCCATCGAGGTAATATACTCTAACACTGCATGCTCGCTTCGCTTTTAAGTTCGCATGTTTTGTATACACGTCTGCATTACTTTTTACAGCAAGGGAACGAAATAGGAAACCTAGACGGAAATATGAATTACATGCTAATGAAAATTTGGTAACATTATGAAAAGGCAAATTAAAACATGATACTTCATAATTATGCTAGCATGTTAATGCAATATATGATTCTATCTAGGATACCTAGTCCCTTGTTCACTTTTCTATTACAATTTTAAATAGATGATATTTATTTAAGTTACCTTGCGTATTCATTGGTGTATATACAGTACGTCTTAAAGCATTTTAATTTATTGTTATGGACTGGCGGTTTTCTTACCATCAAGAGGACGTCCAGGTCGTCTCACCACTTCATAGAAGATTTTTAGTCTTCTAAAGTCCCTTCTTTATCATTTTATTATTAAAATGGCTACTTTACATACAAATCAATCAGCGTTATCTACGCTTAAGACCTAATGACAAGTCCAATTTTTTATCAGATACATTTGTACAAACTCGATAACATCTTGATTAAATATTTGTTGCAAATATATTATAACAAGAGGGACAAACGAGCAGGCGAGCCAACTGAAAAGCCAACGGAAAAGAAAAATATAGATGATTTAAATTTTAATAACTACATTGAATAAAATTTAGGTCATTTTAAATTTTAAAAATTATATTCTCCGTAGATGTGCATTAAGAACAATATATTTACTCACTTTAAGCGATGATATTCTTTTTTACTTTACCATTATTTATTTTTTATCATCAATATAGTTACTTTAATCTAGTTAGTAGATATAATAAATAATATTTTGCCATTAAACGTGTTGTTATACAAACTCGAAGCACGTGTTTGCTAGATTATAGTTTATGGAGCGTAGCGTCAAATTATAGTCATCCTTGGTAATCAGACACACGATATCGTATGTTTCACTTCATTATAGTCGCCATTTATTCTAGGGCATAGCGAATTTAACTAGATACCGACTTTTGTGAATAGCCTAATATTTTGCCCTTTTATTTATATTATCTTGCTTTGTTATAATATTAAGCAATTGTATTTCAAAATGGTTAATATTTGGTTTTGGTTCCAGACTCTCCGCGCCGTTTAAGCAGTTCGTAAGTAGAAAAGAGTGTGTGTACTAGCTTGGGTGAAATAAACGTACAGAAATATAATATATTCTATACTAAACTTCCAACGAGTTAAGTGCTACTTCCTACGTCATGTACAAATAAATTTTAATTAAAGCTAAATCGGAATATTGTGTCGATGTTTTGATTGTTGTTCTAAGTACCTCATCACTTATCCACATAGTGTAGTCAGTACAAAATTGTTAGATTAGCGAGGCGTTGGAAACTCGGTGGGGCGTGAATACACTTTGAAGCATTTAACAAATTACGACCAATCGCCTAAACGTTCTCAATGTAGTTCACAAATGACTGTTATACTAATGAGAAGATCTTATATTTTTTTATTTAGCTAACTGTGGTTAGGATATTTAAGACAATTTGGTGTTCAAAAGGGGCAGTTTAGAAATTCTTATTGTACGTGAGCGCGTTGTAGACGTTATTGTTTACAGTTTTCTTATGAGATCTATTTCGTGATTCACTTGAAAAAATTGTGCGCTAGTTCATACTTTTTTATTGAATCGGTGTTACTAATTATTATAGTCTAAAATTAATGAAAGTGTGCATGAAATTTATGAAGTTTATTTCAATTTAATAACTGTATTTCTTTGTTGAAATTTAATAGTTAATTCATGATCGTGTAAGTATAAGTATTACTATATGGTAGGCTTATAAAAGGAATCGAATATAAAAATACCTATGATACGCGTATGAACTAGCGCTGTGGCTGTTTTAAACCTCGACTAGTCAATTTCGAAAATTAAATCTTTTATCCGATATAACTAGTTACATAAGAATGAGCGTCTTACGAGGCTCGACCTGTGTCAATGTTACCATAAAAATTACATTCGATTTGTAATTGAATTTTCCTTATCTTGAAATGTTTGATTAACATTAATTACGTGTTAAGGGCATCATAACTTGCATACAAAGTAAGACTACAATGCTAAGAGCAAGTTGAATACGTCTTTTTAACATAATATTCGATGAAATTGTATCAGGATCTGTTACTGTGTCATGGACGTGCTATACAAAAATTTCATCGATAAACCTACCGCGCTTTAAAATGTATTTTAAATAAAATAACGCAGCATATTGGCAATGTATAGGTATGGTAATGAAGTACGAGGATTTATAATTTTGAAATCGAGTCCGAGATTCCGAGAGTAAAGAATTATTATGAAATGTTACGTCCATGATGAAAATTCAGCTATAGTATTGATCTGTGCATTTAATGATCTTATTTTAGGTTTTAATTTCAGTTCAATTATTTATTTAATACGTTATGTTGTTTGTTGTTTAATTAACTATTTATTCGATTTATATAACAATCTCTTTTAGTGGAAGTAAATAGTGTTCCAGTTTCACGAAGTATCTACTATAGTTGTACTTAAACTATGATCTGCTTTCGATGAAAATACTTCATTGGTTTATATCCAAAATATATTGCATTTTTGAAGACTTGATTTACACCCGGTGCCATATCATAAAGTAATTGTATAATTTATTTATCGTTGTTTTTATTATATGATCATATTATTATTTTAATTTAAGCATGCTTTTGTTACATATAATAAGTTTATGTCATCGATAATTTGTTTGGCAAAAAACAATTTATTTTGTAGGTAAATCTTATAGTGTATTATTAATTTGCACAAATTGTTTACTAATTCTAACATACGAATGTACGTAACTAATATATTTTGTTATACGAGTGGTTGTTTACAACTTCGTGTGTACATCGTAGATGCGTAATGCGGGTGTCACTGAAACTGGTGTAATGTGGAACATAATATTTTTGTGTGTAAAAAAGTGGTTTTGCCAAATCATATAAATTCAAGAGTACGGCATTATGTAATATGAAATTGCTGCACTGAGAGTGGTACAATTGTTTAACTGTGTGTTTCACATTTTTATTTATGTGTATTGACGTGATTTCTATTCGTATTATATTCAGCAAAGATTGCATCAATTGGTTTTATTTATTTCCCTCCCTCCTTAAACTCGTATAGGCCCAAACTGTGAAATAAACACGAATTGTCAAAAAATTGTTTATTTTCCTTAGATACATACATACTTCATGTCTAATAGTTTATTGACTGGGTCGAGAAATACAATTAGAAAGATTAATAATATGATACATAACTGTTTACACCTAAGTAACTAGTAACCTACATTCTGAGATTATCACTGGTCGCATCTTCGTACTATTCGTTGTTCAAGTGTTATAATAACATAAATCAAGCTGCCATATACCTGTAAAACAAAATTGAGAGTTAACGAAATTATAGATAGCAGCTACGTTCAAATTGTAATTATAAGAAATAATCACTAAACCTCTTTCTAGGTCTTTTTGAAATTTAATTCGCACTACGTTAAACATTTAATGTTATTACAATAATAATTAGCAGTGCATGTGCAGTTTGAGATTACCATGACCAATTATGAATACGTTTTCGCTTAAGCAAGTTATTTTGCTATTTTACAACAATTTTTGCGACATATAATTTTTTGTACCTAAAGCCCGTAATTATTTATAGCAAGCGAAAGAGAGTTATTTTCCAAGGATATCTGGTGCTTAAAAATTCGTATATATAGGTGTTTTCAGAAGTAGATAATTTTAACTTCAATTTTAAAGTAGGTACGTAAACAAATATATCAGACTTTCTGCTACATAGCCGCATATTGTGCCATTACTGATTGATTAATATTATTTTGGGATTTTGAAGCTACTAACACCAGAACAATTATAACAATCCAATTTACCTTAAATTTTAGTGTGCTAAAATGGCAACACTTTTAGATTAACAGCCACAAAAAAGCCCATTAAACCATTTAAATTATTTGTTTCAAAAAAGCAGAAAGCAGTGTTAATAGTTTAAATCAATAAACATTAAAAGTAATAAAGATTTGTTCTTAATATCAATAAAGGTTAAAGGTAAGCATATTATGAAAAGCATATTCAAGCGATCGATCGTGATACAAAATTGATTTTATTAAATACCGTGTCCTAGATAGTACATATCTCACTGATCAATTATTTTTTAACTAAATTTTTTCATCGCGCCACGACTACTTTGAATTTTTATTTCACCCTCCACCGGTATCAATAAAAAAAAGACTGACCTTACTCTAGTTCTAAGAAGGCTTTCTCCAGATGTGAAGAAGTAAACTGCTTAAATTAAAGAATTACATTAATTGGTATATTAAATTATAAGTAAAACAACTATATAAAACGTAAATGTTTAATTGGTATTTTTAATTTATATTTTGGAAGGTTTAAACTATTAAAAATTAATATTGCGTAATTTTTTTTTTCAGATGGTACAATTCATGAATTGTGGACATTGTAATTAATATTGATATAAAACTCAAAAGTCAAAAACGATATGTTTAAAATCACAGAAATAATACACTTCATAGTGTTGTGTTCCCGTTATGTCTTGTATTGTTTCCCAAAATCGGTAAAATGTTCAAAATAATATATCAAATATTTTAATAGATAATATCATCATCTGTCTGTTTAAAACGTTTATAAATGTTTAAACAAAAACATATATTTACATCATTATCTACAAATGAGTTTATGACAAGGACAACATAGAAATAGGTAGCTTTTTCTATGATTCAGTCTTTTTTTCTTAATTAAACACGATATATTAAAAACGGATCTAAAATACTTCTAAGTAAAATTTACTGGGTAGACTAGGTTTTACCTATTTCTGTTTTACCATTGAAAGCAATATCGAATCTAACTATAAATTATAAATGATTTATTTATTAGCAAATAATATCTTACGAGTCTCTATTTCAATACGCGATAAGTTGTCGGATTTAATTAACCATAGGTACATACCGTAACGTGTTTTAGAATTTTTAAATTTTAATATTAATCAAATAGGGCGAAGAATGTCCAAATATAAATTTGGAATGTAAAATAAAAATGTCTAAGCAATTGTTACAAACGAATTACTAAAAATATTATTATATTCTATTGCCTATCTTTAATATGCTTAATTTTTGCATATTTTTTTGGAGAAGTAACTATGGATAAAATAGTGTTTTTGCTCCGCTTAATAAGTTTATAAAACTCACATAGTATACTATCTCACATATTTACAGCATTAGGTTATTAAATTCATATATTCTGTAAGAATTGACTATATTTACTTTATCTTACTTTAAGGCACACTCTATAAATATTATTCATCAAATAAAATTAGCACTATCTTACCAAAACTAGCATTCACTATAATATATTCAAGCATAAATAATATAGCACCAATAATAATGGAAAATCATTAAAACATTAATAAAATTAAGAAACAATATGATTAGTAACTCCATCACTCACAGAAAAATGCATATTGAACTGGGAATTCCTTAAGATATCTGTTGTTATGCATTTTAGTACATAGAGTATGAGTTTCTAGTTATGTTATTCAACTTCCTCTATGATATAAAGTAGAAATATGAGAGTGATTTTAATATTGGTAATAATGTCATGTTTTTTAAACCTACTTAATAAATAAGCACTAGTAAAAGTTCCTTTCATTACTAACATGTTATCACATTAAATATGCTATGTTAAATATGAAGGAATGTAATTTGTATGTACAGAAAGTGATATTATCTATGTTCATGCAAGATATAACCCAAGATCAATAGAATATGAATAGTGTAAAGGTAAAATTAAACTTTTCCCCATGCATGCTTATAGCGACGTTTTCTAAATAGTCTTTTAGAAAAGAAATATTTAATAACTAAAATAAGGATAAAGAAAGAAAATATGTACAGAAGGCTTAGCATTCCAATGTCCAGGTTTGAGAGGGGACTTTGGCCTGCGACTCCAGAGGTTGTTCTCCGTGCATCTTGTATCTTATCAGCTCCATAAACTCTTTGCAAGTATTGATAGACAGCCGGTAAATTCCAAGCTCCGCGCGCTAATCTGCATTCAGGACAATTAGTAACACTAGGATACTGAATTTTTGGGTGCTCAGGGTCCTCTGTCGTGTCTCCAGCCAATCGTAGATTCACCTCATTGTGTGAAATCCAAAGCCAAAGTACAGCTTTGTCATTTTCTTTCACATCGAAAATTCTGTTTCGTGAAGCCATACTTTGAAAATGTTGGGAGCATTCAGTACAACCAAAGAAATTCTTCACATAGCCATGCATGGCTTTCAAAACTTTAGGTCCCTCTAGGCCTGATTTTTGTGCTGCATTCACAGTTAAAGTGTGGAATAAAGTCCAAAGACCGCACGTATAACCTCTATATTGTGGTTGACTTCCACGGCATCCTACATAATCTAATTCAGGTGAAAATACAGTGTCATGTACATTTTCAAGTCTCTTTACAGTTTCATAAATTTCACCACCACTCCATTGATCTTTAGAGGCTAATGTATTACGCAAATCAACGAGATATTCTTTTAAATGATAACGTGCTGGAAATGAAGCAACCAGAATGTCTAAATAATCAATAAGTGCTTGATAAGCTTCACCTTTTAAGATCTTATGTCTAGTTATTTCTGTATGTAAACTTGTCTTTAACGTTTTTTCCAAATCTGTATAGTAAACTATATCATGATTTTGACCTGGTCTCTCATTGGAAGTAATGTTATTGTCATTATTGTCATCTTTTTCTACATCCCTTTTAGGTAAAGCATAATTTTTGGACTTCAAAAAGGTATTAACAGCTTTTAAAAGATTTTGTTTTGTTGGATTTTTTGGTGTTAGTGGAGTTGGATCTAATGTGGATCTCACAGCAACCAGGCCAGGAAAATGTGTTACACCTGCTATTGATGCTAATTCACTGTTTTCATATACTCTCAATACATTTATATGCTCATAATCATTTATATCAAGAGCAAGTTCAGATCCAGTAGTAGAATTTTCGTTTTCAAAAACAAGCATGGTATAAATTATATCTTTAGGTACTGTGGACAAAGCTGCAGCATAAGATTCATATGATGCTATGGTAAGCCGAGGTGCTGCTGGCAAATGGCCTAAGGATTGTTCTGATTGCAACTTAGTTATTAATTGTACTTTAAGCTTTTCAGCTGTGTCAGCTAGTTGAAATTTTTCACCAACAAATGCATTGCCCTTAATATAATCCTCATGTAAATATCGTAAAGAAGGATATGCCATGACTTCAAACTGTCGACATATCTCATTATTTTCTTCAACTGAACAGTCAATGACTCCCAGTTTTAATACATTTTTCCAAGCTGCTACATCAGCAGCTAGTTTTTTAAATTTTGGAGCAAAAGCACGACAATGTCCACAATAGCTGTTATAAAATTGAATCAAATATGCATTTTTTTGTCCGTAAACTTTTTTTTCAAAATTTCCATTCGTTAAAACAGTTACATGGTCCGACTTACTATAAAGTCCTTGTTGATCTACATCATTGCTATCTCGCACTACAGCTCCGTGAACTAATATAAAAAAAAATACACTTAAGAGAGGAACACAACATAAGTTCATTTTAAACAGCACAAAATTTCGGTATTGTTTAATTTGAACGCTTCAAAAGGTTCGTACCGTCCCCACAATTTAAAACTAATGATTTGCGAAGACGGGCTTATATTTAAAGTTTTTCCGTGTTAAATTAATACGTCACAGATAGTTCAAAATCGGACGTAGGTACTAGGTACGCGAAATGCGAATACGTATGTAAAATGTTAATCAAAAATGAAAGGAAAATTGCATATTTAGCAGCAAGTATATAGGTAGAAACTGACAACTGTACCAATTTGACATTGACAATTTTCAAAATGTAGACTATTAAGATAATCGACGAAACCTCTAAAATCCAACCAAATACTTTTATATGGTTTTGAAAACACACAACTAATTGTTTTTGTAGAACAGGATTTAGTATACTTTGCAGTTTGGAATTCTGACAAATTTATATCAAGTCCATGGCTTTTTACTTAGGGGAAGAGACAAATGAAATGTGTGTAGAGAAAACAGCTGCAAATGGCGCTATTGTATGTTAAATTAAACAAAACTTTGTTAGTGATTGTAGCGCTGGCTCTATTTAAAAGTCAGCACAAAAAGCTCAGTTCACACTCTGGTTAGTGATTTGGTGAGTTCATATATTTTCTGCGTGTTTTCCAGGTCCTCCTGAGTCCGTATTTAGGTAAAAAATTCCCCCGAATTATTAAACCGCTTAATTTGTACTACTTGTGATTCAAACAATTATATATTATATAATAAAACACTGAAACCAGTTTTCAATACATTAGTTAGACTGCTACAGATTTAAAGCAAGTATATAGTAGCGATTACAAACGTACGATATCGAATGCTAGCGTTAATTTGTTCAAAATTACGAAATAGAAATAGTCATCGTTGTTAATGACGGTTGTTGCAAGACGTCGTGAATTTACCAACTTCTTTGATACTCATTTTAGACTTATTTATTACTTTATTGTACATATATTATGTATAATAAAGTTGTAAACTAGTAGTAGTTCTTGATGTTAGGCAACTAAAATAAAAGCAACAATTTTTAATAAAATTATACATTAATCAAGAAAAAGAGATATTTTATATCTTTTGTTTATAAAGTTATGAGCCAATATTTTACCATTTGTCTGCTCATCCATTCGCTTGACATTGGCAATGATAGAATGACAGATTTCATCGTGGTTAGTAATTGTGTCATGTGTCATGTGTGTACGAATTACGATCAACGATGTATCATGTAATGACGTTAAATATTCTGTGTTGAGTATTCCAATCGTTATCCATAACATAAAAAATATATCAAGCATCGATTAAGGTAAAAATGTGTTATAAATTGATATTTGAAAATAACAGTTGTACATAATTTACACCAAGTTTTCTATAAACTTGATAAACGTAATATGTAACAAGTAGCATGGTTATAAACATAATAAATCAAAATAAATAGACCTGGAATTAATGAAATAAATATAATAACTGAGTAGCAGAACGCAAACTAGAAAACATATGTGCAACTAGAGAACTTTAAAACAATATTGCAGATAACAAAAACTATAATGTCGACACGCAACATGCGAAAGCTTTTTGGCACAAATGCCCTACCACCACCTGAAGAAAATTCCGATGATGATTTTGTACCATTATATGCAAAAAAGGATTCTGCTCAAGGGGCTTATTCTGTTGTAAGTGCATTACATTATCTGAATACATTCGGAATCTTTTACTTATATCCTTATTTATGTTTTAAAGAATCAGCTGCCTTATATTATTGATTATACTTGTTTGTGCTTAAGTATACAAAATTCATATTATATGTAATGCCCAGCGAAATATTTTCACATGTCTGAGTGCTTTTTATGCTTGGCAATGTAATAAATAATGCAATGGAAGCGATATATCTTCACTAAAGTATAATATTTGCTACTACCAATATATTTGTTTATCATTGATATTAATTTTCACTTCAATAACTCTATTTTCATTTGAATAATTAGTTGGAAGTAACATCTGCAACTGAATCGGAACATGAAACTGTGGATAATGAAGATGAACCTGAAGCAGAGAGTTCTCAGCAAGAGAAAAAGAAAAAGAAAAACAATAGAAAAAAAAGGAAAGCGAAAACAGTCAACTCTTCTGATGTAATTATGACTATATTTTTCTGATTATCACTACATATTATATAAAAAAATTTGCTTTCACTGTTGCTTTATCCTTGTGTATGCTTAAATCTTAAAACTTGGCAACCGATTCTCATGCGGATTTTTTAAATAGATGGAGTGACTCAAAAGGAAGTCCTACATGTACAATACATGCATAATATATGCGAGCAGAGCCTGGGCGGGTCCCTTGTACTATGTATAAGGTGCAAAGAAGGAATCTTAATAATTAATTATATCTGTTTTAGCTTCTCTAATAATGATCATTACATATTTGGTGTTACTTAAAATGATTTTAGTAAAAAAAATAATTTGTCAAACTTTAAGGTGGATGAAATAGACAAGTCACTACGTGAGGTAAATGCTATGCTTGGGGAACCGTCACAACAGGTCGAGGCAAAAGAAAAAAAGGTCAACCCGGAAAATATACTATTTGCAGTTCAACAAAAACATCTAGATGCTAACAATGAATTGCGCAGAGTTTTTGGTCCCGAGTCAGAGGAGGAGGACAGAAGGTCTATAGAAATTATTAAAATAACCAAAAAAAAAAATGAAAATGAAAATAATTTATTCACTTAAATCACATTGTGATATTTATGAACGTCAAAACTAAAAATATAGATCAATACAGTCATGTTGTTGCAGCCACACAATCTGCTTTGTCCAAAGCATTACATTATCGCAAAAAAATATAAAATAATTTTGCCGTCTATCTGTTTCAATCTATAAACGCCTGTTTCCAAAGGGTAAGGTGTATGAGAAGAATACAGGCAAAGAAACTCATAAACTACTTTTTTTAAAAAATCATTTGTAACAAATTGATAAAATATGAGCAACTTGTCAGATGCCAGCCAACTTAATACCATTAGAAATGAAGCAATTATTGAATCATATATATTTTATATAAAAGAAAACTTATTAATTACAGATTTATAGTATTTGATAAGTTGCAAACCATCTGTCAGTTGCTTAATATGGTAAAGGCAATAGGTGACAATTTAATAAGAAACAACGGTAATATAATACAGTAATTAAAAAAAAAGTGTATTTAAAAGAATTTGTTATGATATTAACTTTATTTTATTTCAGACGACAAAGACAGCATAATATAAAATACCAAAAGAATATAGTTATTCCTAAAGCATATACTTTTAATAAATTAGGTAAGTGTGTTCATATTTTACTCTTATTGTTCATTGTTTTTAATAATTATAATAATAATTTTATACATATTATTTCTTTCAGGCCTCTCAATGTCTATAAAAAGCCGTAATAATGATATAACATACTTTACTTTTGATCATAATAAAGAGTACAGAAGTATGTACCAAACTTTTCTACATAATATTGCAAGGTAATTTCTTATTTTTTCTAAGCCTTTGTTTAAATAACGTATTATAATTATCATTTGGCATTACTTAAAATTTTATGAACAACAGTTTAAGGGCAGCTGGTTTAATGGCTCCAATTGAGGATCTAATAAAGAATATGCATATTGAAGCCATTTTAGAGGTAAGCTTACAACCATTATTAACTTTAGTCAAAATAAGTCCTGGAAGATATAGCTAGCGATAAGGCCGCCTATTGATGTATTAGAATTTCCATTTGTTATTTATTAATATTCTACAAAGTATTGAATACTATACCTTTCTTGATAAACCCCTTTTTGTAATATTAAAACATTATTGAATAAGTGTTTTTTATTGTAAAAATCTGACGTAAACACATACTTTATTTATAGTCTGTGGATATATGTTTCCGAATGGAAGACTACAACTCAGCGAATGAAATATTGGAGCAGTGTATAGCTTATATGCAGTATGTAGCGCATCCCTGCTTCACTCTCACTGGCGTAAGTCATTGGTATAATTTATAATATACAAAAAATATACCCACAATACCCAATCATGACATTAAAAGCATCACTCGAAGCAATTTTAATTAATAAATGTAATAATCCTTATGAGATTTTTTTGTTATCCCTCTGTCTCTCAAGAACTTTTATTTGGGAATGTGTAAAGATATGTAGCTTTTGAAGCCATATAAAACACCCGTTTACATAGGACACTGAATTGAAAAAAAGTGTAAAAACTATACATTTGCAATAAAATCTAAATAAGTCTGTATTAGTAATACATGAACCCCGACAAAACGCAAGCAAACTGAGCGTGTAAGAACACACATAGCTAAGAACACTCCACAGATATACCTTTCAAACAAAAATACCGCATTAAAATCAGATCATCCGTTTGGGAGCTATGTTGCCTCAGACAGACACATACACACGCTGACACACACACACACACATACACACACACATACACGCACACACAGACACAGACGCGTGAAACTTATACCACCCCGTCGTTTTTGCGTCGGGGGTTAAAAAAGAGATACAAGGGATACATTTTAAATTAAAGCATTTAGTCAACTGGCTTGATTTACTGATAATACTAATTTCTTCTGGAAAAATGTAATTTGCATAACCGTGTAGTATATATTCGTTTATTAGTGTATGCACATTTCATAAATTCATTAATAACACCATTACTTTACAGAGGCGTTCCCGTCTAGAATACAAATATATGGAAAATCGCGCGTTCCATGTTTGTCTATTGAAATATTTGCACCTGCTTACAAACAGGGCATGTCACAGGACAGCTTTGGAGATAGCTAAAGCTTTATTAAACTTAGATCCAAGCGATCCATTAGCGGTTATATTTATAATCGACACCTTAGCTCTGAGGGCACGGGAACACAAATGGTTGTATGATGCAGTGGAATTATGGAATACAACGAGAGAAGCGCAGTATTTGTTCAATCTGCAATATTCTTATGCGATGTGCTGCTTCCATCTGTCCAAATCTAAGAACAATGATGGTATGTTGAGTGAAATGCAGTTATAAATAACTTGTTACCAACAATGCTTAGGCTCTTTTTATAAAACATACTAATATTAAAAAAAAATATTATGGCAATAAAAACATACATCACAATTTAATGAGCACTACTAGTAAAATACCTAGTAAAAATATCTAGACACGCAGTAGCGTGTCAAGCCAAGTTCAAGAAACAGAACTGGCGAGCCGCACCTTGTGTATTATTACACGAACCATTTGGAGCCACTTGACCCCGTCAAAAATCAAAAACTTTTTTACATAAACGTATCAAATTTGGCTCATATATTGAGACTTACGAGATATGTGTGTGTTCTTAATTTCATAAGCTTATCTCAAACGGTTATTTAGATATTAATGTCCAAAAATCCTCATTTTTATCATTGACTGACTGACTGACTAACTGACCTATGGATCCAAACTCTAACCCAGTTCGAGACAACCCTAGAGAGTTAAAATTTGGTATACAGATAGGTAATTAGATGAATACAAAGGAATAAATATTAAATGTCAATTTTTAAATAATTAGATGCTATTTTGAACGCTTAACATAAATAATTAGTGCCTGTACTAAGAAAGACCTTGGGCTATAATACATTATCTTATGTTATAAGAAGATATGATATGTTATACTGTTACTTATAAATAAATT
>JADANM010005835.1:3452146-3494562 GCA_026213755.1 Eurema hecabe
CTTTAAAACTTGGTTTGATACCACAATATCCACGGTACTGCAAAAAAAAAACATTTTATCTTTATATTAATGTCTTTAAATTAATAATTTTATATTTTTATTTCTTAAAGAAAGTTATATAAAGATAAAATGTTTTTTTTTGCTTTACAGTGGATATTGATGAAGCAAACAAAGTTTTAAAGAACTGCCTCTTGCGGTTCCCATATGTTTTAATAAAAATCTTGGAGTGCTGTAATCAAAATGTCGCGACACAGCTGAAAACTAGCCGATTCTTCAATACCTTTGCTATTGAAAAGTAAGTTCTATGCAAACAGTATTATGACAATAGTGAAAGATGATGGATATTGGTTGTCAAACATTTATAAGTGCGTTCAGGAATAATTAAGTATCGTAAATGAATTGTAATAATTTACTCGTTATAATATATGTATTTATAACACCAGTGCGACGCCGGGGCGGGCTGCCAGTACAATAATAAAAGGACCTACTATAAAAGAAATAATTATTGTTTTGTATTTTTAATAGTAATAGTGTATAATGTATTTTTTGTGTTAGTACACCAAAATCGCTGCAAGAATTGATGCACTTATACGCAAAGTTCACGTGGTCTCGATGGCGCGAACCACAAGTCTTGGACTGGCTCGTACAGAACGCGAAAGAAATGTCCTCGCAATTCGACAGCGACCCCAGAGAACAGGTATATGGAAATAAATGGTTACTTTGATTATTATGTTTTGGTATGAAGCTTTAATTGGCTTTATATTTCAATATGTTTTAATATTATAGTGTGCGAGGTTAAGTGAGGAAATTTATAGATTATTTTGTCTGCGCACACTTGTGTGTTTCAGAAATTTTATACTTTTATCCAAAGAAATATAAAAAAATAAAACTTTTATAAGGAGTCATTAGTTTGATATAAATTAGAAAATGTATTTTATTCACTTATATTAAATGGGGACATTTTTATAAAGTAAATATTTTTTATGATTCAATGATACGTTGTAAAACAAAGAAACATATTTCTTTATTTTCAGGCTATAGCGTTGAAAGAGGTGCAAAAACAATTGTCGTTGTTCCAAAAGTGGCCCGTAGAAATCGTCAGACATCTATGTGTAATTAAACCGATGGCTGATTTAATTGTCGACGGAGTAAGTGATATCCTACTAATATTATAAACGTGAAAGTTTGTGAGAATGTTTGTTTTCTTTCACGCAAAAAGGCTGGATCGATTTAGTTGAAATTTGGCATGTAGATAGGTGATACCCTGGATTAACAAATAGGATACTTTATATCCCAGCATTGCCCCGGGAACATACATAGACACAGTGTCTATTTAAAAGTTGAATAATAAATCCAGTTACATTGAGACACATATAGAATGGAAGAATACAAGGATTTTCATATAAAAGTAGCAATATACTTATAAAAATATTGTCTACAACATACACAAACTAAATCTTAATTTCATTACCATGCCTTTAATAGTTTTAATTACCACAAAAAGGGGAAATACTGAATTTGAATTATATGATTAATATATTTAATTGTTCAGGCTGTGCCTACGGTACCATCGTGTCTTAGCGCGGACCCAATGCCACCGACCGACAGCGCCAACAACGTGAACCGATACAACTACCACCTAGAGAGACAAGTCAACAGACAGTTTATACTAGAGTTTCTCAGAACATTGCAGCCCTTTGCGGACGACGAATGAACTACGAAAATACAAGTAAGTATCATATTGCAACTATGAAAAAAAATATCGTGCAAGAATGGTTTAGGAAGCTCGATTCCGTTCCGTTATAGTGTTTTAATTAATATTCAAATTGGATATTGTCATAGCACGATCTATAGATGTTATTAAAGGGTAAACTATTCTCAAATCACATACTGATTTACTACGGAGCTTATTAAGGGACATGTTAGAAAAATTCGCCACTCAGATATTTATAAAAATGTCTTCTGTACTATACAATTTTATATATTACTAGCTGTTGCTCGCGACTTCGTCCCCGTCGGATCTATTTCTATTATTATGTTATAGTGAGTCAATCTTAGAAGATAGACATATACTGTCGCGGACCTTTAGATCATTTAAAGAGGAATAATTCTTTCATACATATTATTTTTGTATCTTGAACCGTTGTCGCAGCGCACGCAAAGGAAGCCCTCAAAGATGAATAATTATCCCCGTTTTTTTCATATTTTCCATTATATCTTCGCTCCTATTAGTTTTAGCGTGATGTTATGTAGCCTAAAGCCTTCTTTGATAAATGGTCAATTCAATTAAAAAGAATTTTTCAATTCGAACCAGTAGATCCTGAGATTAGCGCGTTCAAACAAACTAACAAAAAAACTCTTCAGCTTTATATATTAGTATAGATAAAATAGAATGTGTAGAAAAATGTGTCGTGTGAATACTCGTAGCAGGGAATTCACAAAACGCATTTTCCATCGATACATACTAATAATTATTAAAGTTAAAGTTTCCTTTTTTTCCAAAAGCTTTATAAGATTAAAAATATCAAGTCTAATTTTATATAATTGGCTTTATCACCATTGATTTTTCACAATTTTGTTAATTCAATAATTATAGTAATAATGGATATATTTACTTAACTTATATTCTATTATTTGCAATAATATAATTAGTTTCAAGTGATAACTTGTTGTTTAAATACTACAATTAAAACAAATTAAATGTTAAATATTTTATCATATTTTGTTTTTTTTAAAGCATAGGTAGTTTTGGCAAAATTAACTTTTGAGATATTTTTATGAATTAATTATTTTTATTATTTATTATTCTAAGGTAACTCAAACATGTATTTATTCTGTTTCAGGTGGGACAATTTCGGGAGCGATCAGAAATAAAAAAAATAAACCTTGCATAATTTAATACAATTTTTTATTAAAATGAATTTTAAATGAAATATATAATATTGTGAATACTTATACAAATTTAAAGCTTTTAAAATGAATAAAAGAATGTACAATTATTTTTAGATACATAATATAATATCGAACCCTGAATCTGTTGTATAGTCAATTTAAAACCTATTTATTTTATTCACCATTGTGATGAGAGCTGGTTATTATATTGTTCAAAGAATTAAATATTTGCATGTACTTACGTGTTGTTTTAATTTATATTATTTTTGAATTTAAAAATCTGGCAATATTTTATATGTAAACCTCAGAAAAGAGAAAAACCTGTATTCTGAGGTAACTTACTAATTTCAGTGTGATTTGTACATATTGTTTGTTGCAATGGAAAGGATAAGCTACTATACCTACTTGGAAAATACTTTTACCATTGTAACGGGCATTTTACAGGGCTTGTAATAAATAAATTCATAAAAGTATACGATACTGAGTTTTTATGATTTTTTTTATATAATTAATACGAATAAGTCTGTAGTTGCGATTGCAAACACCATTTGGATAGCGGAGTGACCTACATAGGCAAATCTAGTTTTTCAATTACAGAGCATAGTGCGACATTTCGATCAAAGTCAAGTTAAAAAAAATGTTAATTTTCTAGCACTACACATGTAATTACACGTATACAGCGAAAGCACTACTTGGTACTTTTGAGAGCTTTCAATATATTATGAATGACGAAAGATGGAGGTAATTAAAATATTCAACATTATGCAGTATTCCGCATAATGCGAATAATAATAATTGGAAAATTAGGTATGGCAGTTTACAACACAGCAAGACCTTAATGTACCCAAGGCCTAATAATCCGAGTTTTGCAGGTAAAATAGAAACAGTGACATACATGCTTCAGGATGACAATCCTTTCGCTATAACAAAGAGTATATAAACACCCACGTAATATTTCATAGCCAAACAGTTTCAATGACAAAATAGATACAAGCTTAATGGGAAAATTGAATCAAAATTTTAATTATCACTTATATAATACACATAAATAATGTGTGTATCTATTCACTTTGGTTAATTATTGACACAAATTCTGAACAGATTTAACAAAGAAAAGAAAATACCATACTAGAATTCAAATGATAGATAGACCTTTTTTATTAGAAAATACCCACAGACTATTAGGTAGGTATATATTATAATCTATGGAATTTAAATTTCAAACAAATTCAAAATATTTCTCACAACATTATTAATAGTTTTAAAGCAATGCCATTTCACCAAGAATAGATAGATAATAGTTTTAAATATAATACGTTATTATAATTTACATTTCATAATAAGAAAAGAAGAATAAAAAAATAGGAACATAATATATGTAATCTTATTAAAATTTTATTGGAAATATGTTCTTAAGCAGTCCGACATCAATATTTTGTATAATAGCAACGGAATTTTGTGAACGATTTTCTTTTTGTGGTCTTAGAAGTGAGTATAATTTTATGAAAGTCAATCGAGCTCATAATGGTTTAATATATTAATGAACATATGATTCTAGCTATATTATCATTATACCTACGCAATGTGTTGTGTCTCCATGAGAATGCTGCAACCGTTGTCTATCACATATTTATCATGATGTGCTACACTATGCCTCTGGTGGGAGCGATTCTGGCCGATAACTTTATTGGTAGATATAAGTGAGTGGCAGCTTAATGTTTCTAAAGAAAAAGAAAATTCAAGATTTTGAGAAACAATCTGGGAGTTAAATATGCATTAGGTATTTTTTTAAAAATGATGGTGCGAAACTGAGCACGAGGGTCGCCTGTTGGTAGAAGACCACCTCCGGCCATCAACGGTCGCCATGGTAAATGCCTCACGACTGCGTTGCTTACTAAAAAAAAGTAAAGGACTGCGACAAAAGGGAATAAAGGTTGACGCCGGTTTTCTAAGGAAGGGGGTTACTACCCCGGGCGAGCCCGCCCAATTGAGCCTAACAGCATGGCTCTACCACCTACTATTCGTTTACCGTACCTTAATGGTTTGTAGCTGCATATCTATGTCGCTAAAAGTGAAACCCGCAGAGACATCCTTAACCTACTAGACTAAAATAATTTTTTTGGAAAATTATTGGCTTTTTAATTAGGAGCTCTCACGGGAACCGAGCGGAGTACTTTTTATAGTTCTGAGAAGCATTTTGTGAAAGCAGCAAAGGCCACGTGTTTTTGTACCGCACGTTAATAAAAGCGAAGTCTTTGTTGCAGTGTTCTTTATAAATATGTTCATAATTCCATATAAACGTGTTATATTTATGACATTTGTTGCAGAGTAATTCTATATTTCTCCATAATATACTTGTTTGGAACGATTTTGACGTGCTGTTCCGCTATTCCACCTCTAATGTTGCCTCCGACGTGAGTAGGTATTCCATATATGATAACAATTAATAGACGAATTTACCCTTCTGGTTTCCTTTGTCCTACCCTACTGATTCTATTTATTTACAATGTCGAGCATAAATAGACTTATGCTCATGATTTATAGGTAGAAAATATTTTGTATATCCTATTCCTGCGAATTTTAGGGATGTTAACCTTACTTGCATATTATATGCACGTTACCTACATCAATTTTTTACGATCCTACCACGAACAAGTTTTCTATTTTCTCAAACATTAAATTGTGTATTAAATCTGGTCTATATTTTTTTACACACCACGTTCAAATAATGGGATAGCTAATGTAGAGCTGCCATAACTTTGTTTTGCAGAACTACGTCAATGTTAGGCTTAGCATTAATTGCCACTGGAACGGGCGGCATAAAGCCTTGTGTTGCGGCATTCGGTGGAGATCAGGTACAATGGCCTTATTAGTGTAGGTTTGCATGGAGTAATATTTTAAATTGTACAATTGTAGCTAGTATTGCACCATACCCGAAAAACCAGTGAAACGAATACGTCTGTGTTATTATTAACTATATAATAAATTAAATAACACTATGGCAACTGTCTCGCCACTTTAAATTAATGACGCGTACCTCTAGCGCTACTTTTGTGTTGACGTCACATTTTCACAATTTTTTTTTTGTATTCCTCAAAGTAAACGTGAAAATCAGTAGGAAAATTATATATTCTTCAATGAACTCTAATTCTCTCTAAACAAAAGAACGTTAAAACACTGGTATTACCTGCGTGTGATTTTAATTATATATTTCTAGCCGACACTATGAAACCTCACTTGCACGTTACAAAGCACATGTTTACAGTTTCGCTTGCCTGAAGAGAACCAGCGTTTGCAGCGTTTCTTCTCAACGTTCTATTGCACCGTGAACTTGGGAGGATTCATGGGCACAGTGGTCACACCGACCCTGAGACGTAGCTTCATGTGCTTCGGCGACGACACCTGTTACGCACTCGGTTTTGGGTTTCCATCCCTTCTTGTACTCATTTCTATTGGTATGTACAATGTACATTTTATAAATTTCATTTTGAAAGGGTAAAAGAAAATTCGTTGGAGGAACGAAATAAGTATAGGTAATAGTTTCAAATATTCGCTTTAATACCAAAAGAAAACATTACAATAATTGTGTAATTCAAACAAACACTGAGTAGTAACTATATGTAGACCATTTAACTTCAACAGTGATATTCGTTGCTGGAAAACCATGGTATAAGATAAAAAAGCCCCGTGACACAATTACTCTCAAGTTCGTCTCATGCGCGTGGGTGAGTGCTTTTATTTATCTACTTGTTTTGGTTTTCAACAAGCCCCTTATTAGAAACAGAGGTCCCAACCGCTACTCGTGTCTTGTGTGTTAGCACAATTTCTTTTAAAAATTTCACCGTAATAGGCTTTTCGTACCGGTTTAAAGAAGTTTATTCTTTATGCTTCTAGAAGACTGAGACCATGTATGTATATACATTCTAGATCAAAATATTTAATAATTTTTCGCAACTTACATATTCAATGTTCGTAATATAATTGACAAATTGCAATAGAGACGCATACTTTGTCAATTGAAAATTGAGTATTTCTCTTGGGCACATATAAATCATTCAGCAAACGTATTAATGACCTATACATTCTTTACAAAGAGGAGTAGCATTTATCATCCCAAAAGATTCGGGACGATAGGTGTTCAATCAAATATATTTCCTTATCATCGATTTGCGTTATCTATTATTATGTATATCAGAATTCAGAATACACAGTATTACTCGCGAAATCACTTCGATAGTTGGAAGGGTACTTTTTATTGGATATTTTTCTGTTTTACAATCCCCTGTGAAGTCTAACAGACCACGGATATTGGTTTGATTGCATGCGGAAAAAGGATTATAGGCGTCGTTTGAACTACATTTTTTGTTGTTCCTTTTTTCAAATACACAGACAGGTTGGATAATGGGTTAATCTTTTGATTGACACATCGATCGTATAAACAAAGTACCATAAACATAAACTTTTAATTAACAAGTAATTTTGCTTATTGCCAGAGCATTCGTATTGTTATTTGATGAGGTATGGAATGTCGTCCATCTTCAGTGCTGGTCCAATGATCCGCTTACCGACTACTTCATGAGTGCAGTGTAGTTGCACTATGTAATCTCCTTATTTTGAATAAAGCTCTTATGTGTCATTTGCTTTAAGCTCTATGTTTATGACAATGTCCCCTAACATGTTATTCGTATCCAGTACATCTTAAAAATATATATTTCAAAGCTGTAAGTCAAACCTAAAAGTGATTTCGAATATTACTTACGAGTTTCTCAGAATTGGCAATGCAACTATAGTTTCAGAATTAGATTTAAAATTCAAGCTTGTGTACTGCTTGATATTCGACATCTGCAATGTTTTATTTGCACGTTATTCTAAACGGTTCATTTTATGGAATGAAGCTTCATCGCTAGTTTTTTAATCCGTTTAGCGTTTGTTGCTGAATATCAGTTTTCGATAGAAATATACGCAGATTTTTACATTGATTGTTTATTTTCTATTTGCGTGTCCACTAATTTTCTACACTTATGTAGACACACCTTAGTAACATTAAAGTCGAAAGTCTTCAAAATTTGTTCTTCGATGATCTATATATTCAATTTTACTGTAAAATGCTATACTTAAACTTTATTCTCATGTTGTAACATGCACAACACTCGTCTACAAATTTTAAATAAATGTTATTGTAATATATTTTAGTACGCATTTAAGAAGAGATTGGAGCATGATAGAAACGTAGATGGGCCGCCATGCCAGCACTGGCTCGATTACGCCAGACAAAAGTATGGGGACAAGCTGGTCGCCGACATGAAAGTCGTCTGCGCCATACTGTATCTGTACATCCCGGTTCCGATATTCTGGTCGCTCTTTGACCAACAGGTTGGTGAAATTTGGCGAAACGTTAAATCGTTGAAGTTGGTTCTCACAGATTAAGCCGTTCATAGTTTATACGCGTCAATTTCTAGATATAGGTACAAGTTACATTTCAATAGATGTTTTTATTTATATTAGTGTGAGGAGTGCTCTTAATTATACGCTAAAGTATTATCATTATATCTTAGTACTTAGTAATGTTTAGGTATCTTGACTGATTAATTTTCAATACAGTAATTAGTTTCTCTTTTTCACAAGTTCGTTTCATTTACAAGTTTCAAACGTTTCTTAACATACCTACCATCGAAAAGATTTTTGAAACATATGAAGCAATTCCGCATTCCTCATAATCGAAAACGGAAAGTAAAATAGAAACTATTATTCACCATCTCATTTCTTTTAATTAGGTTTACCCTAACTAGTCACTAATAAATTACTTTTGAAAGTTTTACTGCGTTCATTTCTTAATTTTAGATAATTATGCACATGTTACACTGTACCTACATGCATACATGTTAAACTGTAGCGCATCATTTACCTACTTCATTAATAATATTCACAAATAAGGTATAATCTCAAAAACTGCCTCTCTATCATAATAAATTACGTATTATTTCCTTTTGAGAACAAGAAATATTACCTATGTATTCTACATATGTAAATGTTAGTTACACTAGGAAATATATGTAGTCAGTTATACAAGTGCAACTGATTATAGGGCTCTCGATGGACGTTTCAAGCGTCCAGGTTACGCAGCGAGCTATTCGGTATGAGCTTAATGCCGGATCAGCTGCAAGTGATGAACCCAGCCATGGTCCTTTTTATGATACCCATTTGCCCGGGAGGCGCGTGGCCGGTCCTGCCTGATCTTCCTCCGCTGCATAAAATGTTTATAGGAGGGATCCTAGCTGCTATGGCTTTTGTCTCCGCGGGGATCCTACAAATTGGTATAGAGGTTAGTTAGTACATTTCTATCATCGCTATATGCCTAATTAATATTATAAATCCGAAAGTAACTCTTTTTCTCTGTCTGTCTGTCGGAAAAAAGGGTTCAAAGTTTATATGAAAGTCCACGGACGGAGTCTCAGGCAACAGCTACATAAAGCAACGCTTAATTACATATCACGTAATTTCTAAATTGTAGTAGTATGAAATATTGATAAGGTATTCGCGCTAAACCTAAAAGCGTTAATTAGATGTTAGTTTAATTTATAACTCACTCTTAACAAGACGTCGAGACGCCGAGCTTATTCCCGCTAATGACCCGCTAATGAAATGTGTTTGTGCTTCTTATTTAAAACAAGTCTAGGAAAATGTATTTAAAGGTAGCAGTAATGCAAATTATATTTTACATTTTGGTTCTTCTTCCTCGTTATGAACGTAATATAACGAAACTAAATCATTTTAAGCAGCAACTTGGTTTAAGGAATTTGTATACCCAAACAGCGTTCGACGCTGCAAGTTCCCGCTCACGGGCAGACTGGCATAGTACTCCTCAACACACTTGCCTGCCCTATAGAAGTGGGAGTGAGAGGGGAAGGTATCGCCCACGTGGAGGAGCAGGGAACAGCCCTGATGACGTCACTGGCGCATCAGAACTATGTAGTGTCGGCCAGCTGCCCCGTGGTTTGCGCCGGGCGAATCATGAAACGACACGCTGTCACAACTAAACTTAATACTGTAGGAGCTATGGTTAGTACGCAGTAACACAACAACAAGGTTTTACAAAGATAAATATTGCATATAATATTTCTATGTACTGTTGGTATAGGTACCTACGTCAATTCACGAGTTTGAAGTTTGAACGTAGGCGTAATATTTAAGTTCGTTTAATTTCGTCGACAATATCCAAAGAACATACTTGCTGTGTAATTAATACATAGTGATAGTTGATATTTGTTGAGCTTTTATGCCCCACTTTAAGCTATTATCGAGTTATATAGAAATTCATTTTTATATCAGAGAATATCACTTCAGAAGTAGGTATTTGTCACCTATTAAAATTCTATAAAAAACTTTATATACGAGTATATATACCAAAACTGCATTTAGGTTTCCCTTCATATTACTATGCTATATAAGTTTTCTAGTAAATATCACATTTCGCAGAATATATGAAACTTTAGCATCCAGCTCTCGAACAGGCTTTGATCGCTTTTGTACAAACATTACATAATATCAGACGTATAAATGTTAAACAAGTCTGTATTAGTTGTTTTATACATAGAACTATTTTAAAGCTAATATTTATACGACGACCTCATAGTGCAGTGGTTATATAAGTGTATTTGTGGCAAGGTTTGCGGGTTCAATCAATCCTAACCCAAAGTGAAAGAATATATTTCGCCTGTTTAACACTACAATGTGTTACAGTGCCATTAAACTCGATTTTGAGTTATTACCACCATTTAATTCACTGTAACCGAATCTATTTCGTGCAAAAACGTGGTATAATTTAAGCCAATATTATATATCTTCTTATAAAAGTTATAAGACTAGTTTTTCGTACATCCACGTTGAAGTTTTTAAGTAACGATTTGTATTTTCTGAAGTTTGGGTGATGCTATATATTTAATTGTACAATTTGATTACGTATGCTGGTGAAAATTGATTTCAGTTTATGCCCGTAATCATCGGACAAAACTCAGATGACGAAATATCATTTTACTTCATGGATCCGAATCCATTTATGAAATCATTAACAGGGAAGCCCAAATTAAAGTAAGTTTTATTACGTTAAATTCAAACCAAAAATAGTATTAGTAAATACTGTGTAATATATTTTTTTCTTCTTTATTATGATTAAAATAATTGATATATAATTCTATGAAAACTGATTGCAAATTTGTAAGCTGTAGGTAGAGTAACAAATAATGCAGCTTTCTTTTGTTAAAAGTATTCGAATTCGAAATCGATTTAGCAAATTAAAAGATCACCCTGTAACTCGCAAGAAAGTAAGAAATAGATGTACCTATAAAATATAGACAAAATAATAATGTTATATTTTTAAGGGTGGTGTACATAGGTGACACGGGGCCTAATAAAAACGTTTCAATCACGGTTGAAACTGACAAGCGATTGAGTGATATTTACTATGTGTCCAACGCTCCGATCGACCACATCGGCGAGTCGGCTTACATGTGCTTGCAGCCTGGGAAGTGAGCGAACCTTTACGCAAAAACTATTTATATATGAAAATTGGTCGTAGTCTTGTAGCGTATCATTATATTATTTATATATATTATTCCCTTTCCAGTTAGTTCACCTATTATAAGTATCATAAAATGTAGAACAGATTTCACTATATAAGAATTATTCACGTAGATATTTTTAATGATAAAAATTCGACATACGTGAATACGATGTATGTATATAGTTCAACAAACTACGGAATTTTTCGATGGTTCAGTTAAAATACATGTCAGTTTAATATGTCAGTATATAATATATAAATAGTATTTGCAACAAAACCGTAGACGTGTTGAAATCAATCGCTTATCAAGATCCGGAGCATGTGTTTCGCAAGCCAGCGCGCTGCGTAACAAAGTGTGAATAGGCCTAAAAGGGCATTGTGCACTATGTGTTTGCCAGACAAGAGGCTGAAGGCGGGATTGCATTAGCCGTGCGTCTGTAGGGGTGCCTCGCCCCCCGTACTCGTCTATGTCGTATGTCGTTGCTACGTCATTACATTTCAGACTTCATGACATTTCAGCATTTCCTAAGATTTGGTCATATATTTTTAGAATTGGTTTTGCAACCTAAACTGGATTTTTTATTTTTTAAGACTTACTTTAAAGATAGTATTGTCAGTTCGACATTGGCTAAAATTCCCAGTTCGACCACGTACCCACGACATGTACACTATCGACGCATCGCCCTTATACCTTTGCTAGGATTTCTAGACGTTACAATAACGTGTTGCTATCGGGTTGCCATGGAGCTATTCTATAGCGTACTTCCCTTTCAATATCGTCCTATTGAAACGTATCCTTGCTCAAAGTTGGCCATCCCTTTAATACCTCACTGTATTTGTTAACAGTGTATTTTAATATCATATTTTTGTACGCTAAAAATTCTGTTTTATATCATTTTATAGAATAATCAACACATCTCTAACAATATATGTATGTAACCAATATATGTAGCCCATTAAGCTTAAAAAAAAGAAAACAAATGTTATTTAAAAATGTCAGCAGTCTGGTTGGAAGCAAGATAATACTGTAGGAACTATGCTTTTTTTAACGGTGGGAAATCCAGTTGCGGACACACCTCCTCCCCCCCGGGGAGGAGGCGGTTATGTCGGACTCGCCAGAAGTACCGACCGACCAACCATACCGACTAAAACGCACCGGTGTTCCATCGCGCACCCTTGCGGGGGCGGACTCGCTGAGGAAGCACGAAGCAATCTTCCGCGAATAATAAAAACATTATTCAGCTATTGCTAATTCCTACTCAAACATTCAAAACATTAAAATAAATCGTCACCTGAGATTTTTTGATGACGAAGTAAGTTGCAATAAATGTTCTCAAAGATAGCGTTACCAAAAGAGTGGTCTTTTAGAGTGCACTCCGGAACAGGTTCAGATGGCACGCTAAAAGTGCTGGCGGGGAGGTGACAGGGTCTGGAGAAGGTTCAGTAAGAGCTGGAGGAGTCTACGTGCTGTGCCTTAGGGAGAGACTGGGGAGATTGGATGGAGCTGTTCTGCATTCTCCAAACCCTCCCAACGAGCTTCATCTCGCCTGGATCGTGCCCCAGTACTTCCTCATATCAGTAGCAGAGATCATGTTTGCTGTGTCAGGCTTGGAGTTCTCCTTCACACAGGTATTGTATGAATTGGGTGAGTCTGATAGAAATTAGTTAAATCTTTTTCTCATTTATCGGAAAGAGGGCAAACGAACAGGAGGTATATCCATCTCCGCTCATAAGCATTCGCAAGTTGCTAATATCTTGCCTAATCTGCAAATCTCATAATTATTACTAAGCGAATCAATACAAGTCCAGGTTTTACAACTATTTTGTATTGTTTACATTTTCAGGCACCTAAAAGTATGAAGACCATTACGATAGCTGCCTGGTACGTTTCGGTGGCGATAGGGAATCTAATTGTTATATTGGTCGCTCAAACGAAAGTATTCGAATCACGTGTGAGTATAGCGTTAAATAGTCTTTGCATGTTATATATACTATTATAATTATAAAGATGTATGATCTACTTATTTATTTGAATTAAATAGGCTTCAAAAGTACTTAACGGATTCCTATATAATTCGGTTAACTGATTAAGCTATTCATTACTAGCGAAATGTTAATCGTTTTGTAAAAGGCTAGGTCTTTTTGAACGCTCGATGTTTCTAACTGAAATTCCAATGTTTTCGTTAGTTTCGCATTGGAGCTATGTAAATGTCGAACTCTCAAACAAATCTGGGAGTTAGTTAAGCTTTTAGCTTGTTTACATTTCTAACGTTTTAGTCATTAATGTAATTTTGTTCAGGTAATATATTCGGAAAATATAAAAATGAACTGTGAAGTCGTACTTAGTTACATAAAATGATAAAAGAAAACAAGATTAACATTAAATGGTATTAACAATTGCATTTTCCAGGCGACGGAGTTTTTCGTGTATGCACTTATACTGACGATAGCAATGCTTGTGTTTTTAAAAATGGCTCAAGGCTATTGTACTCGAACAATGGAGGGCGATGGTTCGTCGACTGAGAGCCATCCTTTACTTCGTCATCACTCTAGGGTGCGAAAAGTATACATTTTTAAGCACTAAATGATAAAGCTGCAGCTACACTATGCTGCTAAACTTAGTTCTGGGTGCATTTGAATGCCGCCTAAGTTTGTACTATTGGTACGCTAACTAGCAACCGATTGGGGCGATCGATGTTTAGATAGTTTCGGTGCTATTTACCTAAAGCTTTATTTTTCTCTCTCTTGTACAACTTTAATACAACAATTCAGGTGAAGCAAAGATTTCCAAGTATGTAGCTGGTATGTTTGTAAATTATAAGGAAGTATTAAATATTTTTATCTTTTAAAATTATTTAAAATCCATATTTATGCATATTTATTGCTTCCAAGGCGGAAAAAGTTCGCCGGGTCAGCTAGCGTAGAACTTCGAATATAACAACGTGTTTTTTACACTTACGTATAGGTATACAGTTTTGGCTTCACTTACGGCGAACCGAGTATTATAGGGCTATCAGAGTATGTGTATACGTCTCAACAGCGGACCCAGGGGGTGTATTACTATATTTTTTCATTAATAAAATACCTATTTTATACTTGTATTTATTCACTATTAGTGTCAAAGTAAAATTATAAGTTCTGGACTTGACCACGACTATTTGAACCCCGTGGCGCCAAAGCTGGATCCACCTTGATACGTCTAGTATAAAGAGCGTACCTATCCTTAAAAGACCGGCAACACACTCGTAACAACGCGAGTACCCATGGGCGGCGCTGATCACTTTACATCAGGTGACGCGTCTGCTCGTTTGCCCCCTTTTCTATATAAAACAAAAATCGGGTGGGGTTGTTTCGGGGCACACGGCCGTTGGTTTAAACGTGAAACGTCTATGATAGCGAATTACTCTTCAACTAAAAGTGGAAATGAAAACAAGATTGACGCTGCTTTAACAGCGAGCTGACTGTATAAGTCAAATATTTACACCACATTTTTGTTTCTAAGACTAATTTTTTTAATTATTAAGGTACGGTGATGTAGACCTTTTCGTTAGGGTCCACTTTTTAAACATGGTACCCGTATGTATCGTTCAACGTTTCACGTCAAAAAATAAATAGTAATAGATGGATTGTCCAGGTGGTATCAGTCCATTCGCTCTCGACGAGCACTCGGCCCCGCACGTATAGTCGCAGCAGCGCGTCGTGCTTAGCCTTCGCGGAAAATGCCCCGCCGAAATGGCCCACCAACGCCTTCGTGCATCTCGCTACACCCAGCTCCAGCGATATCAAAGCTACCACACTGGCTAAGGACTAATCATTATTCAAACTACACATTAACACACACACACACACACTCACACACACACACACACACGTGTGTATAAATAATATATTGCTCGTTTAAAACTAGGTTATACCTACGTGTAAAACTATAACCACCCGTACCCGAATCTATTTAGTTCAAAAACGTAAAATATTGATAAAAAATATGAAGAAAAGATCTATCTAACATGAAAATTTAAAAGAATAAGAAAGTTTTAAAGTCGTTTTCCCAAAATTCCAGTTTTTCATTGTGACGCGTTGTTTGCAGCTTCAAATGAGCTATATACATGTTATAATATCTAATACATGTCCATTTCAGCAATTTCAAGACTTAAAATACATTTTCAAAGAACGTTTATTATCTAGTTGTAGCGATATTAACAAAGAATTTTTAATAATTATTAAGATTTTTTTTTGTAATAGACCTGCTATTTGTAGTTATAATTTAATGGTATAGTGTATAATGCTGTAATAATATGTCGTAGGTTTTTAGTTGTCTAATAAAATGCAGAAATAAAAATGTTTGTTTATTTACCTTCAATTATCTAGACTTGGAAGTTAGTATTACGATTAATAAAAAATTATAAAAATCATATAAAAAGAAGCCATATAGATTCCTTTGAACTGGCAAAAAGTTGCGACTGTAATAATCAACTTGATAAATATTATTGAACATGATTTGCTTGATATTTTGGAGCTGTGAGTAAATAATATAAAATAATTGTTCGAGTATTCGATCTACAATGTAACACGTTTTGTTTCATCAGTAATGACGAGTGCAGCTTATGAAATAGAGCAATCCCCAAATCCTTACCATACATTATTTGCGGAATCTGCTTATCCAAATATTGGAGATATACCGCTTCTTAATAGAAAAGTAAGTCTTCGAGTTTGCTTTGAGTGCTTTGTTCTTACGTTTCTGAACGCTATTCAATTCAATACTTAACCTATAGCTTATATGAAGTCTTAGACAGATTACATTTATTTACCGTTTACATGAGAATTACTAGGTCATAAAGATGTTTTGTCTAGCCCTCAAATAGAAGAATAGTTATTAACTTTGAACGAGTAAAACCGCGAAACACAACTAGTGCTCATAGTTTATAATGTGACAGTGTATTGTGATTTGCGAGCGATGTCTGAAAAAATAAATTCGAACGTTTCCAACATTTTCAATGTCTAGAGTTAAAAGCATACAAAACGTTATTGTTTTGCAAAAAAAGTAGTGAATAGAGGAAATAGGAGGTGTACGAGTAAAAGGTTACAACAAAGCTCCTGAACATTAAGCTCGACGCCCGATTGCGAAAATATCACGAACTTTTCAAGCAATACGTACATATATATTTAAATATTTGTTTTTGATTTGCTTTCTATTTAGTGTATAAACATATCAATAACTTTAAATTTACTTAATGGAAGTCGATATATAGTTGAAAGGGTTTGTACGAAAACGGATGAAAAATTTTAATTTCCTGATGAGCCTCTTGAATCTATTCCTTAGCGGATAACAGCGTATTATCATAGTATTGAAAATTGTATGATGTGTGGTATTATTTTATAGATTTTTCTGCTACAATAACATTACAGATATTAAAATGATCCATTACGCTTGGAAGAAACAGGCGTCTTATCATTAGCTCAATTGTTGAACTTTAACTTTTTTGTTTAATTAAGATCTTGTAAAATAAAAGAAATAAAAGCAACAATAATCTCTTTAAACATCAAAGGCACTTAAAGTAGAGAAATACAACTCAGACGGCTTAGTTCGGTGGAATGTGGAGAGTTATCTATACCGAGAAATTTAGTTAGCAACAATGCAGAACCTTCTTCAACCCACTGAAACATTCGGTATCAGCCGCTGATATAATTAGCTTCAGTTTTCCTATTGATTAAATTACATAGACATTGTTAGTGTTGCTTATGCAAGTTTATTAATCACGGAACTCTAAAATCATCTTCCTATATTGCACATACATATATCGAATGAGTAAATACTTGTATAATGGTCCGAGATCCCAGGGCCAGCAGACGTCACGTATTTTCTAACGAACGAAATGTGGACGATTGAGTCGTGTTAGTATGTACTAAGAACGTATGCCTACCTGCTAGCTTGCTCAGACGGCCAATTTTCAGGTATCAGGTAATGAAGGTACATAAAAAAATTATCTATCTCACGTAAATTCTATTGGCTATTGAGAACAAAATTATGCGATGTTTATTTTAAAACAGATTTTAAAAAATCAGACATAGGGATATCAATCCTAGGTGAATTTTCTCTTACTACTTTATGGATCCTTAGTAAACAATATTATATACATACTATAACATTCATTTATGTAAAGAAATGTAAAATCTTTTAGATATTCAGAGGTTCACGTGTTACTATCAGAGAGCATCCGTATATAATCAGCATTCGTAGAAACTACGTCCATTACCTTACTGCGACTTTGCTATCAAAAAATGTTGCGGTAACTATAGCACATCCCCTGTATCGGTAAGTGGTTACTTAACATGACTTATAGTTAAAGTGACTACCACGTACCGTAGGTATTAGTTTAATGACTTCTATAATTATATCAATCACATATATACTATGAATATATTAGATACTAAGTAATGTGTCAACAGAAATTGGATATTACGTTTAAAATAATCCCATTCTCGATATGCTAAGCTCCAAAGGATTCCCTTAAGATTTATGTTCACTTGCAGAGTGCCGATAAATGAGTTCAGCGGTGTAGCCTGTGAAAACTATTCAGACCGGGGGACAATGCTCTTGACACTAGTTCTTTTAGTTATCCATAAAAACTTTGACCCCTACACGTTACGCGCTGATATCGCCCTTCTGAGGTTTCATGAGAATCTCGTAATCCGGTAAATATGGGTTCTATAATTTAAAATATGATTTTAAGTTGAAAGTAAAGTAAAGTCAGAATTAAAGCACCGATTTTATCTACCGTATTTCTAAGGTATTGCTATTTCGTAATTGAACTTTACCAATTTATAGCTCTCGTAAAAATCTCAATCTCAAACATAAATTACAACTCATTTTACAGTAAACAGCCTTGCTAGCTTATAATTCTATACACGAAGTTTTAATTAAACTAGTCATAATAAGTTTAAGAACTTGGAAAAGACAAGCTTTTTCTTTATCTTCAAATGCAATTGACACCTACTTTAAAGTTCTTGTAAATTTAATTCTAAGGCTATTGACTCATAAATTTCTTAGTAATTTGTTTGCGAAACGATTCCTTTGATGTTTGAATTCCGTGCCATTATTATAATGAAGTTTCTAAGCCAGCCTGCTAAGACTTTACATCCGAGTTTCACGATTCACTTCCGTAAATTTTCATTTGAGCTAAATCTGTCAAACAATACTGCAGCGTTTTGTGGAAACTTATAGTGTGTTTATGAAGTGAAGCAAACGTTTTACAATCCGATTTTTATCAAACATCCATTTGAATGTGTTGTTTTACATACTATTAAAAACCTTGGCTTGAGGCTTCGGGTTAAATTAAAATTTCCATATTTGACCCTAAAACAAGTACCTACCTAAAACAAAAAAAAAATAGGACAGGATTTAAAAATATTATTTTTCCGGATGTTATTAACAGGAATATTTTTAACAATGAAGGGTCTACGGGTAGTTGAGAGTCTGGTGTTAACAAAATGTACTGTCTCTAGTATTTTCAAGGAAGTAGAATCAAAACAAAAATATAAGCACATTTATTTAAAAACCATTCATCTATCAAACAAATGTATTAAATTATTCTAGTTTTACCAAATAGATTATGTGGAATTAGGATTTATTTGATGTTATGAATTTTAATTCCCACATACCTAATTATAATTGTAAAGTAATCCTGTCTGTCTTTACCAAGCAGAATTTAAGCATACAAGGAATTGGGAAGTGATGTCTTTAAGATTTGGTTTTAGTGCTTGTGAATGAATACCATTAAATTTGAAATTTGTATTATACCACTTCATACCACAGACAAAAACTTTAATCCTTATCATAAGACTAGAATCATTATAAAAAATTCCTTTTAGGTGTTATAAATGCGAAGATTTTTTCCGGTCTGTTGTTTTACACGGGCGAAACCGCGAAACACAGCCAGTTCATAATAAAGAGGATTTGTATTCCATAATGTTCGCGAATGGTTCATTTATTGCTCCTTTATGGATTACGTTATTTCGTTAATGTACGGCGCCACTGAACTGTGAGAAGTACTTTACGCATGTTTTTATTTGCGAAAACAAATAAGCGCAATGTAATCGCGAAATGTAACAAATAATTAATTAATAAACCTTGCTTTCGTATTGCATTCGAACGGATTCACTACGAGTACATAAAATTAATTATATTAATGTACCTATTCGTTTTTAAAAATACTATTTATTTATTTATTTATTTATTTATTTATTTTTAAAACGCCAACATGGCGTACGTTCGTTCAACAATTACCATAACAATACGTATGTTTAGACAAAGTAATAGAACGTCGCCACACTTATAGGCGTTCACAACATGCACAAATATTTATATAAAAAAAAAAAACTAGCCGATCCGTACCCACTTAGTTGGGCACAATGTTAACAATCTTTTTTATAACGTATGACATACAACAATGTGGTTTTCTTTTAGTGAAAGAATTTTTTTAAAATTGGTTCAGTGGTTCCCGAGATTAGCCCTTACAATTAAACAAACACACAAACATTACCTCTTTACTAATATATATATTAAGAATTTTGAAAATTTTGAAAATGGTCCCTAACCTTGGCGATAAAATCCGAGAGGGAGTCAAAGTGCAAATCAAGCACACTACTGCATTCATTAATCAGCTTTGCCATGCGTGTGAGAGGAGAATTCTGTCCGAGAATTGTTCTCTTCGGCAGGCAGTATAGCGGCGTTATGGGAGCCCGGGGTGGGCGAGCCGGCACGCGATACCCTATTGCTTGTACTAACTGAGGACACGATATTTTATGTCTCAATATTTTATAAATGAAAGTGGCGTCAAGTACTATTGCCCGCAGAATTAAGGAATGAAATCCAGAGCGTGTAAATTGGGAAAAATATTTTAACCTACTGCAATAAGTGTTAAGCTCCTTACTTTTACCGTGGGAAAAAGTCAAGTGCCAGAGAAACCTCTTTTGGACTCGCTCCAGGCGAAGTGTGTGTGTGGCGTAGTGCGGGCGCCAAATTTGTGAACCATACTCGATAACACTTCGGACTATAGAATAATAAAGCAGTATTTTTACTTTAGGATTATGAAAGTCTTTACAAGTTCTAATTAAAAACCCTAGCAGCCTAGACGCCTTTCCAATGACGTGATCCATATGCGGAATAAATGATAATTTCCTGTCAAATATTATGCCCAGATCCTTGATAGTAACATTTTTTTCTATAACTTGGTTTTCTACGCGGTAAGTAAATTCAATTGCACTATTTTTTCTGGTATAGGTAACAGAGTAACACTTTTTTATATTTAAGGACATTAAATTATCTCTACACCAAATATTAAGCCGGCAGAGGTCATTTTGCAGTAAAATACAGTCATTTAAGCTATCAATTATTTTACCAAATTTCAAATCGTCTGCATACATAAAAATTTCTGAAGAGGTAAAGCATTCGATAATATCATTAATGAAAAGATTGAATAATATGGGTCCTAAATGAGAACCTTGGGGTACGCCAGATGTTGCATTAAAATAGGAAGATCGATAACCATTAACCACTACATAGAACGGTCTATTGTTTAAATATGATTTTAAAAAGTTTAAAAGAGTGTCCGCAATTCCATATGCAGACAACTTACCAAGCAATTTTTGATGAGACACTCTATCGAATGCTTTAGAAAAATCAGTATATATAACATCACATTGTTTACCAGAGTCGACCGCATTATTCAAAAATTCAGTAAAACTAACTAAGTTTGTAATTACTGACCTACCAGGGAGGAAACCATGTTGACTACCGGATATGAATAACTGTAAATGACTCTGAAAGTGGGGACACAACAGAGACTCAAATACTTTGGCAAACACGGATAAGACTGAAATAGGACGATAGTTAGAAACGACAGTTTTATCGCCCGATTTATATATAGGCACTATTTTTGCTTTCTTCCATTCATAAGGAAAAATGCCGGATTCAAGTGAATTGTTGAATATTAGACTTAGGGGAAGAATTAAAGAACGAGCGCATGATATTATAAAAATTGGAGGTAACCCGTCTGGACCAGCTCCCTTATTTCGATCTAACTTCTTAAGTTTATTCAGAATGACTTCATTTGACAATTGGGGAATCACTAATTTCTCACTAAATGCATTAAAAAATTGCAAGTTTTCAGAGCCAAGATTACATAACTCTTCATTTTCGCAGTTATACATCGATGCAAAGTACGATGCAAACATGTCACAAATATCATTGCCATCAGACGACTCGGTCCCGGTCGCGCCGTTAGAAAATGTACCAGGATATACACTTGCCCCCCCCCGTTTCATTTTTACATAGCGCCAAAAAAGTTTTGGGTTATTTAAGAGACCATTTTCAAGTTTTCGTAAGTAATTTTTGTAACAAAATACAACATGTTTTTTATATCTAGAACTAAGCAGCTGAAATTCGAATTCGTCCCTGGGATTTCTGTATAATTTGAAACGTTTTCTAATTCTATTTCTTTCATTTAATAGTCTTATCAGATTTTTATCAAACCATTCCGGATAGTTTTTACCTCTTCGTTTAAGTACTGGGACGAATTCGTTTATCAATTGCCTTAATTTCTTATAAAATAATCCAAGCATTGCATTAACATCAGGTAACACTTTAAATTCATCAGTCCATGCAATATTATCTAATTGAGTACAAATTTCGTTAAAGTTAGCTTTGTGATAGTTAAGAGTGGTATTCTGTGTATTAATTTTGAATGGTCGCTCCAGATTATATGAAAAAACAATCTCTAACGCGGGATGTGACGAATCTATATGGCAGTCATTTATGGAAAATGTAAAATCGTATACCTAAATTGAGATATTGTATGTGTCTATAGTGTGCGTGAAGCAAACTTGAAATATATTGGATATATTGGTCGCAAATTTAATTTTAAAATTTATATATACTGACTATATATAGTCATAATTTTTTTTTGGTCTGTAATTTGCTACATAGACTATCAAATATTGTGTAATGATAAAATAATCTAGCCCCAATGGAATTTTGTCAACAGACAGATCCCTTTGTTATATGTTGCTCTAGCTACATCGATGAGGCATAATTCAATCGTCTAAATTATAATTAACTATTAATTATATGATTATTGGCTGATAATTGTCTATTAGCTCTATAACGTACTGTACGTAATGTATGTAATTTATCAATAATTACTTTAATCTACGAGATGACGTCGTTTAAGAGTTTAAACATTTTAAATAGTAAATTGTATCAAAACCATATGAGCTTATACGTCGTTCGTCGGTCGGTCTGTACGTGTAGTGGATCGGATATTGTGATTTGTGAATGTGTATGAAACAGTATAAAGCAATGTCGAGTAATGATTAGCAGGCCCAAATAGTGGCAGTATCAGGTTAGTAAAGCAATAGTATTGCAGGTCGTGTTCAAAGCCTGTTCGGCTGGCGCTGCCAACGGACGACGTGATTGGTAGCAGAGCCTTTGTCACGGGATGGGGCCGGTGCGATTTTACGGTACACCGTCTAAATTGCCTCACAGCCTAGTTCACGTGACATCATCTTGCTTAGCTTTTGATATGTCAGTCTTGTTTGCACGTCGTAGTTCAATATGTATACTAGCTATTTACCCAAGTAGCTAGCTTTGATATTTTCAACCTTAGTTATCTTAATTTTAGCAAACAAGTTGCTAATACGTAATATACTACATAATATACTTTGTTTGACTCAAAAACTATCGTTTTAATATAAATATTTGAGCTTATATATAATTTAACCTACACTTTAGTTTGTTTTATTCCAAAATTATTTATTCCATTAATCCTGTTATGAAAATAATTTGGCTCGGTTTTAACGAAATCCGATTAACAGTAACACAATTAGAACTTAATTCTCGTATTAACGAAAATGTGTATCTATTTATCTATTTAAATACACTTTTTAATCATTAAAGTTGTTAACATCCAGTTTTAATTTTCGCGTACTTGAGTATAATCTCTCCTTATGAACATAACTATACAATAGTAATTAATTAATTGTTTAAAATCCAACCTGTACTGCCGAAGATTATCACGACCATATAATTTATTTACTATTATGTCAGTATCAATGACTAAACTGTGGGCATTATTACATAATATACGATCTACTAATATAATAGAAGTATAGGGAGGAGATAGGTATATGAAAATCAAGTTTCGGCAAACGCATCAAATCGCTGCTGGAGCTTTTGATGTAACACACGCTATGCTGACCTGGCGTCGGCCATGTGTGAATATAATTGATTCATAAAATCATGGCAGCGCACTATCCCGGATGTCCATTCGGAAGCTGTCTTTGTTCTGACTTTAGTAATACGTTATTCACGTGAGTAATGCTAGTGAACCCTATAATAGTGCACCCTATAACCTGTCTATACCTACTTATAAAAATACGGCTGAACGGCTGCTCTGAACTAACCACATATAAAATTGTTATTTTTCTAAATCTACTAAGATTAAGAGGTTTGTCGCAAGTTTATTTCTACCTCAATCTTCCAGGAATACACGGACAAAAGAATACAATGATAATGAAATCGCAAATTGTAGATTGATCATGTTTACCGTTACCTTAGTTTAAAGAATTAAGAACTGTTTAGCATATCTAAGATATATATACAGGTTGTAAAAGACTGAAAATTTGGAGGGTGCGTTCACACAATGATTCTGAATATAAATAAACCTACAAAATTGAATTTACCATACGATTTTGTACACGTAATAATATTGTGTGGATCTATAATACTCTTGTACAGTAATTTAATAATCTTTATCAAAATTAAGCGATGAAAAATAAAAATACAAAAATCAGTAATGTATTTCAAACAACCCACCTCTCGCGGTCTTTTCACCCTGCGTGCTAGGCTATAATTGCTGGTCGGGACATATGCGCTAATTAAAAAAAAATTACTTTTAAGTATTTTGTGTCAGGGTCAAGTCAAGTGCACTACGCACGTGATCCTAATCATGAGGGATATTATCTACGGTTTCAGTTTTCGGACTTAGTAATTTTAAAAACTGAATAATAATTAATTGATCATATTATGACACAGGGCCAAGAGCTTTGTTTACCGCGCTCCTCTGTTTACTCGTCTGACGAGATCTCCGACCCGATGCTGAGGACTATATCATTCGTGGTCACCCAGCCTAACGAACACTGTGACGTTTATAATAAAGTAGGTTGTGTATTTGTTAGCTTAGATATATAATACTTCAGAATTAGTTATTTAAATGTATATACGGACAAGACTTTGGATAACAAAAACAGTAATAATAATTCTTATGGGCTAGTTTTGTATAAATTATTGTAAAAGCCTCAATTAAACGTATTTTATTTATTTATTTATAACAAAAAAAACCGTTTGACGTTTTGACGTCGCAACTTCGTCGAAAATTACTTATTAGTTTCTATAGTTATACTTGTTTGCCGCCAGTAAACATTATATTTTCACTGTAATATATAATGTCTGTACAAGAAGTGTTTTAAAAAAATATTAATTAAGTGTGTATGAGAGCTTATGAAAGATCAAGCCCTTGTTGTTTCAGCATAACAACTATCTCCTAGCCGGTGTGTACTGCGCTGGCGATGCCCGTGCTGAGGATGTGTTGGCGCCGTGCCTGGCTGTCCCGGGGGCACCCATGGTGGTTTTGGGCAAACTGGCCGGGATATTGTCGTGGGGCCTCGGCTGTGGCTACTCTAACGACCTTCCCCTCGTCTACACTGACACTCAACATTACTTTGCGCAAGTTCAAGTTTCAGTGTCTTATTTTGTTTTTAAAGTTTTAAATATGGTATGGTGTTTGACGACCGTTTTTTTTATTTATAATAATGGGGTTACCTCTTTATATAAGACACTTTAAGTACACAAAAAATTAATGTCGGTTTCCGAAAGCCTATATTTCTTATCGAAATGTCATACAAATAATGCCTAATACAATACCTATTTATTTTAAAACTTTTGGGTCAAATGTCAAAATTTAGGATAAAGATTTGTGGAATTCGAAACGAGTACTAGTAGAATGCCAAATAGTCTAACGCTGAGAATTGCATGAGCACAATACAATTTTCAACATACGATTCCAAAATCCCGACACGGAATTTGTACTGTTTTAAAATTCAATAACATCTCCAAGAATTCAGATGGTGTGGTTTATATTTTGAGCAGAGTCTAGTGTCTGTGTCTGCCATTGCAAAGCCACTATATTTTTCATGACTCCTTTTCATACTGCGCAAAGTGGACTTTAACGACTTAAATGCAACACTTACAGCTAGAGAATTATTTTGTTCCTGAACTCTAAAGCGTTCGACGACATGTTTGAAAAGTTATGTCTATATTATTTTTCATAGATATTTTTGTTTCTCCTTATCATATTTTTGAAAACTCTATTTAAAGTTTGTCCAATGTCAATATAAATTTTATTTTACAGATGGCTTCAGAAAAGTTTAGCAATCATAAACGAAATAGCACAAGAAGATTTCATGGACTTATTTATTGCCACAAAATCGCATAAATTGTCGTCGTGGCTTCTCAAAACCAGAGTCAATAAGCCTTTGGCGCACGCGGCTTTGCACCAGGAAATGCAGGCACTTGATATTGATAAGGATTTATCTACTATAGACGCGAAACTGTATGATATAAGAGATTTCTTGTATGACGGAATGTTTCGTCACAAGAAAAATATTTTATACAACGCCCTAAAGGTGGAGAACAACTCGAGTTTAAAACTGAGGGTGAATGCCTCAGTTCTACCTTTATACGGTCCCATTAAACCGTTTATGAGTAATAAATTTCTTAAATTAACTGTAGAACCTGAAGAAGACGATGATGCAGATAGTGAATAAATTAATTATTATATACATAATACGTTAGTGATTAAATAAAAAAATAAATATTTTAATACTTTTATTTGGCTAAATCCATTGGTACAGCTTTTCTGGTTTTAACATCAAGATAATGAATATTCTAAACGCCTTTTATGAGGCAAAACGACAAGAAGAGTTAACTATTGTTTCAAGAAACTTGTTTTTATTTTAGCATAATATATTATTGTATTCTATAACCACGTTATGCGCTCTAAATACTAAAATAACAGTCGAGACATAGGAAAAAAACATATCACTGTATTTGTATTTTGTCAACCTCTTTTAGGTATTTCATTTCTTTCCTCCATATCTCGACCATTGTTCCAAACCTATACAGGTAACATTCTATAGATCTACTACAATGATAGAAATTACACCATATTATATGTCACATAAAACTAGTCTTATAATTCGAGAAGTAATAAACGAATTAAAAGAATTTTTAATTAAGTACAGCTGAACAGAGAAAAATATTTAGTAATCGGTGAGTTTAAATAAAGACTAAAATATAAAAGTTTTTAAAATATACACATAACAAAATAAATTATTTACAGTCTTTTTTACTTCGGGAATGTATAAGAGAACGAAACACTGCACTGATGTGAAACAAACAGATATTCCAAGATATTATAATCAGTACACGCATTTAATGCTTAATCTTACCTAAATATAATCGCTTAATAATAAATATAACATAATTTATTTGACTAAAGTTTACATTTTTACATTTCATCAAGATACATTTACAAATTAAAATAATACTAATACCCTTACTAAATGAGAGGCGGTAGCTACTGAGAATGTATCTTCAGCAAAGCGCATTTATAGCTACTTTAAGCATATACAAAAGAGTTGATAAAGAAATTACAGTAGTAAGTAATATGAATGGGCATATAAAGACTCGAGAAGAATAAAGAACATACATAGAGTAGCTTGCTTACTAGCTTATCTTTGGTATGATTTATCATAATACAACATTTAACACTACAGCGCATTGCTTAAGGTTACGATTATAGAGACATTGGGATGGCTTCATGTAACTTAAACACAGGCTGGTTTGCGGAAAATACGCATTTCACTGGTAGCTACTGCGATCCATTCATTCCGAGCGGAGTCAAACCACGTCAAGCCAAGCGTGTATTTTCCGTTGATGTTAACATGCTGGCAATGCGAGAACCACCAGCCACCTTCATAGTTCGCAGCGCAATGAGTATTTGAGATATCGCGGTCGCGGTCGATAGCGGAAAATTCCATGTGGTTTTGGTACTCGAAGGCGTCGCTCGCGTTGCCCTTGAAACCGCTCACTTCCAACACGTAGCCGGTGTCAACATTGCCGATAGAGAAGTGGTCATATTGGGCGTACCAGGCGCTGCCGTAGATGTCAGTCATGTCGATTCTCATTGCTGAGCAGTTATCCGCGGTGAGTTCGTGCATCGACTGTAGGCCAAGCCAGAATTCCGATGAGGCGTCTCCGAAGCCCTGAACGTACTCAGAGAATTTCCTATTGAATTCGACGGTGCCATTGTATCGACGTTGGATAAGGGTAGTGCCATTGTCACACCAGGTGTCGAGGGGCGCCTTGCCGGGGTGGATGAGGTAGGTGCCCGGGGGTCCAGTCACATTGGAGCAGTCCTTAGGTAACTGCTTAACGAGGTCTTCGTATTCGCGTTCCACGGGTTGCAACTCCTTTACTTCGCCCATTAGCTCCGGAAGTGGTACAATCTCGGTGTAATTAGAATCGATGTGTATGGCCTCGCTCTACAACAAAAGAATACATTTATAAATTTATTGATTCATTAAAAGCGAGCAATTCCAAATATACAAATCTGTAGAGCCTTTGAGATACCTTTTATAAGTGCAGTAAGCAATAAACTGTTCAATTTAAAAATTCAATCACTCAGTCAAATAAAGTAGAACCAATCAGAGAAGTCGAATTCTGCATTTATTATTTACATCCATTTCATTAAATATTTGTCGGCATGGCTGGCAATAGCAAATATACTCGACGCTATGCAAGCAAATTTTATAAATACTGAAATATATCGTAGGATTTAGCTCCGGGATATATCGCTTGGAGGACTTTGTTTGTATAGCCATGTACTAATATAATTTCGATTAATAAACGTCATCTCAATGCATCCGATTGTGTCTATATCGTAATTAGGATCCTTCATTAAAATCCAATCAACCATTACCGATACGTAGACTGGTCAATACCGTGTATACGGTCGCATGCCTACACAAACATAATTATGTATTTGCATTATGACTATCCCTTATCTATATCTAAATATTTAATATTTATCAAATATTATAATCAAGACTGATTATGATTCTGAATATTTCTTGTTTATATTAAGATACTATGTAATATTATTTAAAAATACTGTTGAGAAATAAGAAGTTTCTCGACGTTTCGCGAGCACAAGTATCGTCACGTACATCAGTAAAATTGTTCTAGAGCACTTTACGTTATACATTAAACACATTTCATTTATTTATTGCATGCATTTCTACTTGTACATCGCAGTCATTTCATTAAGTTTATTCAACATGATTTGTATGAGCTACAAAGCTCCTACACAACACGGTTGAAGGGGAATTGTAAACTAACAGCAATAATTGTTCAATAGATTTAGAATCTTATGGACAGTCGAAATCTATGACTGAAATTTATTAAGAATGTATAGTAAGAAATGTACCTTTAGAATGTGGTCATTGAGGCGGTAAAAGTGTTGCTTGGCGGTGGCTTTCAGGTCCAGAATGGAGTCATTGAGCCTGTTCATCTGTAGTCGCTCCAGCTCCGACCGGTCGATGACATTGCTCACACTCACTGCTATGGCTTTCACACTCTGCTTCAAGTTCTCTTGATTTTCCTTCAGGTAGGATGTCGCAGCGTGGAGCTATGAAAATAACGAATTAATTATTCACATATCATATCGATATATTTACTTATAACACGAGATAACATGTGTGTTAAGGCTCTAAAAAGACTCTAAAGAAACAATTTAACGTCATATGAACGGATTTTAAATCACAAGTTTGAGAAAAGTACGATCGGTAGCTACAGAAGTAAATTACTGAAGTATGTACCTGAGCAAAACTTATATCCAATTTGGATATCTCCTTCCTGAATTCAGGTATGGTCTTGTCGACTTTGTTCTCGATGCTCTCGACGTCCTCTCGCAATTCCAAGAGAGAAGCGTGCACCTTGTCGAAGTCAGAAATTTTTTGAGAAACATTTTTCAATTGTTCTCGAAGCGATTTAGTTTCCAAATCGAAGAATTCAATTTTAGCCGTGATCAAGTTCCAGTTGGGTTCCTCGATGCGGTCGAGGCGTCGTTGGACGTCGAGTAATTGGTTTTGAAGGCTCTGCTGGTAAGCGTCGAGTTGGTCCTGGCTGCGCGCCAGCCGAGAGATCTGGGTGTGGATCATCTTGTTATGGCGAATCTTGTGGCCTCTCTTGCCTTCGTGCTCCAACACTTCGTTATAGTTGCCCATATTCATCTCGTCCAGTTGCCTCGCTTTCAACTGCAACAAATACAATCTGTTCAAATACTGCTGAATGAAATCTTGACCACGTTTACGTAATTTTTTTTAAGAATTTATTTAAGGTTTTCAAATTAATTCAATCAACTCATTATATAATGTAGTCCGCTAGCCGACCGTTCAAACGAGCGTTAGTTTGGTATAAACATACATTTATAAATGAAATGGCACTAGCAGATGTTTTGTCGCGAGTAGCCCTACGAGTTTTCGAAACTAAACTATTAACATTTTATACTAGAACCAAAAACACATTTCAGATACAATACTTTGAGACGCAACATGCTATTATACATTTAATAGCACAAATTTTAATTATGTAAACATCAAGTAAATTTCTATTTACTATTAGATTTATATTCAATAATGCATTTTACTAAAAATAAAGAACATAAATTTAAGTGTATGAGTTAATTTTACATAATAAAAAGTGTTTACTGAAATGTTCTTTAACATATTGAAGGTGGCAAACATTACGGTATAGTTGCGGTTAGGGCGCAAAGTGCATTGAGATGAGCCGTTGCCCCACAGACGGCGACCTTGGATGCCATTCAGCTGTATATTTATTATCAAACTAGTACTTATACATCTTAAATTAAAGGACCTGAACTTTATGGCTCACCTTAAATGGAACGATAACGGTATTCGATTAAATGCGACTTTATAGTACCAAAAACATTCTTGCTCAATTATATGTAGGTACGTGTGATTGTAATCGGTGCAATTTTAAAGGATAGATAATTGCGCTATTGCAGGTAAGTGAAATGGCCGGCCATCTGCTACAAATCATTGGTAATAATTAAGGGCCGGGAACTGGTTTCACCACGCGGCCTCAGAGCTGCGCCGAAGCTTATAAAAGTTTAATGCTCACGTGTTTTATTATTTGCATTAATACGTATGCACATTCCATGGTAATTACTTTTTTATAAAACTGCAAGTTTTTCTTGATTATTTAACATAATTGTGTGTGGTGTGATTTTGTATTATTTATGTATTAATTATCTATCATAAATAACTGTTCTGTGTGGAGACGTAGATATCAGTGACAAATTATATGGTAAATCCCTCATTCTGTGTTTACTAACAATAAAATAATTTCAGTTGCTAAAAATAGTTTAGAAGTACTCATACAAGGTTACTCAAAATGTCATACAATATAAAAAAATGTTTAAACAATGTTTAGGTATATTGCAGGTTTTGTAACGAATGCTCAAGACGAAACAGGCTCCGCACAAGGACCAGGTGAACTGTGAGATAAAGGTACTACATAAGCTGGCAGATGTTCCGTTAAAATATTAATAGGATATATTTTCCTCCTGATAAAATATAAACTTACGGCCTGCCGGTTATTCTATTTACGCTCTAAGCAATGTTTAAAAATGGCCCAATATATTATAAAGAATTAACTTGAATTATTGTAAAGTACGATTATTTTTGTATGACATACAATTTTAAACCAACTTAAATACAAGATGAGATTCCCAGACTGTATACTTGTGAGTATATAAACGTCATATCCGTTCGTATTATAGAGAATTCATTTAAGATCGAAAGCCGAACAACTTTTTAAATTATAAGGATGTGGAGAACTTGACATGCTTTTATTTCTTTTACTATAAGTAAACCACAAAATGTGAATCCATAATGTCTACAATTATTATTGAAATCAAAATGTTTAACGAATTAAATAATAATTGGTTTGACACATTAATGCGTAAAAAAACAATAGAATAAAACTATTTATCCCAGCCAATGTTGTGTATCAAAGATGTTTAAATTAATAATGACCGACAAAGGTTATTATCAACAAAATAATAATATTTACTCAAATAAAAGCCTTCGAAAATTTGCTAACGATGTTTTCTATGCTCAGATAACTGGAATATACCGTTCCAAAAACTATTTATACTCTCTGAACTTTATTAATTGGCAATAGTATAGGCCGCTTATTTTTATTTCATAACAATTATAACTTCCATTTTAAAGAAATGTTTACTATAAAATTGCTTAGAATATCTTGTAGTAAATAAAATTCAAAATAATAAGTCAATAACATTCCTCAGGTAATCGTACTATTTGTATTCAAATAATTGTGTATCAAAAGTAGGTATATCATATGTGTCGTGGGAAATATGTAATCAAAATTTGAGCAAGTTTATTTCACACGAAGCGCACCTGTCTGCTTGTGAATTTGCACACGTTTCGGAAGGTATAAAGTTAATCACGAACGTAAATTAATTAGTGCCAGGGATTGATTTTCGTGTAAATTCGTATACTTCTACGTGTGGTCTCCATTTTTTGCCGCTATGGGTTGACGAAAGGAATTTAGGGTAGGCTTAAATGACTAGAAGCAAGTGTGGCTTTATAATATTGTTGCAGTATTAAAGGCTCTTTGAGTGGTAGCCGGCTGCTATCATTAACAACTCGTAAACCACTGAAATCTGGTCCCATGAAGAAATGACAATTGAAAGAATTTGATTTTAAATTGTAAAGGTCAGTTGTATTTTTATTGGAGTCGTCGCTCGGTCGGCTCTCTTTGTCACTTTATGTCGCCATTGTGCATGTATTGAATGGGATTTCCGTGTTGCGCTCTCGAACCGCAAGGGTGAATACGTTTTGATGACAGTTTTTTTTAATGTCCGTTATTACAAATGAAAACTTTTTGCGCTCGCTTTCATTCTTACCTCGCCCAAATTCTTAAAGAATCGTAAGCAGGTGTAAGATTTCACAAGAATTTCAATCGAATAGCGGAGAGTATTCACGTGAAGGGTCTGATATTGTCATGGGTTAATTGTGATGGGGTGATTTATATACTTTAGCCCCTTATATTGTGCACGCAAATGGGTAGCAGGGGATCGTGGGTGCGACGGTTAGCAACGGCCGTGGCCAGCCAGCGTGAAGCGCAAGACCACCTGTTACTATCTACTGGTGACCTAACACAGGTATCTTCAACCTTAATGCAACGCTAGAAACCATCGTATTCTATGAATCGATCAGAAGCACCTACTCGTATGAGCACGGCGTCATGAGCGTAAATAACTGCCAACTGATAGTCTCATTCACTGTGGAATATTGTTCCATTAATTGTTAAAATAATATCGCAAAACAGCACATTCTATGTATCGTTTTCCAATATTAAGAGCAGTTTAAAGTTGTCATTTTCAATCCACTATAATTCTAATATCATGCCCTGAATACTTAATATTTTAATTTCCCATGAGATAGAACTGGTCTTTGAATGGATCAGTGGATGGTTTTATTTGGAAATAATTAAATAATGAGTTAAGAAATTGAATATGCAATACGCTTTTGTACTCCCGGAATATGATGTGAAAGGAATTTTACTCGTGGGAACAAAATTATTAATTACTTATGTTTAGTTTAATGTTATAAGATGAACTCGACTTGAATATTTCTTGAAATTAGCGTTAATGTTGGTAGGTTTATAGATAAGCTAAGGTATAGAAAAATATTCTTAGCAGGTTTTAAAATAATCGAAATGATTCAAATATCCAATATTCCTTGCATGCAAATGTGTAATGCAATTTTCGTTTATTGGCGTAGGTTTAGAACACACAAGTAAACTGCAAAATCCGTTATGTAAATCTCAATCCCATCGCTTAGCTCTGCGTCCTCTTTAGTGAGATTAGTAAAATACGAGTACGTACTTTCGTTACCAGCATGTTCCAACTAGGTGCTAAAGCCAAGTTTGTACGTACGTACTTATCTGCAAGGTAATTTTCTACAACCGCACTTGCATTATTTCGAGAGCGGAATTGCTATTTTGAGAGCCCGGGCTCACGTTCATAATTGTTCTTTAATTTTTAGGACCACTTCTCTACTGAATTTAAAAATAATGTGACGCATTAACATTTTACTCATGGTATTATACCTACAAGTAGATGGATAATTGTATGCGTTGTCTGTAAATTAATCTGAAACTTTATAGGAAGTATGAAAATGAAAATATTATTATTACTATTATTAATTATAAGCCGTTGCAAAAAGCAAAATATACTCCAGCTAACTGTGACGTCCGCGCCGGTGATACAATATTCCCCGATGACGTTAATAGCTTGATATAATTATTATAGTCACCTCTTTAGACAGTTTTCCGACTTGCGTCCGGAGCTGGGCGATCATTCCCCTCATTTGCTGGTTTTCATACTTCAGTCTTCCTACTTCACTGTCCAATTTATCGATTCTAGTTTCTTGAGTCTTTGTGAGCTGCACTAAGTCGGAAGCCTCCGTCAGGGCTTGCTTCAACTGAAAGAAATTACTATTGAATTAAACCGTAAAATATTGCGACATAAAATACGGCGAACGTATTTTAAGACCTTTCAAGTTATACTTAGAGGAAGTCATATTTCCCGGACAGAACGGCAGTACGGTTAATATTTTCTATATTTATATTGAACAATTTTATTAAAATGTATAAAACGTACGTTTTATGTATGAATATATAAATTTCTCTGCATATTCAACCTTAGTCTTGAAGTACCTACCTCATTTCGCATAACATGAAGATGCTTGAGTAGGGCTGAGCTGTTGACGCTTTCGCCGAGTTCTCTCATCTCAATTCGGAGCTCATTCATAGAGGTCTTAGCCCACTGCAGAGTTGCCTGCTCGTTTTGCTCGTGGTTGTCAGTCGGTGTCTGGTGTTGCCTGCAATTATTGACATGTTAATCTAGCTGCTCTTGGAGATAACTGTTGTTTATATGATTTAAAAGAAAACTTCGCATGCAACTGTCTCATAATTTGTAGCAAATTCATTGTGTATACGAGTATCTTTAAATAATAACACGTGTCCAGAATCGCTAGGAATAGTTGCAAGGTGTAATTAGATTGTATTGCCACATGTGGGTACTCGTGTATCAAAGCCGGGGTCAACTTCGAGCACTTCGAGTTAACTGGCTGCGATTAATTAACCCCCTTTTTTATTATAACAATGTTTAAGTTATGTTGTTAGTTATTTTTTATAAAATTTAAGTTTAGTGAAAGGAATGTTTACTATGCAATATTCGCTCGGAGATACCGACTAATCAGAAGCAGCATATACTTATAAAGAGAGGGAAAAATAGCAATTATTATTACAATGATTGTTCTAACGGAACAGGATATAATGTTATGGTACAACGCTTCCCGGCGACCGTGTCTCCTACGCACCCTTGCACAAATACGTTATGCATTTATTAGCTTAAATAAAGGGTTTAAGGCATCTCCAATGGCGCGATGTTTCAAAAGACCGTTGGTACATGGGTTGTTGAAATTATTGTATACCTATGGATTCCATCACTTGTATCGTTCGCTATTTAGCAAGATTATCGCACCGCATTCAATAACATTAGTTTTGAATTTAGTGTTCAGTTACATCTAGTTATGAGATAAAGTATTAGTGGCACGTTGTATATCGTATTTATAATTTTAAACTAACGAATTTTTAGATTATATTGAATCTTGAATAAGAGGAATTCAAAGAAATAAATTCACAAGAGACAGTAATGTCACACGTGAGAACATCCATCAATCTTACAGATTCGGTTGTGTAACGAATATCTCAACGGATTCAAACGTACCGCACAAACAAATTAAACGGAAAAACAAGTATTTTTAACAATTTCAATATATAATAAAAATTTCTATTAATATCCCTTAATATACAAATAAAAGTTATAAACCAGCGTGACCTAAAATATAACATAGAAACTCACGATAACCGGCCTCCTTAGAAGTTTTTTCAGCAAATAAGATACAAGATTTATCGATCAACCACTTTTAATCTTATCGTATTTCGTTGTAAAGTAAATATTCCACATCCAAATTTAGTTAGTATTTTTAACTTATTTAAGTTATCCGAATCGAATATATTTACTATTTCAAAATGCAACTTCAAAGTGATGGTTTCCTCCGACAAGGGATCCTAGGGCTCAGTCTACGCGAAGCTGATAAAAACAAATCTGTTACTGGTTGAGCAACTGATGAGAAACGCTTTAATGATATTTTCAATAGAATAGAGTTAACAAAACACCATATGTTTTCGGATTTATCACATTGGCAGCATTCTACCGCGCAGTGAAATTGAATGCTTTGATATTGCGTTCTGTAAACCTCTCAGGCTTCATTCAATGGCTCTTTATGTCCTAAAATTGTGTTCATTTGAAATGACATTTCAATAGCAATCAATTGCACTAAGTAGGTACTCAAATAAATGGGTTTTATGGGTTTAGTGAAGTATGTACACGTAGAATAGTAACGGTAATGAAAAAATGCGTCATGAAATATAAGTGACGAATGTGGTTTACAATGTTTCAGAATACTAAGTTCGTTCAATAATCAACGTACGAGATGAATGCCGATTCTTAGAAATTAGAAAATGTTCAGGTGATTTCGTATAACCCTATTTGATATCAAAAATTTTAGGGACTGCAAAAGCTAATCGTTGGAGAAAAGCAGATGTTGTTTTCATATTACAGTGGAGGGTTTTAGAAAAAATTAATTAAATGACCCTCATATCACCCGCACGGAACGTAACAATATTTTAAAATGGGTAAAAAAGTAAAATGTGCATGTATATTACTTACAAGAAGACCCAAAATCGCTCGCAGATGGCCGGCCACATGGGCCCGTGGTTCACCTTTCTTATCTTCCATTCTATTAAGTTTATTCATGCTCTAAATTACGAAATTTGATATCCAATAGACTAAAATGCAAAGCGGTTGAGTCCATTTTCGAGTGGCAGACACGTGGCTAAATAAAAAATTCTAATCTTACATCGACCAAATGTTATACAAAACTTTTGCACCTGCTGTTAGAAAATGTTTTCGAAAGACCCTAATTGACCATGGGTTTGACCGCGTTATAAAAAATATTCTAATGATCTCATACGTATCACCTGTCTCTTATTTGGTAACTGAAATGCGTATAAATGTTCTTACTATGAATTAGTTTATATGATACTCCAAAAGCGATATTGTACAGAGGACAGTCAAGTTTCAATTTCTCAAGCTATTTGAATTTACATATTGGTAATTTGAATTAACTTTGTATGTACTGACTTGAATATAGCTTTTCAATGAATATAAAATATATAGAACATTATGTGTAAACTAAACACACATCCTCATAGGATATTGATCAGATTGTATAGGAACTTTAGTACCTATGGCTACGCCTGAGCTTAAAGGCGCGCATGCAGTGGCGGATATGAGCCAGTTATTGTGTAATTATAATAGTTAGATGGGTGGTTATTGTTTTTTACCAAATTTTGAGGCGCACACGCCATACGTCTGCCGGATGCGCCCGTAGTATTGCTTCCGTTAGGGATATAAATAAACATCCCATTACAGCCAGATGTGCGCCCCCATCACCGACATTACGCGTACTAGCTTTATTCTCAAAAAAAACATAATTGTCCTGCACTCTATTTTTAAGAACAATAAGAAACATCGCACCTTTGATTCATAAAACAAATCGAGGGTTTACTTAAAAACCCAAGTAGCAATTAAATGGTTACCAAATTTCGAGCTACCAGTAAAACGGGTTATCACTAGATAAGAATATTACGTTTCTACTGTTTTAGTACCTACGTTCCTACTGTTTAGTAATATGTCTAAGCATTCTAATTTACTTTTAATTTAAATAAACGTTATATAATATTCTATAAGTTAGTTAACAAATTATTTATAACAATTTACATTTATCTTAACACACAGTCTAATACAATAGAATAGAACTATTGAATTAATATTGATGAATTTGGTACCGGTTTCAGATCTTCCCTCAAATGATGCTAAGTAATACATTTCGTTTCATTGAGCTTAGACTGGGATGTACCCGCCGTAGAATGAAATAAAACGAAATAAGTACTGACACACAAAGAACACCTGGTGTTCAAGTATGCAAACTAATGGCAGAGGCACACATTTTGCGATATTTTTAGTGCGAATCATTTATTCATAGAGATATGTATAAGAAATATTATTAGATTTAAAATTTTTGCCTTTTTAATTAAGCAAACAAAAATGACTTTGCAATCTTAATTGAATTAAATATAATAAGATCAGTATTCTATTTCCAAAACAGTGTTCTAACTTGATGGTAAAATATCAAGGAAGACTAAAGACAACGGCGAAGTCCCCGAGGAAGGCAAAAGAATTATCGCGCTGATCCGATGGCCTGGTTCTCGATGAGTGGCTTTTGTTTTTCCGCAGTCTCGAATCACCACTTTTACTTAACAAGTTTGTGTTACGGGCGGTGGCACGCGGCGCCTTGAAAAATTCAAATCTTGCGAATATGATTCAAGGAACCCTTGAGACGGTTTACATTATAATTTTTGGTGGCTCCTTTTTGCAAAGATACAATCGTGGTGGACACTTAAACTTTCTTTTTATGTTTTTTGTTTCTCTTATTAAGTACACCTATTTGCCACCGTGCAAATTTTCTAACGAATACTTTTAACTTCGTTTGAAATTATGTTTGCTGAATAAAATAGATAGAGAAACCAAGACTTAGTTTTATTTATTAATGTATTTCTAATAATAAAATTGGTAAATTTTCTTCAACGAAATATGACGATTTGAATGCATCCTACGAATACTGTTGAATAACAAGCTATTATATACCTAATAATAACTCCCTGTTGAAATTCAAACCGAAATGCAAGCTATAATTTTAACTAGAGCAAAATAGGTCGCACGTACTCAAGTACGATCATCCTCAAGGATGCCATACCAATTTGAACACATTGCACCTAATTTTGCAAGCCCTAGTGCGTAAGCTTCCATGCAGTACTAATGCACATTCCTGTTCACTAAAGTAAGTAATTTCATACATATATAGGTAGGTATTCGGTATACTCTCCGAGAATTTCAGGATAGATTAGAATAACTTATTTGACTTTCTCAATCTTGCCAAAAAAATTGGGTAGAGTTTAGATTCTAGACCAATAGTCAGAAATATTTCATATAGATCTTTATTATATAGAGATAGAGATAGAGTTTGTATAGAGATAGTGAAAACTTAGCTGTATAACTTAGCCAAAATTACTATGTTTAGTCAAATTCCTGGTGCTTGGAAAGCCGGCTTTAATTTAGCATTTGTGATGTCCAGCTACTGTAAACTAATGGAATATGGGCTAAGGTTGTCCATCTCTAGTGTCTACCACTCGTCAAAGCGGTACGATATAATATTAGATGCGTCTATATATACGTTGACCTTTGCGGGGACCAGAGGACTATAACGAGCTAAGTTTACTCAGTAGAGGCCTAATTGTTTTATAAATATTTACCAAATATTTTTTTATTGAATGAATATAAAACATTAGGGGTTTAGGATTCATAGTTAAAGATAAATTTTTAACACTTAAAAATGCTAAAACAACAGGTAAAATAACATAGAGTCGCTGAGCTTACAATATATTGTTAATATAAATTGATGTAGTAAATCTAAAGAAAATAACATAATTCGAAAAATATATGTTCAAATTAAGCAAAATAAAAAGTAAAAAAAGCTTTAAAAAATACAGTTCGCATTTACTATTTTATTTCAATAAAAGATTAAAAATCAAAAGAGAACCGCTGTAAGTACGTATTGACACAAACTAATTCAATCTATTAAAGAATGTCGTCTGAAATTAGATTTTATTAATGTGCTACATACAAATAACGAAACTATTTATGAAATCTTTTGCTATGAATATTAAATAGGGTTAATCTTTATATTAAAAATATTTATGGCGTTGCGTAGAGAGTAAATCGCATCTGCACTTATTTGTCGCAAAAATAAAATCCAATTTATTGTATTAGAATGATATAAACTTACTTGAGCTCCTCGATTTCTTTTTTCAGCCGCGAAATATCGGACAGGTGCATACTCTTCAGAATCTCGATCTGCTCGGCCATCGCCTGCATTTCCTGTTTAAACTGCATCTCGGCTCCATTCACAGTCCATAAACATAAAAATATAAACGCACAAAAGTTCAAGCACTTCATTTTCGCGCTCAAGTTAGTACCGATACAATCCGCTAGGGCGTACGTGCACCTCGGTCGGTTGCTACTGCGCGAATGAGTCGCTGCCTGTCTTCAGCCTTATTAATACACTAGGCTCCGCGAGCGAAACGCAGATGCGTTCAACAGTTGTTCAAGCCTGAAGCGAAGCCTTCCTATCTCGTCCCTCGCAATCACATCCTTATTGCCGACGCATAAAACTCATCATTACATCGGGGCGTTTTTGTGAACGTTACTTTTGAATTTTAGCGTCCAATGTGCGATACATTTTAAAATTAGTATGCTGGGAATTACCTGGGTTGTGTACTTTATATATTTTATGAAAACATATTATAATATTAAAAAAAGCAAAAATATAAGTCGATATACTAAGTTGCTGTTGCTTCGTTTTAAAATTCGCTCGTAACGTGAACAATCCCCAGGATCGGTTCGTTCATATACGATTGCTTTTGTATTAATAGATAGACAGGAAAAGCTTAACCGAAACAGAAAAATATATCATTCTATTTCGACGACAAACTAACGAAGAGTGCTCTCAGCACTCAGGAAAACTAATGAACGCAAGTATGCTACCTGATATGATACAACACGAATAAAGTTGCTACGATTTAAAACGTCACTATATTGCATTCTTTTTTCAGATTAGCTATTAAGAGATTTAGATTACGTGCTATTTTTAACCGACTTCAAAAAAAGGAGGAGGTTCTCAATTCGTCTGTATGTATAATATTTTTTTTTATGTATGTTCACCGATAATTTCGTCGTATATGAACCGATTTTGATGATTCTTTTTTTGTTGGAAAGAGGATGTCTCCGAAATGGTCCCATTTTAAGGAAGTCAGGATCTGATGATGGGAGACCAGAGAAATCGAAGGGAACTTTCAAAAATTGTATGGGAGACAAGTGCGTTTATGAGTTTTTCGATAAGTATCTTATATAAACACTTTAATTTTAATAGTCTGTAGTAGGTCTGATGATGGAGCCAAGATACAGTCGAGGGAAATCCTCAACGATTTACAGTAGCTACCTTGTGTTTGGGCTTGATTATTTTGTTTTGATAAGGTTTTTACATCTAGATGGGTTGTGACTTCCATAAGCGGTCTGATGCTGAAGTCGTGGGAAAGCGTAAATAACTCCTCAACGGTTAACAGTAGCTACCTTGTGTTTGGACTTAATTTCTTTGTTTCGATGAAAGCTTTGCACCCGTATGAGTTATAATGAAGGTTTGCAGTAAATCTGATGATGGAGATCAGAGACAGTTGAGGGAACTCCTCAACAAATTACAGCATTTAACAAAGGACAACACTTTCCGACTGAAGTAACCAGCGTTTCTTCATTCGAGAAGGATCATTTATCGATTACCACCACCACTTAAAATTGTAAAATAACATAATTTTTAACAAAATATAAACCGACTTCAAACTAAAAAGCAAAAAATAAATTTGCTTCCCACAAAGTAATACGCATTTTCATTTATTTAGTATGTAGAAATGATTCAATAGTTATTTTATAATTTAGAAGTCGGTGACAAGTAAATTAAGTAAGTGTTTGTTTGGTTAAATCTTTTTACTTGGTACCGACTTCTAAATTATAAAATAACTGTTGAATCATTTCTATATAAGTACTAAGTAAATGAAAATGCGTGTTACTTTGTGGGAAGCAAATTAATTTTTTGCTTTTTAGTTTGAATTCGGTTTATTTTTTGTTAAAAATTATTTTATTAAAGATATATACATCAGGTTATGTAAACATTTACATACATCGTACGTTACCTGAACGATTTTTGAAATTGCTCATTTGTGTTTACTTGCGGCGAAATATATTGAAAACAATTGAACATTTAACAAGGAAACATAGCCTAATAGAATAAACATATATTTTACTTTAATGAAATAACATATTTGCAATAAAAATTCACAAAAGGTGTCACATGAAATTCGAGGGAGGCATTCATTTTGTAACATTATAACGAAACCATTGAAATAACTGCGTTCCATGCAAACCACTAGTGTCATATGTTAAAAGTATTTTTTATGAAATATAATGTTTTTGTGATGCTAGGGGTTAGCCGGTACACGCAACATATTTGTACAGAAATGGGAGCTCGAATGCAATCTGGTGCCAAACACGACTTCTTTATAATCTCTACAACAATTTAAACAGCTTAAGAAATTCTCTTTTATTGACTTTAGTCGGTTTAAAAGGACTTGTAAGGAAATTGGTTAAATCACATATTATGCGGTGCCATGTACACTACGAGTGAGATACACGTTTTAAGGCAACCAATTATTATATTGAAATCAAATCTACATTGAGTGTGGGTCTAAAGGCTGAAGGAAGTAAACTAGTACCTAACATAAATTAAAATAAACAGAGATATAACAGTTATTATATATCAAGAAATAAAAAATACGATCGATTTTAATAATTGAATTATAATTAAAAAAATTTTATTATAAAAAAGATAATAGTTCAACGGAGCACAATAAGACAATAATGAATTTTATTATAAT
>JADANM010005835.1:3494662-3521295 GCA_026213755.1 Eurema hecabe
TTATTATAATCACAGCCAACACAAACACTAGGAATAAAACAAACTATTTTGCACTTGATTAAAAAACTAATTATAGGTGAACGAGTCGGGCTTAATTAAAAACTAAATGAAGGTCTGTTTAAAATTCGTTAGCCTAGTTGATATTCAGTTGAAAATAAAGGGAGGTTGTCGCGTCACAGTGAGGGGCGAGGGCACTCCCGTGATGAGTTCAGCCCGATCTCTTTGTATTACCAGTATTACCTTCTACTGCTTGCTTTTCGTCCAATCTCATTTACTATATGTAACACTGTCATAAGTAACAATATAATCGTAATATTAACAAACTATATTTTGTATACTTTTGTAACTACTAGTTCAGCTATTACATTCAATTACAATCATTTTATTTATTTATTTAGATACACTGAGAAGCTTACACAATAGATATATACAGATAAAATTACATTAAACTACTTATACAACTTAATCATAATAATAAACATGATGATTCTTATAGCCTTAAGCATATTATTTTTACACATTACAAGCCAGGTCAACAAAGTGCTATTGATTCATTTTTTATAAAAATTATAATAAAAATCGCACTGTTCTAGCTTCTGGGTGATCATAAGAGCTTAGATTAAAATCTAGGTTGAAAGTTTTAATCTTTTCTTGCGCACTCGGTCTTTGGTTCGCTGGTAAATAATAATTAATTCGTATATAGAAAAGTTATCTATTTAACTAAATTTTATTTTCATTTTGATTCCATAACTTTAAATTAAATATTATAAAACTTATACTAGTTACAGACTATTCAATTATGCGTATTTTGTTATAATTGAAAGGAGATCGCATTTATTAATAGATTGGCGGAGTGTAGTCCTAATAATATAATAATATATGATTGCAGTTCAAACAAGTAACTCTAGTGCCCTTTAGACTAGTCGTAGCTAGATCGCGCGTAGTCACTTTGATGCAAAGGCTTAAAGTCTAAAAATCTTTGAATCTGAAATCGATGCACGACAGAGCTCCAGTAATAACTTAATAGGATTTTGATCGGCACTTGAAAAGCATTAGTTCACGGAAATTATGTTAGGAACCACGTGAATAGGGAAACACTAATAAGCTTTACCGTATTTGCATGAATATTAGTCGAGCTTCGAGCTCCGATGAAACGTAAACTGCAAGCTAATGACACTGCATTCAAAGTGTAGGTCGGTCCATTGGTTGTGCTAATCAGTATGGTCAAACCTAAATATGTTTTGTAACTCTATATGGCATGATTACCTTTAAATGTGGGAAAAAGAAAATATAGTATCACCGTACTTTTAAAGGAGTTTATACGAGATTATGAAAACAAAATTTTAAAAAAATCCTTGTATAGCAATCGAAGTACGCCATGTCACGTGCAATTGATACTTAAAAATAAGATTCTTTGTGCAAATAATCCAAAGAAACTATGTTCAATATTTTGAAAATTTAATAAAAGAGTGAAATAAGATTCTTATTTCTTGTATTTTTTTTCTATTCAATAAAATACTTTAGGAGGTATTTAATATTTTTTTATATAAACAATGAAAATTCATGTTGCTTCTGTAATTTTACAAATTAACAGTATCTTATTATCATCAGATAATATATAAACAGTCATTCATTTTAAAACAATCTTGAATAGAGCCGTCATATGAATACTAATGTAGAGCATAAAAGGTTTTCTAAATTGCGTAGATCAACTTTCTGAATATAATATTGAAATCGTTTACATACGCTCAATACGAAATCCGAGAACGAAATAACAGGTAATTCCAAAATACACTACATTCAGGCTGAAACTTAAACAAAATATTGTAATAGAACAATGGCTATTCATACAAGTACAAAATGTATTAGGAATATGAGCAGGTACCTAATTTGTTTATACAAATCATAATATCAGGTATACAAAGTATATAAAGCTAGGACTCATCTCACATATTCTTGAGGCCTATTTCTTCACGGAGACGCGTCAGGTCTCTGAAAATGGGACATCAATCATTCTTCAGCTTTGACAGTGCTTTTCATTCACCGAAATGCAGTGCACTGAGCTTAATAACACTTAACAATACAAGTGCGACTTCGTGTTTGTTTATTTAACAAACCTACATAGTTACTTTCGTTATTTATGCCAATATAATTGACATATACAGCGACTTATGATAATAATTAATTATGCTCATTTCAAGATTTACATAGGTTTTGACTCAAAAACAGTAAATATCTGAGCGATGAATAATGTGAAGTTGCTTTATGAAATAATAAAAAATACATATAGTAGATATAAAATGTACCAATCTATATTTTTGTAAACGTAACGAAGTTTCGCTGCGTACTTGTATGTATTACATACTCGTAAAAGTATTATATTAGCACTATTTTAAGTAAATCTTAGATTTTTTATTTCTATATATTAAATGTTAAACCAAAAGCATATTATGCACACGCCTGCCAGGTGCAATAAAACTTTACTTATGTACATAACCTTTATAGCTTTTATGGCTTAATTTTAATCACATTACGAAGTAATCGAGATGGACTTTAAAATTAAAGCATAAAGTTATAGTTTCCTTCTAGACAAATAGAAAAAATATATTTATGTATTAATAGAAAAAAGGCTCAGTAAAAGCATCACTTTCTTTAAATTGTATTACAATAATGTGAATAAGAGGATAGGTAGGTACAGAATTTTACCATAAACAGCCAAAAATGATATGCACAGGCCGACCAATAATAACTTTTTAGAATTTAACTTTATTTGATCCAAACATATATTCGATAGTTGTAATAGTTCGTGTGAAAAACGTTTTTATCGTCACAAAAATAAAAATTTGAATCAATTAATTTCATCCCTTTTACATATCCACAAATTAAAGTAGGTACTTTATAGTTAGTGTTGGTCTTACCTTAATTGAACAGTTTTTGACGATGTGTTTACCACTGAGGCTGATCGTGATATTACTTCTGAATATTGATAGTCGGCAGCTGTCCGTAAGTTAAAAGCAATAAGATTAGTGCGTGCCGCGTGTTCCGATACTTTTGGAAACACATTGTTATTAAAGCCAGCTGCGAGACACGTTCCTATTAAAAAAAGTGCATTAAATCCGTCTACCTGAGTCCCTGTTGTTTGATTTCTATTCGAGTTTATATTAAAGTAAGATGGAGTTCTAGAAAACGCGCGCGAGCAATTATTGTTACGAGTGATAATTACTATGTACGTTGCAGATAGAAATTTACTGTGGTCGATTAAAGGCTGTGTAAATTTTCAAAGTATCTTTTACATATCTAAAAAAGTACCTAATATAGTAAATAAATATAAGAAATGTTAACACTTAGAAACTTGTGCTCGATAAAAAAAATGTGTAAAATATGTGCGCTTGCCGATAAACAGCAATTAACTTAGCTTATTTTGAAACATGTACGGTGTAAGGTATTCTAAACAACTTTGGAAATCCATCCGAAGGTCTTAATTTTGTTCTGCCATAAAATGAAGTCGTTGTGTAGCTCACTATATTCTTTGCTTGATTATTACCCCAGTAATTGCGTTCTGTGTTCTTAGCGTCTTCGGGGCGTCTATCAATATTAAAAATATTGGGTTGATCTGAGGCGCTGCGCAGGCGCACACATGCGCGAACATCTGTCTTGTCCCGCACCTTTACAGAATAGCGCACGGGCCGCCTGCCATGTTACATTCAACACGATATAAAGTACGCCACAAATCTTCACAATTACTTGCATAAAAACGTCCCCAATGTGCCAACTGTCGCCGTATGTCGCCAAACAGAGACGACAGCTTTCTCGAACTTTGAGATGATACTACACTGAAGCAATCTATATAAATATATGTATGAAAATAACTATTATTTTTATATTCTTTCCGAGAAAATATATGTTATTATGATGAAACATATTGCATACAAAATATAATAAATAAACCTATGATTGCAATACGGTATTATATTGCTCGTTACACTTAAATCATTGTATCGACTACCGAGTATTTTCCATCAAAGAAACCCTTCTAGGAAAACTTATCGGTTAATAATACTGACGAGCTCTATTCAACATTGCAATTGAAATATATTTTATTAGAATTGCATTAGTTTTTGTAGTAGTGTAGTAGTGATTTTTAAGTTTTATTATACCTTAGCTAGGGTAAATTGGAGATGAAAAAATAAAGAAGATACCTAAGGAACAGTTTGTTTGTAACATATCGCAATAGAGCAAAAAATAATGCATTCAAGTGATTTTCGACCATTTTAATTGTTTATTCCTGATCAAAGCTTTCATATTGTTATATTTTTTCCACCTTTAACTTTATTGGTATGTGATTTATATTTCGCATCGTTTCTTATGATTTAGCTGTATATTGGTAAAAATAGACAAGACAACGCCCAATAGGATTCCAGAAAACAATCCGATTTTATTGATATTTGATTTGTGAACAACCAGTTTGCCTTCCAACGTGCGTGCACTAATGCACACGCTATGCGAGGTTCTCACTTCTCGCACATAAAATGTAGATGACGATTTATTCAAGTTCTTTACTATGTAAGCTCCATGAGCCGGGGCCAGTTATCAATACCAACCTGTACACCGATATCAGCCGAGATCGCGGAGACACCTGCGCGCGCGCACCTGCCGCCTCTGATTCGCCAAAACGAACAGTCGGATGCATCACCTGCTTTAACGATACTTGTGTTTGTCGAATATTCACTTATTTAACTATTAAATCTAAGCCTCATATATGTATCGTGATAACAATAATCAGTTTGAAGACCATCGTTGGTTACATACGTTTGTATATTACGTTTCTGAAGTCTACGTCATACAGTCATTAAAAATAATTAAAGATTGTAATTAAAAAAAAATATTGCTACAACTAAATTATATGTAATTGAAATATTAAGTTATTTATACCTTTAACAAGCAATTCTTGTTTAGAAATTTAGAATTGATATGTGTATGAATAGGTGATCAACTGATTCCTACAGCTTAATATAGAGTAATACTCTGTCCCTAATGAGAAATCAACCCACGCATGTTCGATGAAATGCTAAGCGTGTTTAGTGTACTTATTACGTAAGAGGTAGTTAGTGCAGACTGCACACACAAGCTATTAGTTTTAATTATTATCGGGAAATCGTAGTAATAATCCAGCAAATTCACGTGGACGAAATTCTAAAGCTTTTCGATGTTTTTCCTAGAAGTTTGATTAACTGCGAACCAGAGGCGGACTTGCTTTGTAAGCGACGTCAGGGCTTCATCTGTACTTCATACATTCTTTCGTGCGAATATCCAACTATCTATTTTAAGAAGTATGTATATGATTTGGAAGTATGTTTTAAATTTTAGTTGTAATTAGATGTAAATAACAAATTAAATTGAATTATTAAACTGTATACATATTTAAAAATTCTCCAAAAATATTATCTAATTCTTATAAGTTGTTTATCGTTAAAAAACTTATTTATAAAGGTTCTACTTGTAGCCAACTAAATCACGCTGTGTACAAAATTGCACGCAAATTAAATAGTTAACACATATGTCTTAAAAGAACCTAGAATATTGTGCCTGTGTTTTAATCCGATTCTGATGTAATCCAATTACAAAGTTTTTCCTGAAATTCCATTATACAACTTGAACAAAAGTTAGTTGAGGCCAAAAATGCCAGCGACATACACGATAAATGAAGCCCTACTCTATGAACATATTGCCACAGACTGCTGCAAAAAAGCTTGAATTCCATTGTTTATATAACCTTTTCTTATAACATGCTCGTAACTTTATACAAATCTTTTTAAGGAAACATAGCTTCTTTGTAATCGTACATCACACGTAATATTAATATAGAAATTGATTTTCATGAAGTAAAAGTGTATTAAAATTGTTATATTAAATACTTATTAGAAATTATTATACTTATGACTGGTCCAAATCATAATCACCGCCAATGCCTCCATTATCGATCTATAGAAGCACAAGCAGGTAATTAGGGAAAAAATGCTTTTCAATATAAAAGCGGTCGCTTGAAATGCAGGTGAAGCCGGGAGCGAGGTATATCAGAAAGTAATTAACACCCATTTGTCGCGCGGCAAAATGACATAGACTACCTTAGGGAAGGTGCTTTGAAATATTCGATACTAAGTCTTCCTTCTAGTTATTGGAAATATTTCTCGGCAATATCGCATCTTTTTATCAGAATAATTAAATGCTCTGTATTTGAGACTACACAGCATCGGTAGTTAGACAAAGGTATATTATTACTAAATAGCAAATATACTACGAATAATTAGTAAGGAGACTTCATTTTTATTTGAGCCAAAAAATTAGAATGTGATTATGACGTTTATTATTAACATAATATGTTAATTATAACTATATTATAGTTTATATATATCGTATTTTTCGTCATAAGGCCACCGTTCATTTAAACTAAGCTATCTTTTAGTCCTTTTAGATTTAAGATTGTACAATATGAATGGTTATTAAAGACTAAATAAATAAAGTCCGTATGCCAAACATATCTTTATTTCTGAGTTTAGTCTCTACTATAAGAGTGGAGTCCTAACTTTAGGAGGTACTTTTTAATTGTTATATATATATATATATTACTCTTAATTACTTTTTGTTGTTTTCTGTATAGCATTATTTCTAATGAGTACATTGAATATTAATATAATTTAATACTTCTAGTAGCCACCCCTACGTCCGTGTCGTACCTACAGCGCGCTCATTATCGCGGAAAAAACGGGGAAGCTTGAATATCACTTAATTAGCTATTTAAAAGCAGGCAGGTGTAAAAGATTTGTCGTTCAAATAAAACTATGATATGAATTAATGTATTTATTTCGTTGGGACGGTTGTTCATATCACAAAACGTTGCAATTAATTTACATACCTACACACAAATATAAAACCTTAACTAAGTCTATAATACAATAATATTTATTAATTAAATACAGTTGACGCACCAATAGCGCCATACAATTTAAAAGGGCTTTTATACAATATAAAGTTTCTTATCGGAATTTGTATTAAGACTGAAGAACATAGCTTTAGAGTAAGAATCTAGCGGTATTTTTTTTTCTTTGAGGTAATGACGAGAAAGAGAGCTCAGTTGCCAGTATTAAAAAAGGAAAGGATTTGTTATTAGAAGGGATATAGGTTGAGATAAAGGAGGCAGTATAAACCTTCGGTGGTACCACTTACGGTACAGAATGACAACCGTAATGAAATGCTACTTCTTTATGCCAGTTTTTATGTACCTATGTATATTATTTGTAATTAATAAATTCAATAATTTCTTTTGTATTTGACGGAGTTTACTGTACTACTATACAATAAGCAAATATAATTAAATCATAGCTACATCCAAATTTGTTCATTAATTACAAAGTATTCGTTTAGCAAATTTAGAATAAAAAAAACAAAAAAACGATACATGTGAGATGAAGATAAAGTGATCTTAAACCAATGTAACCATAACCCTATAGAATAATGTTTCAATAAATAAAATTCACGGTATTGTGAATTACATTCCGAAAAAAATACCTAATTAAAGGCATCGCACGATATTTTTAAAGTAAAATCAAAAAACAATGTAACCATTTGAAACTAAATAATTAATTAAGAATTCGTTTAACCAATACACGGAATATAAGGCTTAAATTGGAATTGCACGAATCTGATTTTTAAATACGCTTAAACAATTATTATCCATATTGCATGATCAAATGATTTTTAAAAGAAACAATATTTTAATGAACAGTTTATGAAAATAAATGATTATATTCCATATCGTCTTTATATTTGGCTTATATATATTACTTAGTAGGTATGGTATCGATATATAACCCATTATCATTATAACATTAATCACTATATTATTTAAAACAATTACATAATTAAATCCTAACGCAATACTAATGGGGCACTTTGCGTTGTACTTTATCTAATGGCAGCGTCTTTGTACTGTTTTAATTCATAGTCAAAATATTCGTAATACAATAATCGTATTTCATAACTACCAAATATAAATTACATGTAACCTCACATCTAGTTCTTCAAAGTCATAAATGCCTTTATATAAAATTTTCACTAGAGCGTATTAAAGATTTTTTTCGTCATAACTCTGCACTGAATGCTATAATGACAGTGGCGCTTTCTAACGTATAGTTGTTGAATTAAAAAAGAGATTTTTAAGTACTCAATGCATTCATATAAAAGGGAAGTTTTGACAGAGTTAACTCAATTTTGGATTTTTGGACATTTTTATGACTTTTAAGCAACTAGATGTGCGATACATTCTTTCCTGCTTATAAAAAAAAACAACATTGTGGTAGTATTTAAAAATTGTTCATAGAATACATTAATATTGTTAGTTTACTTATGATATATATAAATATTACATACAAATATATTGTACTATCGCCATGATGCCTGGCCATTGCTGGGGCTCGTCGGAGTCGAATCATTGGAGTCGTTGTTAGAGGAGTCGTGTATAGAAGTGTCGCGATATTTATCGTTCTCTACGGTGGATCTACAAAAGCCGCAATGACCCGTGGTCACTAGCTGGATTTCATAGTCTTCCATGTAGAACAACTGCCGTTGAACAAGTTATTATTAATTGCACTGTTTATATTTATGTTTTCAAATATGCTAGTTATACCTAATTATTCAGAAACCTGGCTATAACGTGGGCTTTAAAATAAACCGACTTTAATACGGATATTAAAAGCCTCAGTGCAATAAAGTTGTGCATAATTATTTCTACTAAAAAAAGTAATAGTCGTAATAACATGTTTTCGATATTTGTTAACCTGTATCAGCTGACACTAGTTCGGTACAATAAGACCACGAATGATACCTACTATAAATATTTATTACAATTCAACTCAAATTATAGCCAACCATTTTTCTACAAAGTTTACGAGAGCTCTCTAATTTACTTTGTTCTATGAAATTTCTTTGAGAAAGCCTTTAGTCTGCAATTTGCTACTGAGATAATTTAATATTTATATTTTGCTGTAATAATAATTTCTGCAAAGGACAATGAAATATGAAACATTATAAATTCACTGAAAGGCTTGTTCGTGAATACCGACCGAGTAAATACTTTGTTAGTCAATCTGATACATTTCCTTGCTAGGTAGTATAATGAATGAATGAATGAATATAATATGTCTGTTTATTTTTAGTACCCTTTAGGAGTACTGAATAAATGAACTATCTACATAATTTAGACTGTCCTTTATATATAAAATTTTACTGGAAACAAAGATTTCCTTGTTCAAGGTGTCGGGAGCTATACGATGTACCTTCTTAATCGTACATCTTATTATTTTTTTTTACTTTTACATTTCAACCTGGATCGTACTGATAAATCCTCAAAAACCTTGCAGTCCAACACTGACCTGTCAATCATGGGAGATAGTTTCTACTGTATCATACTGTTTTCGGACAATCTTATACACTACACTAGTCGTGACTTCGTCTCCGTCTATTATTTTTTCCATTATTTCTTCGCTCCTATTAGTCGCAGCGTGATGTTATGAAGCCTAGAGCCTTCCTCGATAAATTCTCCATTCAATAAAATAATTTTTCAATTCGAACCAGTAGTTCCTGAGATTAGCGCGTTCAAACAAACAGACAAACTCTTCAGCTTTATATATTAGTATAGATAGATATAATAGCAGTTCTCGGCCAGAAGCATCCTGTATAAAACATGTATAGTACGCGTCATTTATGTTTAGCGCTGGACGAGAATAGCTGCGCATCGGTAGAAACGCGCTCGTAATTGACGTATTGGTGCTCAAAGACAACACGACTGGGACAACCAATCAACGCTCGCGCACCCGACGATCTCGCGCCCCGCGCGCCGCGCCGCTACCTCGATACCTTATCTATGACTTCTGCGCAGGTTTCGTTCAGCGCTAAAGATTCGTGACGCGACCTTTACTTACATTATAGCAGTTATCACAGACGGTGACCGGCAGCTCGGGCAGCATGTTCCTGTAGAACGTCGGCGGCAAAGGTTTCTTGTGAACTATGACTATCGACGCCGGGTTTAGCTGCAGTAGCGCTTTCCTGCTGCACACTACTACGCCGCTTTCGTCGTCCTGTCGAAGAAAAACGCTGATCAAATAATACATCGCGTAGTATTTGCACTAGTATTACATATTTATTAGTTTATAGTCTTTTTCTGGGGTCTGGGTGTTGCTATGTATTGTATGTAATTTATTCCGTTATCTAGTGGCCATTATAACACAAGTTTCTGCTTAGCTTGGAACTAGATGACACTGGGTATAAAGAAAATATTGTTATTATAAGCCATACTAATATTATAAACGCGAAAGTAACTCTGTTTGTCTGTCTTTCATCAGGCTAAAACTACTAAACCGATTAGAATTAAATTTGATACACGGCCTACGTCCTTCCCCAGGCTCTAGACTATCTGTGTACCAAATTTCCAGTAGATTTACCGTAATGGAAAGACAGACAGTCAGAGGGACAGACAGACAGAGTTACTTTCGCAATTATAATATCAGTATGGATTATAGACAACCATTTTCGACAAGGATTGTTTTTTTAATGCTATAGAAATACATATACGACATAGCTATTATTTAATTGTTTTATTTTTCTATAATAAAAAATCTCCCTCTCCTGTCAGACGATATAATCGACCTTAGAGTATATAAAACATATATACCGTATAACAAAGCAAGTACAGTGAAAATCAATCGCGATTCCATCCCTAAGGTTCGGTAGAACTGCATTCAAATCTTGATTTTAAATCTGAGCAAATCTCTTTATCATCAAAAATCTGATGCTAGGAAAATATAAATGTATTTATGTCTATTTTTCTTTGTTGTGTAATCTATGAATGTCTTATATTCAGATCAAAAGACGAGTAGGTCTTAAAAACTTTCTATTGTTACCGTTTTGTTGTTTACGCAGACGGTGTTTTAAGTAACATTAAAGCAACACCTTAATACAATCTAAATTTCAATAAAATATTACGGTTCAACTCGATTATTGGTACTTTCTTAGAGCAGGACTTGGTACTTTCTTTTACGACGATCCGACAGTTTTAAATCATGAATGGATGTGTGTTTGTTATTCTTTCACGCAAAAACGGCAGTACCGATTTAGTTGAAATTTGGTGGATATAGATAGGTGGACTAACAATTAGGATTAAGAGGTAGATTAGGTATAGGTCTCGTCACGAATCTTTAGCGCTGAACGAAACCTGCGCAGAAGTCAAAAATAAGGTATCGAGGTAAGGTAGCGCGCGGGGCGCGTGATCGTCGGGTGCGCGAGCGTCGATTGTTTCCCCAGTCGTGTTGTCTTTCTCGCACCAATACGTCAATTACGAGCGCGATTCTACCGATGCGCAGCTATTCTCGTCCAGCGCTAAACATAAATGACGCGACCTATAACAATTAGGATACTTTAATAATAAGCTACTCGACAAGTCTCTTACCTCATCGATTTTATCCAGAAAAGGGTCTGCAGAATCAATATCGTGGTTGATAGTGAGAATGTCCGCTTCACCTTCTGGTTTGTCTTCGGGCAGCGGCATACGATCTATCAACTGGATCGCTTCCTCGTACGAGATGCCCTCAGCAGGCACGAATTCCACGAGAGGCAGCACTTCTGTTTCATCAAGTTTGTATAGCGCATATTTTGTATACACATTTTGGTTGTACATATATTGCATGACGTCATTCTAAATCCGGAATGCGGCGAAATCCGGCGGAATTTTCAGAATGATAATGAGTGCCAGTTGATATGATCGAGTTGTTAATAGAAAAATATTCCCAACGTATTATATTTTGTATACACATTTTGGTTGGATAATGCATGCTATATAAATGACGTCATTCAAAATCCAACATGGCGGAATTTCCAAAATGATAATGAGTACCAGTTGGTGTGATCGAGTTGTTAATGGATAAATATTCCCAAAGTATTCCCTTGGAGCAGTTTATATACTACAATAGGTTATCTAACAAAAGAAATCTTTATGCGAATGAGCTTAAAATAAAACATTTAAAAATCGCACGGAGACAGATAGAATTCAATTTTGTTGACGTTTGACAATTCTAAGATCGGAACACCGCATTTCTGTTTATATAATATTTTCTATTGCGCAATATTATATATGTCTTTGTTCAAAAGGAAATATTGTTTTCAATATAAAGTGATTTATTTATTTATTTATTTTATTTTAGGAACGCCAACATGGCGTACGTTCGTTCAACAATTACCACAAAAATACGTATATTTATACAAAGGAATAGAATGTACCCACACTTATAGGCGTCCACGACATGCACACAAATTTATATAAAAAAAAACTAGCGGATCCGTACCCACTTAGTTGGGCACAATGTTCATCAATGTGGCTTTCTCTTAGTGAAAGAATTTTTTAAAATTGGTGTTTTCCGAGTGTTTCGGATTGGTGTTTCCAGTGGTTCCCGAGATTAGCCCTTACAATTAAATAAACACACAAACATTACCTATTTACTAATATATTATAGTATAGATTAAGAATTTTGAAAATGGTCCCTAACCTTGGCGATAAAATCCGAGAGGGAGTCAAAGTGCAAATGAAGCACACTACTGCATTCGTTAATCAACTTGGCCATGCCGCATGCGTGTGAGAGGAGAATTCTGTCCGTGAATAGTTCTCTTCGGCAGGCAATATAGCGGCGTTATGGGAGCCCGGGGTGGGCGAGCCGGCACGCGATACCCTATTGCTTGTACTAACTGAGGACACGATATTTTACGTCTCAATATTTTATAAATGAAAGTGGCGTCAAGTACTTTTGCCCGCAGCATTAAAGAATGAAATCCAGAGCGTGTAAATTGGAAAAATATTTTAACCTATTGCAATAAGTGTTAAGCTCCTTACTTTTACCGTGGGAAAAAGCCAAGTGCCAAAGAAACCTCTTTTGAACTCGCTCCAGGCGAAGTGTGTGTGTGTGCGGGCGCCAAATTTGTGAACCAGACTCGACAACACTTCGGACTATAGAATAATAGAGCAATATTTTAACTTTAGGATTATGAAAGTCTTTACAAGTTCTAATTAAAAACCCCAGCAGCCTAGACGCCTTTCCAATGACGTGATCCATATGTGGAATAAATGATAATTTCCTGTCAAAAGTGATCCCCAGATCCTTGATATTAACAATATTTTCTATAACTTGGTTTTCTACGCGGTAAGTAAATTCAATTGTACTATTTTTTCTGGTATAGGTAACAGAGTAACACTTTTTTATATTTAAGGACATTAAATTATCTCTACACCAAATATTAAGTCAGCAGAGGTCATTTTGCAGTAAAATACAATCATTTAAGCTATCAATTATTTTACCAAATTTCAAATCGTCTGCATACATAAAAATTTCTGAAGAGGTAAAGCATTCGATAATATCATTAATGAAAAGATTGAATAAAATGGGTCCTAATTGAGAACCTTGGGTTACGCCAGATGTTGCATTAAAATAGGAAGATGGACAACCATTAACCACTACATAGAACGGTCTATTGTTTAAATATGATTTTAAAAAGTTTAAAAGAGTGTCCGCAATTCCATATGCAGACTACTTACCAAGCAATTTTTGATGAGACACTCTATCGAATACTTTAGAAAAATCAGTATATATAACATCACATTGTTTACCAGAGTCGACCGCATTATTCAAAAATTCAGTAAAACTAACTAAGTTTGTGATTACTGACCTACCAGGGAGGAAACCATGTTGACTACTGGATATGCATAACTGTAAATGACTCTGAAAGTGGGGACACAACAATGACTCAAATACTTTGGCAAACACGGATAAGACTGAAATAGGACGATAGTTAGAAACGACAGTTTTATCGCCCGATTTATATATAGGCACTATTTTTGCTTTCTTCCATTCATACGGAAAAACGCCGGATTCAAGTGAATTGTTGAATATTAGACTAAGGGGAAGAATTAAAGAACGAGCGCATGATATTATAAAAATTGGAGGTAACCCGTCTGGACCAGCTCCCTTATTTCGATCTAACTTCTTAAGTTTATTCAGAATGACTTCATTTGACAATTGGGGAATCACTAATTTCTCACTAAATGCATTAAGAAATTGCAAGTTTTCAGAGCCAAGATTACATATCTCTTCATTTTCGCAGTTATACATCGATGCAAAGTACGATGCAAATATATCACAAATATCATTGCCATCAGACGATTCGGTCGCGCCGTTAGAAAATGTACCAGGATATACACTTGGCCCCCCCCCCCCGTTTCATTTTAACATAGCGCCAAAAAAGTTTTGGGTTATTTAAGAGACCATTTTCAAGATTTCGTAAGTAATTTTTAAACAAAATACAACATGTTTTTTATATCTAGATCTAAGCAGCTGAAATTCGAATTCGTCCCTGGGATTTCTCTATAATTTGAAACGTTTTCTAATTCTATTTCTTTCGTTTAGTAGTCTTATCAGATTTTTATCAAACCAATCCGGATAGTTTTTACCTCTTCGTTTTAGTACTGGGACGAATTCGTTTATCAATTGCCTTAATTTCTTATAAAATAATCCAAGCATTGCATTAACATCAGGTAACACTTTAAATTCATCAGTCCATGCAATATTATCTAATTGAGTACAAATTTCGTTAAAGTTAGCTTTGTGATAGTTAAGTGTGGTATTCTGTGTATTAATTTTGAATGTCGCTCTCTGTTATATGAAAAAACAATCTCTAACGCGGGATGGGACAAATCTATAGGTACACGAGGCGTAACGCTATTGACACTACAACGAGTCAATTCAGAAATGAGACAAAGATCCAGAATACGGTCATTTTTGTTTAATATGCTGTTACGTTGCGATATACTATTTAAATTTAAAAAGTCCAACAATATTTGGTGAGTGATAGGTTGAGAGTTCTGATAGTATTTAGTGGCATTCCAATTGATATTGCCTAGATTAAGTCACGAAATATACTAAACTGCATCGCAGTCTGCTCTGCTACAAAATTGCATTTATTAATAAAACTTTGAGAATAGAACTATTAACAGGTGGAGGTAAATAGATTGCACAGATAGCCATTACACGTCATCCTTCCTTGCCAAAATCTTTCCGTTCCGAATCCATACAGATTTTACTGTTATTTTGAATTAAGAAATCGCAGCAAACTGTAACACGACTGCTTGGACGAAAGTTGACAGTTGACACTGTGATAACTCAATGCTGGTAAATTGTCTAAATAACGAAACGATAAAGTGATTTTCAAAACACGTATGGGATTATGTGGGACGAAATAAAAAGAAACATCTCAACATCGCAGAACAACTGCGTTAATTTTGGTTTGTTCATCGAACTGCAGCGTGGTCAATTCAGTTGGCTGGCAGCTTTTATTATACGCTGCACGTAAACGTACGTTACATATACGTATGAGTACGTGCTCTATAGACAGTAAAAATCGAATTTTACATACGTTTCTTATCTAAGAAAATTGTAATCAAAAACAGAATAATTATATTAACATACCTACTATTTGTTCGTAGTTATAGCAGTCTTCAGCTTCAACTTAAGCCACAGAAATGAGAGAAGAGAGTTGTGTATGTGTATTTTTTTTAACTTTTCACTCAAAATATATTAAATTGCGGTCAGTCAGTTACGTAAAGTAAAGCTTTACATATATGAGTATTCATTGACGGTATTAAAGCGCAACTCGAATACATGTATATAGTACGCGTCACGAATCTTAGCGCTAAACGAAAACTGCGCAGAAGTCAAAAATAAGGTATCGAGGTAAAGGCGCGGCGCGCGGGGCGCGTGATCGTCGGATTCGCGAGCGTTGATTGGTTGTCCCAGTCGTGTTGTCTTTCTCGCTCCAATACGTCAAATACGAGCGCGATTCTACCGATGCGCAGCTATTCTCGTCCAGCGCTAAACATAATTGACGCGTTCTATACCTAGGTGTCTGTGTGTGTGTGTGCGTGTGCGTGCGTGTATGTGTACGTGTGTACGAGCGTGCGTGTGTGTGCGTGTGTAGGTATATGTCTATGTGGGCGTATGTGTGTGTGAATGTGTCTGTGCAAGTACACGTATACTCACCATGTGTGACCATAGAATGTGCTAGAACGTGTTTGCAGCGCGAGCACTGCGTGGTAATGAGCTGCGTGTGCCGGCGACAGCGCCAGCAGAGCGGCGCTATTTCCTCGTCGCGACTCTCCGCGGTACTAGCTGCCCCACTCTTTAGTATAAGCAGATCTACGCTCTCCTGTTTCGATAGTAACCAATTAAAAAAAAGTTATACTAATACACTCGTGTTTAAATTCAGAAGACTATTCAAAATAATGCTTATAATGTAACTTTCAATTTTACTAGTGTTTTAGGAATATGCGAAAGTACTGTATTGAATTAACTCCAAATGTATTTGCTAATTGTATAACTCGATAACATATGAACTGATTAGGTTAATTCTTTCTTTAGAGGTTTAGAATTTAAAATATTCCTTCAATGAGGATGGTTCTTAAGGAGTAGGATTCAATGTAAACACGTGGCTAAAGGGTGAGCTAATATAAAATATCGGTATAATATATGTATAACTTCCTTGACATAAAAGCTTTCAATTTTACTAGAGTAATTTCAGTCTACAAACCTACTTTCAGAAAGTTGGTGATATTTTATTGGACTAAAATTCTCATTTAGAATAAATTGAATAATTCCAATTGTTTTTTTTTCTTATAGAAAATAATATATGCCGGAGATATTTTTTAAATTACTACTGTTCATAAAAACCTCAATTTAATAATACAAAAGCATTTTAACTAACGCATAAAAAGTGACCATTTCTCGGAATTTTACTAGTTGATTTAAAACAAATAGTTTGTATCTTATCCATATTAGAACCAAACTACAGTCTGTTTAATATCCGCTTTATAGTGTCCGAATTTTTGCCCATAGATAGGTACCCATCCAGGTCATATTCTATATGAAGCAGCCACATTAATTTTAATTAGTGTTACTAATTGGAGTGACTTTGACATTACTTTTTTTTAAACATGAACATTTAAAAACAAGTGCAAGTTAAGCTAGCGCAGCTAGCGGTTATAACGTACTTATTAACCAACTTCAAAAAAGAAGGTTTCTCAATTCGATCGTGTATATGCTATTTTGTAAGATGACATTAAGATCAATTTGCTTATTTATGGCCCAGCTATATGACTACCGATATAATAACATAATATACAGATATTTAAACATCTTAATTTCTTTAAAGAACTATTGACCTAGATATTAATATATGAACGATTCAAATGTAGAATTATAGAAAAAAATATTTATTATGTTTTTAATATTCTGCTTTAAAGAATATTTTGTAATACTTTTTTAACATCTGATGACTCAAAGTGGGGAGTGCACCCCTGCCCGGAGTTGAGCTTTATGGCAAAGTTCCGGGTAGCACTGCATTGGCTATGGGCTGGCGTTATTCATCCCATCAGGAGTGCCTCCAGCTCGTCTCCCCTCTTGTCCTCATATTATAAAAAAAGTTAAACCGAGTTATTTACCCCTTTTATAATTTTTTTTACATAATTACATTCATGTTTTTTAATTTTTTGAAATATATTCGAACATACAAGACCAATTATAATAAACATAATTGATATACGATATACTCGTACTTTTACCAAATATAAACTTTTCATACATTCTTGGTCACCGAAGTAGGAAATTTATTACTTGTCGTCCCGTCCGCCCTCGCTACATACTGGGATTAAATAAATAAATAACGGTTCCAAATGTTCTTGCTGAATTTTGCTCTGATAATGGAGATTTTAAAATTGGATTTATTTCTCTTTAGTCTCAGTCGTTTCAAAGAATATTGTAAAGATTTCAATAATAAAAACGTTTTCTTAATAACGTCATGGTATTACAAAACATTTACCAGTTTCAACAGAGAAGAACCGGTAAAAACTCTGATAGTTATTTATTTATAGTATCAATTGCCTATTTAATGATCCTCTATATTCTCGTCGATATGCAATTACGAAAACTTAGAACTCTTGAGAAGTACAATACAACGCAATTTCTATAGGAGCAATGGTTTCCCCGTAAAGCTTCTATTGTATACAAATGAGGAACAATTTTTCAAATACATCGAAATAAAGTAAATTATACAAGACTAGCTGTGCCCCGCGGTTTTACCAGCGTAGTTCCCGTTCCAGGGTACTTTTTTTTATTTATTTATATTTTGGCATTAGCGTGTAGCTTTTTGCCAGTGTCAATGTAAAAAGGGGCAACGTGGTCAAGATAAATGTCGATATGAGTCAAGTTAAATCGTCATCAAGTCATCTTTAGTCGAGTCAGTCAGTCGTTTCGTTCTGCCCTTCGTAAAGTGATAGTGAGCTTTACGAAAAACCTCGACGAATCTTGGACCAATCGGAACCGCGCTATTATGCGCTCTCAAATGAATTCTTCATTTCCTGGACACTTATAAGCTAATTTACTGCATGAATTACTATCACAATCAAACATTAAATCACTATATGCACCAAAAAACGAATATTCAATTGAGAGAAATAGACGTCGTCAGATTCCCTCCAAAAAACTCGTTCAAGGGTATATAAAGGTATATCCCATAAAGTGTAAATCCAGCATCTACATACCAAATTTCAACTAAATAGGTCCAGCCGTTTTTGCGTGAAAGAATAAAACGAACATTCTCACAAACTTTCACATTTAAAACATTTTATAGTAGCATAGGATGTATCAACAAAGAGACTTGTACAAACCTGAAATTTAAGCGGAATTTGGAGGCCCAAAATTTTGTCCAACATCTTTCGTGCCAGTAAGTTCGCGTTCAACACCTTTGCTTGTTTCGCCAAGCACAGGTACAGGCAGCTGTGTTCCAATTAAGGCAAATTTTGAAAGTAATTTCGTTGATATATTTATCAGGAAACGAAACTTTAAATACCAAGGATATAAGTACATTTTGACCAGAGCTATTTATTTACACATGTTATGTAAATTTACATACAATCTTGTCGGTATTGTTTAAAAGAATTTGAGTGTTTAAAATATTAAAATGAACATTAATAACAGCATTGTTCTCGTATAGCGTAGGTATAAGAAAAGCTTTAAAACTTAAATACGGATACATAAATGTACAGTCGAATTCAAACACATTCCACTTCACAAAACATCTCTGCACTAAACATTCTATAAATAAACGTGAGAAAAGGACAAAATATCACTTATAACATTTACATATTAAGATGCAGGGTATACACTATGAATGTTAAGATTATTATTTTGAAAGTGCTTTTACACCTTTGGTTTCGTCTGTACCTTATTTTTTAAATAGTAACTTATAAGAACACTAGCCCGCGACTCTGTCCGCGTGAACTTTTATATAAACTTTGACCCCCCTTTCCCTTTTATAACCCTTTATTCCAGTCAAAAAGTAGCCTATGTTTTATCTCAGGCTCTAGACTGTGTATCAAATTTCATTATAATCGGTTCAGCGGTTTGGCCGTGAAGGCGTAAACTTATAAAAACCCTTCAACCCCTCGTGCAACCTTTTGGGGGTTGTTTAAAAAAAATAGCATAATATGCTCTTTCCCAGGCTCTAGACCACCTGTCTACCACATTTCGTTCTAATCGGTTCTGTAGTTTTAGCGTGATGGAAAGACAGACAGACAGACGGAGCTACTTTCGCATTTATAATATTAGTATGGAAGTATGGATTGGGTAAAGGATTACGCAACACATTTTTATCTAATACGATCGAGGTGAAGTAGGTCACATCCGTGTAAGCTATCGATAAGCAGCTAACCGAAAAGTATAGATTGTATTTTATTATATTGCTCGTCAAAACCACCTGCCTTCACGAACTGACTGACTCGTATGTATGAATAAAATTATCATCAAATTAAATACGTTAATTAGTGGGGAATGAGAAACTTGTTGAAAACATTTTTAATTGGGCTACGCTGATGATATGCATTGAATTAACAGCGTCGATCATTATTTGAATTTCGCTGACGATGATATTGATAGATTTTCTAATAATGAAATACATTTTTTTTTTATTTATAACTAATTCTGTTCGCGTTAAATCAGATCGCGCATTGACGATAAATATGTCGTCCACATTAAAGCCCTTTTTATATTACTTAACTTCTAGTGTACATTTTTAAGAAAAAATTCAAAATTTCATCAATACCTCTGTTCAGTGGTGGCGTGAAAGTTCACCTTAAACTTGTTACGCGTGTAACGTGTTACCGAAAGATAAACAGACAAAAAATTAAATTACTTTTGCATTTGAAATAATAAGTACAGTCAGAATTTAAAAAACATAAAAAAAAAAATTTTTTCACCTACATATTAGCGATTTTGATTTATGATAATATGATATGATATATAAATACATTTCACCGTCACCTCAAAACGTTTAAGTTTAAATATTTTACGAAGAAAAGGGTCTACAAAAAATATTCAGAAAAATCGAATTAAAATTATTTAAACTGCCCTAAAGAATCCACCTAAAACTCGTAACATAAGAACGCCTAATTAAGACAAGATAGTACAATTGTTTATACGGGTCTGCTTGCCTGGCAGAAATAAACATAGACATTTCATATACACACTTCAAGATTTAATTTAATTTTAAATTGTACATCAAAAATATAACAGTATACAGATAATAAGAAAACATAAATAGTTATGCACATAACTCGACCTTATTGCTATATAGCAATCTCTGCCAGACAACCTGAGATGTACGGAGTACGAAAAATTAAAAAAAAATTAAATGTTAAATAATAAATTATAATTTATAATAACTATATTTATAAATATAGTTATTAGCAAAGGATACAACATAGACACGCCAGGCGGGGGCTCTCCCTCCAGCAGTGCTAGGGCGTACCGCGCCGCATTGAGCAGCGCGTCCGGCTGGCCCAGCGAGAACGGCTCGTGCACGCAGCGGTACGCCGCGTCGTACGCGTGGTACACTCGCGACAGCCGCTCGTTGCGCGCATACCGGTGCAGCCATGTATCGCGAACACTGCGATAACGCCGCGATGTATAGTACGCGTCATTTATGTTTAGCGATTGACGAGAATAGCTGCGCATCGGTAGAATCACGCTCGTAATTGTCGTATTGGTGCGAGAGAGACAACACGACTGGGACAACCAATCAACGCTCGAGCAACCGACGATCACGCGCCCCGCGCGCCGCATCGCTACTTCGATACCTTATTTTTGACTTCTGCGCAGGTTTCGTTCAGCGCTAAAGATTCGTGACGCGTACTATACATGTCGCAGTCGGATTGTCGCTGTATTATAGTATAGCGACAGATACGTTTCGGCGGTTTTTTACTTAGCCGCATTCAATACAGCTAATAGTTGAACCGCTGCATTACAAAACGGCCCTGTATTTGAAAACAGCTAGCCGTTTTGTAATACAGCGGATTATACAATCCGACTACGACATACACATACCACTTAAGATGATACACTGCTACACTGCTTCGTATGCACAATATATTAGATACTTACATTGTAATTTAATTGTGTAATAATGTAATAATGTTACACATTGTGCGCGTAGTGATGCAGTAATGTATTGTGTGCAATGCGTTTTTAGCTTTTGACCGCGATTTCGTTCGGCTTCTTATAGCTACCTATATATAAATTTTTATCATTGAACAATATAGATGAAATCCAGTGTATTTCCACTAACCTTTCGTTTTCAGCGGCCGTTTCCAGGCACTGCACGGCCAACAGGTGGTGCAAGTATCCAGCGTCGCTGAACCGCTCTTCGCTCAAAGCGTTCTTGATCAACACGCTCAACACGCGCTCCGCTGTCGCCGTCTCTCCCGCCATGTAATATGCTGTTATCATACATAAATAATAGAATAAGGAAGACAAAAATATAATTTTAACGTGCTCAAGGACAGTTACATTTATGTTTTTTTTTAATGTTTTAAATTAGTAATAACAATTACACACTATCAAGTGTTTAAAGGTATTTTAATTCTCGCCTTGCAGTTTATAATTTTGTTTCTATTACATTATAGAGATTATAGAAACTCCCACGGGAACGGGAATTAGCGGGAAAACATATATGTATGATAGGTAGGATAGGATAGGATAGCGTGAACGAAGTCGCGTCGGGTCATCTAGTCTTTTATAGTTTCGGATAAAAAATACGGTTAATAATAATGTGTGTGATTCATATTTTTTTATATAAACTTTCCCTTCTGAATTCTCAATATTATAGTATCATAATTATATAAACTAGGTTTAAAGTCTAATTTTAACCCTTTTATGTAATCTCCATCATAATTACGATGACCAATGTAAACCGGTAATAAGCGGTGTAAAAATGTACATAACAATGAAGGGGACCAATTCTGTGAACTTAAAAATGAATTAAAATCTATAATATAAAAATGAATCGCAAAATTTACATAATTCTGGATGTACGAAGATGGCTCTTAGGAAAAAAAGGGTTTCGGGGAGGGATAGTAGAGAGCGTGAACGAAGTAATTATTAATAATTTTAATAATAAAGTATAAATTATTATTAAATATAATTAACTTTTCAATAAGTCTAGTCAATGTACCTTTCTAAAATCTAAAATTAAGTTGTTCAACTATATTTTTATTAGGATCAATAAACCATAAAATATAGTCAAAATGAACCTTTCTGAGCATCGACGAACTTGTTTTCCTGCGCCATGCGGTACGCATACGGCAGGTATACATCTTGTTTGCACTCGGGATGTTCGCGAGCGAGAGCGAACGCGCGCGACCATTCGCCGGCGTTCGTCGCTAGCTGCGCCACTTTTCTAGCCAACAATATTAAATATTATATACATTCTCTCAATTCTGCATTTATTTTAGACTTATTTTTATTTATTTTAGCTACACGTGCCCTTAAATTAGAGATTATTGTACGGTTAATTACTTTGTTCGTAATTTTAGGTTACTTTCCTATTTATACTCTAACTATGGATAGAGATAATGTGAAAGTTACTTCATTTGATATTTTAAATGAAGGTTCTCTTTTTTTGTTTATATTACATGTAAATAACCTTCTCAATTAAGCAAATGTTTGTGTGTTTAGTAAGAAATTTATATATACATACCTGTAGTCCCCAAGTCTCGTGTACACGTCCCCAGCAGTGGAATACTCGCCAACGCTCACGAGTGCGTCCGCCAGGTGCCGGAGCGACTCGCTCGAGCCTTTGTCCATTTTGCGAGCCAGTTCTATGAGCCTGCGAGGTGAGATTTTAGGAAATTAAATGTTTTATAAAGAAACATACACTTCAGAATTTTTTATTTTACCATTAACGGGAGGGTTGTGGAATTTGTGATTCGCTCACGCAAAAACTAAATATAAGACTTAGATAAACAGGAAAAAACAACGCAAGATAAAAGTACGCCAGAGTACACATATTGGGATAGTATAACACCGTTGGGTTTTAGTAGAGTGGGGGGATTATAATGCGAAAGCATTTCCTCATTAAAAAATCACACATGCATATAGTAGCTGCCCTTTCGTACATAATATTATATTAGGTACAATCAACTACAAAAGTATACTAACACAATCAAAAATACAAATCATCATAATAGTAACGGCCAAATAATCATACGCAAATTAAATTTACTGCACTGTAAAAGGCGAACTGTCAAATTGGACGGATTTGAGTTGTACTTAAATGTAAATAACGTTTCTGTATTACGGTATAACAGATTATAAATAAGTATCAAGACAAGAACCAAGGACATATTCAACTTGTGAAGTTGAGCGTGTTTATCAACTTTTGCAGTCGACTGTACCATAACACTAAGAGACTATAAATGAGTATCGAAGCCATCAATCAAAATAAAATCAAATAAAATAAGTATCGAGAAGAAAGCACTGAAATTATAAAGTAATAATTTGGATTGTGTTCATCAGCTTGTGCAGTCGATTGTACTGAGTACAGTGTGGTACGTACAGATCGCGCTTGCCGCTCTCGGCGAGCACGGCGGCGGCGCGGCGCACGTCGCCGGCCGCGAGGTACATCTCGGCGGCGGCGCGCGGCTCGTTCACGCGCCGCGCCCACTCCGCGCGCCGCCGCGTCAGCGCCGCCAGGCTCTCGCCTTCACCCACCCACTCCTATACGTTACAATATGCTTTAATAGTTCCTTGCCCACAAAAAATACCAAACAGACAGACAGAGCGTGTTCTTATAAGGGATAAGAACACTGTCTCTCTCTGTCTGTCTGTCAAGATTATAGAAAGGAGGTAAGGTATTGTAGGGAACACATCGCATGATGACATAGCAGTTTTATCAGTAAGAGCTAGGTGAGCTGAAGTGCACGTTTGAGAGTTTGGCTATATTTGTTAAACTTGACTTTGTAAAACTTGTGTAAGCTCTTAAGCTTACACAAGTTTTATTACAAGTATCTTAATACTACGCGCTACAGACTATTGAATGTTTTATCTAGCTTACACTTAATGCAAACTATACTAGTTGTTACAGTATATAATTGAAACCGTTAACTCTGGCTAGCAGTCACGTAAGTTTAGGTAAAAAAGATAAAGTCGTCCATTAAAAAAAATTAAAACTCATTGAGTACTGCTCGTAATTCGCACATTTCCGGGTATTAATAGAGCAAAAAGTATTTTCCATTTTAGTCAAGGATTTGACCGCCATCCCAATTGGGAAACGATGTAATATCAGAGATGACATTTCTGAATAGGTTCTTATTTATACTCGCTTTGAAAAGTCCAAATTATATCCGATTATTTCTGGGAACAACGGACGCTAGAAAAGTTCCACTTCCACGCGACGTTCCAGTTAACAGTAGCACCCCTTTATTGAACGTTTAAACTCACTACTTAAGTATTTTAAAATTATCCATTTTACTACCTCATCCATACTACTAAATAAGGAGGTATGTAGTTTTGTGATTGTACAGCTTTGAGAGTAAGCTATATTATTATTTATTTGTAACTGTCATCTTTATCCCCAAGTTGTATGCACTATGTAGCACCGCTAGTGCAAATTAAAATGAGAACATTAATGTTTCAATTGTTGCTAATTGAAGATTTTTAAGGCTGACTTAATTATCGGTATGAACACAAACATGTTTAAATTTTATAAGTATGATAGCTGTAAGCAAGCAATAACGGTTGATTGAGGAGTTACCTGAGCCTTCCCGAACATTCTGAGATCCACATACATGTCCAACGCCTTGTCGTCTCTCGCAATGCTTTGGTACGATCTGGCCGCGTCTGCGTACTTGCCGCGGTAGGCTAATACATCGCCTACTATAACCGCTCTTCGTTCACCGGCGTCCAAGCGTTCCTTTATTCGATAATAATAGTATTTTAATAAATTTAAATGTTCGTTAACCTCAATTTCAATGTTCAAGCACTACAATTGATTAATCAATTGTTTTATGTCTAAAAATATGTTCTTTTCATACTGCTCTCTTAATGTAAATATGGGCATTTCTCTGCTAAATGGAAAATCACTGTCCCAAGCAAATTTTATTAGAATAAGTTCTATAATTTAATTTTTTTTAGGATTATTATGAACATAAATGTGGTATTCTTGGTTCACCGTCGCTCATTATGTAATTTAATATAATAATTTTCGAAAAAAAAAATGTTATACATCTCAAAAAACACTCCCCTGGCATGTCCCTTTTCCAGAATAAGAAGTATTGATACCTATATATATTTGTAGCGAAGGAAACTACATGTTGCGTGTTCTAATTGTAATCTCTTTATTGACGAATGTCGTCGGTATTTATACATGCTTTATTTATGTGTGTGTGGTCGCGCTACATAGCCACACACATGTGCAAGTACAATGTGTTTTGATGACCAGTCATAATTAACCAAACCATGTCATCTATCGGGGTCAGGCTGTAGTTACTAAGTGCCTACAATACTCCCCCCTTTGAAAAAAAAGAATGTGAAGTATTTCTTGTTGTAAAACCATAAAAACTTAAAGAAATCGTAAAACTAATCACACAAAATATTAAACATTGTAAAAGTTGTAAAAATAAAAATTCTATACAATATAAAATATGCTAAACAATTAACTAATAGCTTGCCGAAATGCCTATGTGGCAAATCGCACGACCGGTCGGATTTCACGTCCGTATCGTGTGACGTATCGGCGCGCGCTGGATTCTGCTGACACGGGTCGAGCGTCAGGTGTAAGCGCCGGTTCCGGTGTGTGGATTTGTTTTGCCGTATGGTTTTCTTCGTCCCCTGTGTCGTTTAATGTGAATGCCGGTTTTAGGCGATCCACGGATACGACTACGTTTCTATGTGGAAGCTGGATCGTGTAGCACTTTCCTCTTCGTTCCAGGACTTTGTAGGGACCTTCGTATGGAGCGCACAGTGACTTTTTAATCATGTCTCTTCTGAGGAAAACATAATTACACGTCTGTAGCTCTTTGTGCACGAAGTGTTTTCTATTGGCATTTGTTGTGATTGTTTTGTTATGCAAGCTACGCATGAAACTTGATAATTGTGTGACGTATGCGGCGTCGTTGACCGTTGCTTTTATTTTGTCAGCGAAAAAGTCAGCTGGCA
>JADANM010005835.1:3529189-3556003 GCA_026213755.1 Eurema hecabe
TTAATATATTATATAAATTACGTGTTACGTTACGTGTGATGGGATAGCTTACAACCCTTGGAACCGGGCAACCGCGGGGAAGGGCTAGTTTATTATTAAATTTCACATACATAAAGAAAACTAATTTAGTTATTTTAAAATCAAACGACCACAAATTTTACTTACCAAGCTGTTAAAGGATGGAGAAGGTGCAATGGACCAAACCCATTCTAATTCAGTATTCACTATAACAATCCCTTCTGAGGTAAGAACTGACCAACCACCTATACCACCAACTAGCACTAAAGAACTTACTACTGATATTGATAAAGCTGCTACACCTGAAATAAATATATTGAAATATTGTTTACCTATTTTCACAGACACTTTAATGAGAGGTCTAGAATCTGTTTGAAATAAAAAACTCTACAATCAATTGATACCAATTTAAACTGAGGATATTTAGAATAAAAGATGGCGGTTTTTTTTAACAACATATTTAGATTATGATTAATAACTTACCAATATTTCTATCTTTAAGCACTTGTTGCCCAAGCATATCATAGAAGGATAATGTTTCATTCCAATCAGTCACCAGTAGAGTGTTTTTGGAAAAAGCAACTGCCCACACAGCTGCTTCTCTTTCTATCCTCTGCAGTTCTTCACCAAGCTATAAAATAGAATGTTACAAAATATTAATTTACAAGAAAATCTAAGAAGAAATATTTTGTGTTTTTATGTGTGGTACAGGGTTTACAGATTTTGTCTTGCAATATAACTTACTTTGTCTCTCAAAGAAACTGCTCCACACGCTAGACCTATTGCCAAATATTGGCCATTAGAAGACCAAGCACAGCTTGTTATTCTTCCAGGGACCTTAACCTTTTGCACTGCTTTCACATTTGCAGACCAAAATGCAAAATCTGACAATGCACATGATGCCAAATGATATGTAACTGGATTGTAAGCTAAACATTGTATAGCTTCACTATGCCTGTAACATGCTGAGAGCTTAAAACTCAAACAGAATACATTCCACACTACATGCAATACATACATGTTTAAAGGCACAATACATCTCTACAGCACAATTTACTCTTTCAACATTGCAATTCTTATAATATTCATGCATTTTGAAATCACAAATGATTCAAATTTAACAATGAAATAATAACTTACGAATACTTTAATATTCCTTCCATTTTAGAGTTCCATATGATAACATTTTTATCAGCACTGCCGCTCGCAAATTTCTTTCCATCCATACAATAGTCAACAGTATGCACGGGACCTTTATGTGCCTGTAAGAGCTGAACTAAAGCACCCTCTTTTGGATCATAAACCATAATTTTTTCCCCAGCTCCAACTACTAATTGCGATCCATCTGGACTAAAGCATAATGTTTGGACACTAAAAAAAGTATTTGATTATAAATCAGTAACATTATTTCATAAGCTACCGTATTTACATTATAAATGTAATTTTTAATGTAATTTGTAATGAATATAATTGGTTTAATACTAATACTAAATTTATTACTAATTATTATTATTCTGACTGTTGCTGTTCAGAGTAAATAAATAAATTAAATGATATTATAACATAAACTTTATGTGAAAAAGAAACATTAATTGAGTAAACTTACCTAGAGCACTCGATTTTATCGGCTTCGTGGATTTTATTAACCCATTTCGGAATAGTCCTCATTTTTGGATAATAATATTAACATTCGAAACCTTAACTTTAGTTGTACTTTTATCCTATTATAAAACTAGTTTTCTATTCTACGATAACATTTAACATTTCTGCATAAGTAAAATATTTCTTCTAGTATCGAACTTGTGTAATTACTACGCAGTTCTTGGAATATTTGGTTGCCAACGACCTCAACAAAACTGTAAACAAACGATTGTTTGGAACTTTTGATGTAAGAGTTGTGACGTTGAGTGTTGAGCTAACTTCATATTATTATGAAAGTTCAATGAATATTCACCTAAAAACATATTTTATAAACCTATAAACAAAAGTGGTCTAATCCTTTTTAATATATATAGCATACACAATTTATTTTAATATTTAAAGAATTTTATTTTAATAGTTTAGCATCACGAACGCCAATTTAACATTTCCGGTAAATTCAAGATTGAAAACAGTATTTTTTACTCTCTTTCCGACTCTGATACCCAAGGATTTGACATAGAAAAACCACTTTATTATTTTTATATAATAATTAAACATATACATTTTTATAATTTTATTTATTTATGTAGAAAGGAAAATTATGTTAAATATAACTATATTTCATTTTCAAGTATTTTTCGTAAAAAGCATTACATCATTTCCGCCATCTAGTGAGTTTGTATTGAATGTTAGCTCAACTAGTCAACATGGGTCACATAAAATTGTATTGAAGTCACTAGGTGGAGTTACTAACCAAAAATATAGCGAAATACTTTAAAGGATACAATTTTTTGTGAAATAAGAGTCGACGAGAGGTTCGAATAACTATGTTTGATTATATGGACTCACATAAGGTAGCTTAAGATGGTTACAACGGCAGATAGGCAGGTAGGTACGACAATATTTTGTAGATATGTGCTCAATTTTATCTTTTAATATTTGCATCAAATTCATATTAAATTAAGAATACTTTTTATAATCTAGTTTGGGCCTAGGTTACATCACTATACACTACATGTATGGTATTTTTAAAAAATATGGAACAGATCTCTTCGGAATCGAAGTCGCTGGTAAAAAATTTAATGCTCATTGTTTTATTTTAAAAAGTCCTTGCACAATGTATATTTAGGCAGTACATCATATTAACTATCTAAGTGCGGGAACACTATGTCGTACACGTGACGGTAAAAATGTAAAAAAATCTTATAGGATATTTCAAATTTAGCCGATAATAGAATTGTTCAGTTTAGCACCAAATTGTTATAATCATAAAAATGGCCCAAAATTCATGCTCTAGAAAATACTTAGTGGATTATGTTAGGTACTGAGTCCTAGAATTTTACCAAGATATTATAAAACGCGCAGATAATAAATATCTCAGCACCTTGCGCTAACCGTAAATTAATTTGCCACAGATAAAAAAGGTAAAATTACCTTATTAAATACGCAATACCTACCCTGCATACACATTAGGTATTTTAAGAAATTATATACCCTTCTAAATTGTATGTCGGTGTCACGATTCGGAGGTATTAATAACATATTTTCCTAAAGAGGCAGGTCAAGTCTAAGAGTCAATAATTAATAGGTAATCAGGTTAATATCTATCGTTATTCTAAGCTATTAACAATAGGAAGAATATAACGCTAAATGTCCATCTACAAGTCGTTTGTGTAGTGCTACGCTTTTAAAAAAAAGAAAGAATTTGGGCGGTCTACAAACATTTCTTGTTGATAAGTTCTAAGTCATTATTAATTATGTGTGACATTTGAAGCGTTACCGTCCGCCTCTAATCCATAAATTTTGTTTGTCCAATATAGGTGCCTATTGTTTGAACCTTAAATCCTGTATATAAGGTCGGTTTTTGTTCAGGAATACTGACCAAAAATATGTGATGTTAAGACACTAGGTAGTTGGAAAGCAGGAGACGAGAGATAACATTGATGAGTGTTTTTTCGGCGCGGATCAGACAGCCTGTCGCCATGACCGGATGTTAGATAGTTAAGAACGGTACAATTTTTGACAATTTACTATGGGAAATCTCCAGTTTCAGTGTAAAAAGCTTAATGACTACTTAAATAAATTAGAGAGCCGCTTCAACATATACAACCGGGTATACAACAGGTACTGTGATGTTTGTGTAGCTAACAAATATTTAGTTTTCGTGGCTTAATGCTTGAGAAATGTTTGTTGGTCAAAAGATAATAATTACCTAATTGAGTATACACGTCAGCACTCTTTAGTAATTGTTATATTAAACCATACTTACTTAATATATAAAGCTGAAGAGTTTGTTTGATCGTGCTAATCTCAAGAACGAAGGGTTCGAATTGAAAAAATATTTCTGTTTTGGATAGTCTTATTACCGAGATTGGCTTTACGCTGTGTAACGTCACGCTGCTACAACCATGAGAGAAGCATCTGTGAAAAATGTTGAAAATTACGTATTTGACGCCTTCTTTTGTGTGCGCTGCGTAGCCGTAGGTAAACGGTTCAAGATGCCCAAAAAATATGTAGGACCGGGGGTAGCTCTCTTTCGCAGGAGACCGATTGGGTAGGTACCCCCGCAGTTCCAGACATTCAACCGCCTGAAATGTGCGAATGTCACTGTGCTCCGGTCTGAAGGGCACTATAGCAAGCGTGATTACTGGGCTAATGAGTCTTAACATCTAATAACTCAAAGTGGGGAGCGTCAATGTAGTGCACCCCTGCCCGGAGCAAAGTTCTGGGTAACACTGCTTTGGTTATGGGCTGGCGTTTCTCTTACCATCAGAAGGGCGTCCAGCTCGACTCACGGTCTCACCACATAATAGAATAAAAAAGGACAGAATAATTCCCCTTTAAAAGATTGAAAAAAAAAGTCCGGGGCAGCATACCTATGTCTATCTTCTAAGATTAACTCACTATAACCCTTTTTATGGTATTAGACCACTAATATGAATTATTTTACCTGTTTTTCCAACTTTTTCACTGAAGCTTGGCTCCCATGATTCACGACGTGATGTTATATAGCCTAAAGCCTTCCTCGATAAATGGACTAACCAACACAAAAATAAATTTTCAATTTGAACTAGAAGTTCCTGAGATTAGCACGTTCAAAACTGTGCCGCGTGCACAAGCTATATAATATGGTGTATCTAGCATTAAGAGTACTATGTATTGTTCAGTTGATACAGATCAATTAAATAGACTGGTCGTGTCTTGATCTTTTATTTAAGTCCCAATTATATTATTATCATAATTGAGCCGCTACAAAACAAACAAAAAGACTCTTCAGCTTAATACTGTACTAGCTGTGCCCGCGACTTCGCTCGCGTAGAAACGTGACTTTGGGCAGCATTTTTGAAATGCCTAACCCGCGCCAACAAACGTTAAGCCAGTTGAACGTGATTCTTTAAATTGCCATAACTTTTTTATTTATCAACCGATTGACATGAATTAAACACTAAATGTTAAGTGAAGCTTGCCACAATATATCATTGAAACCTCATCTAGATAGGATAAGCGGTTTCTGAGATTAGCGTGCACAAACAAATAGACAAACAGACAAATATTCCAAAAGTCATTGTTTCGGGTTCTTTTGCGTTAATAAAGGTCTCCCATAATATTTTTTCTCATTCGTTACGTTTTTATTATATGTATAGATAGATATAGATTAGTTTAGACATAGCTCTAGCCTTAGTATAATAACACCTATACGTCTATGGCTCTAGCTTATAAACAGGGTTTGATAAAGATTTAATAATCAAAAATACTTACTATAACTTAGTTAGGTACATATTATAACTTAGTTAACACCTCGCTAGTCGCTCTCACGAACTACAACACAATTTAATCCATTTCAAAATTATCCGGTGCATCCCCTCAGGCCTTAATTAAAATGTAAATGGCGGTCGCTCTTTACAGATATCACATGGATGGAATTCATCATTGAGTTTTGAAAGCATCCGGGATAACGGTACATTAATTTTATCACAGATAAATAAAATTCTGAATTTAGGGGTAGCAATACTTCGATATTTTCTTAAATAGTAGGTACTTTTATTTTGTCTTAAATCGGCTATATTAAAAAGAGGTGAACTATAAATAAATTATAATAATTAAATGTCATAAATAATATTAAATGTCATAAATTATAATTTTACGTAGGTACATCATCGGAAAATAACGATAAAATAGGATAAGATAGATGTATATACTGTCGCGAACTTTTTTTTAGATCATTTAAAGAGGAATAATTATTTCATTCATATTTTTTTGGTATCTTGAATCGTTTTCGCAGCGCACGCAAAGGAAGCCCTCAAAGATGAATAATTTTCCCCGTTTTTTCTACATTTTCCATTATATCTTTGCTCCGTCGCAGCGTGATGTTATGTAACCTAAAGCCTTCCTCGATAAATTGTCTATTCAATTCAAAAATAATTTTTCAATTCGAACCAGCAGTTCCTGAGATTAGCGCGTTCAAACAAACAAATAAACAAACAAACTCTTCAGCTTTATATATTAGTATAGATATAGATTAAAAAAATAGTTATTACCTATCTTTTCGTTTTTTCATCTAGCATGCAATTTACTTGAAGTGAAATGAACATTTATATTTTCTTACAAGATTCATATCTATGAATGGTTTTTATAAGTTAGGTTTCGAATATCTATAAAAAAACTATTTGAGTTAATACATAGAATACTTGAAATTAATCCTACGAGTGAACGAATAGCATTACGGTTTCTCTATATCAATTATCAATTTCTATTTAATCAAGAAAAAAAATAAAAAGTAGAAAATCTTCAAAAATACATGAAAAAATAATTTTTAACAAAAAATAAACCGACTTCAAACTAAAAAGCAAAAAATAAATTTGCTTCCCACAAAGTAATACACATTTTCATTTAGTATATAGTAACGATTTAATAGTTATTTTATAATTTAGACGTCGGTAACAAGTAAATGCTCCACCAATCTATACAATATCGATTTAACCAAACAATCACTTATTGTTTTACTTGCCACCGACTTCTAAATTGTAAAATAACTATTAAATCGTTAGTATATACCTACTAAATGAAAATTCGTATTACTTTGTGGGAAGCAAATTTATTTTTTGCTTTTTAGTTTGAAGTCGGTTTATTTTTTGTTAAAAATTATTTTATTTCACGATTTTATGTGGTGGATCGATCAATGATGCTTCTCGAATGAAGAAACGCCAGTTACTGGAGTCGGAAAGTGGTTGTCCTTTGTTGTAATTAGTTGAGAAATTCCCTCAACTGTCTCTGGTCTGCATCATCAGATTTACTGCAAACCTTCATTATAACTCATACGGGTGCAAAGCTTTCATCGAAACAAATGAATTAAGTTCAAACACAAGGTAGCTACTGTATACCGTTCAGGAGTTCTTTACGCTATCCCACGTCTTCAGCATCAGACCCCTTATGGTAGTCACAACCCATCTAGATGTAAAAGCTACTGTAAATCGTTGAAGATTTCCCTCGACTGTACCTTGGCTCCATCATCAGACCAACTCCAGACTTTTTAAATTAAAGTGTTTACATAAGGTACTTATTGAAAAACTTATAAACGTACTAGTCGCCCATACAACTTTTGAAAGTTCCCCTCGATTTCTCTGGTTTCCCATCATCAGATCCTGATTTCCTTAAAATGGGACCACCTCGGATACATCACCTTTCCAACAAAAAAAGAATCATCAAAATCGGTTCATAAACGACGAAGTTATAGGTGAACATACATACAAAAAAAAAAAAATATTATACATACAGACGAATTGAGAACCTCCTCCTTTTTTTGAAGTCGGTTAAAAAGTATATTTCATTACAGTTTTATATGTAAGAAATAATATGATTGGTAATATATATTGTCCATATGTACCTACTTATTATATTATTTCATATACAGAATAGCGGGGTAAATTTCAATTCATGCCGGAAGTCCCAAATCAATATTTCAGCGGTAGAAAGAGATGACAGAGGCTTAACTTGCGCCTACCACGCCCTGTCGCTTCCACCCCTACGAACTACCCCTAACCATAGCACTTAATGTAGGGCCCTTCAAAGGAGCAATATCGAAATATCACCTCGAAATATTATAAAAAAAAATACTAGTTATGTTTGTTACGTTTTTACATTCTTATTTAGAACTAGCTGTCGCCTGCGACTTCGCCCGCGTTTCCCTCGTTTTTTCTTAAAAAATCGACTATTGTAGTTGTAGTCGGAAAATATATTTGAAGAAACTTATGTATAACTATGGTGTTTCTATACCGATTTCTATGATTCTTAATAGTTAATAATGTTAGCTTTTTAATTAAGATTGACTGAGAGTGTCACAAAAGAAAAAGTTCACAAATATAATCAGAAATCTTCGAATCGAGCTATCGTGAGTTACACGTGTTATTTTGAGTCAACCATAAAAGATAAACATACGCTTTTGTAATATTTTTTTAGATAATTTTAAGGACACCATTTTCTTCATACATGCTTTCTGTGTAGCTTTAACCATTTAGGTTGTACACGCGACAGAAGCTTAAAAATTGCAGCAACTTCTCCCTCTTTTTCCCTTTTTTCATTTTTGTTCCTATTGATTGTAGCGTGATGAAAAGTATACTATAACCTGCTCAGAACTATGAAGAATAATTGTACCAAGTTTCGTTAAAATCCCTCTAGTTTTTGTAAATGGAATATCCAACACAAAGAAAAATATTCAATTCGAACCAAAACTTCCTGATATTAGCGGGTTCAAACAAACAAACTCTTCACTTTTATATATTAGGTATAGTATAGAATAGATAATTAAATGAAAAAAGGATGAAATCTAAAGTGACCAATTACTCGAAAAAGTAAGCAAAGTCAATGTATATGTACGCTTCAATTTGTAAAAGTCCAAAATCATCCCAGTGTTTTCTTCGAGGGCCGTGGGTATGTTATTAGGAGTTCCCTACTAAAAATATTTCACATCCGTACTTTTCTAACACAGGCTATCTCTTGTTTTGTTAAGGTATTCATAAAAAAGTGACATATACATATAATGGATACGAAAACGTGTCATATTTAATTTTAAAAGAGAACAATAAGGTTGGTACTTACATAGACCATTATATTACGTTTAATTAAAAACAAATAAAACGCGTCGTAAATAGGTATTAGAGTACCTATAATTTTATTGCTCATGTCGATTTAGTAGGTATCTTAAGGTGCAGCAAAACAGTCTGGTTTTAGCTGTTAGATACTAGGGACGTATCTATTAATTTATCAAAAAATATAACAGAAACTTTTAAATTATAAGAAAATAATTTCGTCGTCGTGGTCGTCTCAGCCGCAGGACGTCCACTGCTAGACATAGCCCTCCCCCTTGGACCTCCACACATACCGGTCGGAGGCGACCTGCATCCAGCGTCTTCCGGCGACCTTGACAAGAAAATAATTTATTTCATTCCAATACGACACGACTATATATAAAGTTTAAAAGATGTTACATCCTTATTTTTTACTGATTTATATCATACTAGGTAAGAATATCTATTAATTTCTTGTTATCCTGAATTTCATTATACTTGAAAGCACGAAATTGTTCGTTATATAACTTATAATGGTAAATTATTTTCTAGGGTTGATTAGAAAATCGACATCAGTATACGTAGGAGGTACGAACAGCCGCATGAGAAATAAATTGATCGCTCTAGACAAAGACTTAACTCTAGATGCAATCACGAACGTCAGGAGAATACAACATTTTAAAGACGAACTTTATGAACAACATGATGCGTTTCACATTGGGAAATTATTGATTAAAATTCGTAGTAAATTTGGCAGAATGGTGCGAATACATGCCCTATCTCACGCTAATTTGAACACATATAAGAAAAACGTGGTATTTAAAATAAATAAGTTTATACTGTCTTTGCAATAATGAAATGGTAAAGACATATCTTTGAATATTTGTTTCTTATCGCAAAGGACATAATATTGCTGTTGCTTCTTTCAGCATATCCTGCATTTGGCTGAAGTTCAACACCTTGCTATGGATATCGATAATTTGGTGGACATAATTTTAGATTTTGAATGGGAAGGTAAACCTAAGAAAATGTCATATAAAAAGGTTGAAAGGTATAGGACTCCAGGTGCTTTTCAAAATATGACCATTAAGCCGCCACCCAAGAGGATGTTACGAAGTCCGTTTGCTGCTGCTCCTGGACATAAAGTAAATATTTGGCGTAATAACCCCAAAATTACTGAAAATAATGGTGGTGGTTTTGAGTCAGACATAAATAAGTAACATATTTTGTTCTTTGTGCAATAATAAAGTCTCATCTAGTACGCATTAAAGCTGCGCTAAACGTTAATTGTATATTGCTTTATTAATTAAGACATTTTTTGGGTTTTATATTTCTATAAATCTGCCAATTAAGTACATGTTGTAGGAATTATTGTATATTTTATCTCTATTTTTTTAAAGTTACTCGTCGTTGTTATTTTTAATTCATAAAAACATACCTACACACAGCCCACATGTCTGATATCAGCCAAATGACATGCGACTTTGGTGGATCAGCTACAAGTTATTGAATTAGCGTGTAATGCAGGAAGGATACGATTTAACTTTAAGATCACTGTTCGGTAGTAAAGACGTGTCTGAAACAAATGCACTTAATTTAAAGCCATTTTCGCCTGCGTACAGGCTGATCTACTAAAAACGGAACGGGGATACAACAGTTTACTTTCGGTTAAGAATTTGTTATTGTAAGCCATATGGGCGCAGGGCGGCGCGCCGCGGGTTTTTTTATGTTACGACGAACTTACAGCCATTGTTAAACAATCGGACACATGCTAATGCGACCGTCCATCTGTGACCAATTGACCGTATAACCTCTCTCACCATTGTCGCCTCACGTCTAGTCTAGCTAGTGCTAGATGCAAACTTAAATCTAAACTGTCTTACGAAGAGATTAAGTTCACGGGTACAGACATCAATATCTTACTGATGTTACTTCACTAAGGTTTAAACTAAGTAACTATTATGAGAAGAAATTACATTACTTGAATAACTATTTTGGCACATCGTCTCACGTCGGTACTCAGTCTTAAGGATCTTGATTCTTGGTTCCAAGTATTCATTTTTAAAAAATAGCATTCGATTATTGTGAATTAATAATGTAACAAATAGGCAGGTTAGGTTTCCTATGCTAAGCCTGGTTTTATGGCGATGCTTCTCTGTAATAAACTGCTTTTCGAATCGATAGTGCTTAATTTCCTTGTACGTAATATCAGGACAAGTTGAGTAATACTTTCAAAAGTCTAATTCAATAGGGATATTACTCACTACTTTATTACATTTACTAAACGTTGTAGATATAGAAAAAAAGAGTAATAATTATTTTCTTTTTCGGGAACAACATCGCAAAACATTGTTCCTACGTGTTATATCTATGTACTTCCATACGCCTCCACCAATTTAGGTTTAATTATATGTGAAAATAAAACCAAGGATTTTCTCATACAAAATTTATTTAAAATATAAATAGGTAACAATATTAGTTATTTCAAACCTCAAACTTTATTAAGAAGCTGCTTGCCCAAATATACAACAATAACACAATTTGAGCGGAGTATAATCCTTACAGACGTCTGACAAAGTTTTCCGGCGGTATATTCAATATCGCATTATCAATATTCAGAGGGAGCCCGTGCCCTCCGGTCATCGAGCTCTAACTTAACATCGCCCAAAGGAATCCACTTAGCGATAAATCGATACCTAATTATGCTGAGTAGTCTTTCAGGCGGATTATATTCTTCTTACCTAATATTATCCACTCTTACAATTCTTGATCTTTTTCATTTAAAATTGTATTCCTTTTTGCTTTAAATATGACACTTATATAGATTTAAGTTCGATTTTATAATTGAAATTGAATTTTAAACTTTGTTTGAAAAGATCGTATTTTCTCATATTATCCCGTAGGTACTATAATAACAACTCAGATATTCCCCTTTATAGTAAAAATCATTTGGCCACTACAGAATTCAAAGCCTGCGTGGGTTGTATTCTCGTCACAAAGCGACAAAATTTACATACCAAAAGCAACTTTAACGTAGCGGAATTAGAGGGGAAATTTATTTTCTATCGCTTTCAAGTACTTCAGCACGAATGTCACGGATCAAATCGACAATAAACGTCGAGTATTTACTTTCCATTTACTCTTTAATTGTACGTCGGATGGTGATGAGCGAGTGTTCGCTCGAATTCAGTCTCTAACAATGACATGCGTTTTTAGGTTGCCGTCGACGTAGCCTGAAATTAATGGTCGGACCCATGAGTCTCTAGACCTTAGATTAGACTTTTCATTGAGATATCTACAGTAATATTATAAAGGCGAATGTTTAGTGTTTTCGTTTGTTACTTTTTCACGTCAAAACAGCTGGAGGGAATTTGGTAGGTATGGCATAATCTACGTTTTACTGCGGGAAATTACACTATTTATTTTCCCTTTATACCATAGCTAGTTACTGTATAAAAGCAGCGAACAAATTCATAAGGTTGGATTTTATGTTTTATAGGTAGGTTTAAGTATCTATGTTACTAATGTACAAATACTTTTAATTCATTTGATTTAACTCTATCATTTTATTATTTTTATACGTCAATCTCATCAACATAATCTTATGTTCAATTGAACTTTACACGAGGTCCTATATACTTACTCATTCTTGTCTATTACTGAGCGCATACGTTTTCATATTCATAATATCCAACAAGGTACAGAAAGAGAAGAATAAGCAGGGGCTATGCGTTCGATAAAGACTAGCGAACAGCGCATGCGCAGTGCCCTGGGTGGTGGCCTGAAAATGACGCTATTTAAGGTGTAATTTATTAATGTTTTATTGTAATTTTCATTATGTAACAAATCGATAACATAATTATGTATTTCTTATAAAAATATAACTTTTGCATGCTTCATGAAATGGTGCTGAACATGCTCCAAAATGTAGATAACACCTATTAAACACATGTTTCAATGCAAAATAAATGATTTATGTAGTCTTTATGAAAAACAAATTACTAAAGCTGCTTTTGAAATTCCTTTCATTAAATAAATACCTATGTGTAGAAACACCATAAATAAAATATTAGAACGAACTATATATTATGTTGTGTACGTTACACAATTCATTGTGTTGCTATGTATTGTATGTATGTATTTACAAAAGAAAAGTATGTAGATGTAATTTACTCCGTTATCTAGTTGCCATAACACAAGCTGCGGCTTAGCTTGGAACTAGATGGCGCTGTGTATATTGGTGGCCCTGAAAATATTTATTTATTTAACTAAATTACTACATGTATAAATTTAAATATAGGTACATAAAAAATAGAACTTATCAAATAAGGAACTATAATGATTACTCTATTTTAAGTAAAATTTGCTATGAAAGTGCTTGGTAAATTAGTGTGATGAAGTTATCAGCTAAAATAGTTTTGATGCTATGGTATTGGTATAGATTTTTTTATTGCTATAGAATTAATCCAACGTACCTATGTGTGGAGGTCCAAGGGGGAGGCCTATGTCCAGCAGTGGACGTCCTACGGCTGAGACGACGACGACGACGACCTATGTCACAACTCACACGCATGCACGTTGGATTAATAAAAAATTCTTGCATATAGAAAACTAAAATAAAGTATATTAAACCGAAAAATATTGTCAAAAAAGTTAACACATTTAGCTCGGTCAATTTCTCTGTACACAGCTTCATTATAAACTTTGATCGGGGGATGCTTGTGCTCGAATATTTTGATAGTAGCTAACAAAGGAAGCTTTTATTGGCCCATTTGTAGTTCACAAACCGTCACAAAATGTTTAGTCATCGCCCCATCGGCTGCATAAATAAATGAAATTATTAATTCAAGTTTCAACTTCAATTTTTTACGAATAATTTGACAATAACACGTGACGGAACACGAATGAGATCAGTATAAAATTTATAATTTACACAGTAAGAATAAATTATTATATATAAATTATAAAAAGATGTTAGTAAGAGAGTGTCGAAGTTTATTGAGCTCAATTAGTTGTAATATAAACAGTTGTAAAGGTTCTGTAACACAATGTTTTCTGGGTTATGATAATTAATTAGACATTGTTGAACGTTAAATCTATTAGAACGGATATACTCGTACAAGTCAAGGAAGTCGCATGAGATAAGCCAGCATCTTTTCCCATCACCGGAACACTAAAGTCATTTGAACAAATAAATCTTAATCCTTATTGTGTGGTGCGTCGCAATAACATTGACTCGTAAATTCGTAAATGGCACAAAAGGAATTAGAAGTATGGGCCATTGTTGCAAATTGGGTAGCCCCTCGCCCGTGAAATAGCCGTAGCACTGATGACGGGCGTTAATAAAAACATGACGACATGTCAAAACTGACCAGATTTAGTAGGCGACAAGTGACGTCCATTGTTCGCGCGCCATTGAAATCGGTGTGGCCGCCACGACACCTACGTGGAGTCTCCGAGATGAAGGGAATGTGCTGTGACAATGTTTGCGCATCGGATTGTTGGGACACATAATCGTTTAGCCTCAAAATTAAGCACGCCCCCATTCATACACGTTGAAAACTCGATTAAATCCCGTCAATGCTCATAATAGTTGTGTAATGTAACTATTTGAATTGAAATATAGAGATTCCTTCATTCGTTTTGTAGTACGATAGTTTAGAGAAAAAATCCACGGCTGAAAAAGGTATTACTTATTTACTATTTGTTTTCTTGTTAGTAACCTATAGGTAATAATAATAGTTAATAGGTATGTACAAGTAGCTTAACGTTAAATTTAGATGTCACGCTCTTTATTTTTGAAATAAATATACTTAAATATACTTATTTATGTTATACTAATTAATGCAATATACGTAATCATGTATCTATTATCATATTTTAATTGATATGACTTATACTTATACTCCTACTTACATTGAACCTCTCAAAGATATCGTTAATTTTTAAACTATAAGTTTTAGCTGAATAGGATATCCTACATTGCTGTAGATATTAGATACTTATCGCACATGTCTGCTAATTATTATATTTAAAAAAATCAGAAGTCAGTACACGAGAGTATAAACTTAAAAGGATTGACGATTAAAGCGAGTAGTCGCGGCGCCAGACCACGTGGCCTTGTTGTTGCAGCTTTTCAGTTAATCACTGATTTATGCGTGATATTTGTGGCTTAAAATTGTTGTGTTCTTCCAACAATGTACTGTAAACTTGATAATATATATTATCAGATTAACTCTCTATAGTCTAAAACATGTCTAAACCCAATAGGGTTTAATAATAATTAAAACCGACAGATTTGATGATTTCGATGATATAAGCTAACGTTTTTTTTATTAGTTCGTTTTTTAAAGAAGAAAGTAAAAATATATAAACCAACCTATACAGCATCTCCTTTCATGAAATAAGAATTCGAAATATTATGTATTGTACATCATTTGTTGTTCTTTCACACTTTCTTTCTGACCCATTAAATAAATCCTAGAATATATCGCTTTATAGTTATGTTTAAGTATGTTCTACCAATATTTTTTTATTATTTTAGTATTTGCATGTGTCTAGTGTTAGAAACATTCTATATTGTGTGATAAAATTAAGTTATAGACATTTCATTTAATATTTATTTGTAAAACTATTCAGTAAGTAACCTTAAAAGTTAATTATTTATATATTTATAACCAGTTTATAGACAATTTATTATATGTTATGTTAGGCAGCTGAGGTCAAGGGTCGCTTTGTGCTTGAAATTTAGAAACCTCGTGATGCGTTGTCCTTCTCTTAAAGTAGGAAAGGAAGGAACGTAAAGGGGATAATATATACCTACTAGTAGAATTATAATTAGAATTATTATTACAAAATCCTATAATTCTACTAAAGCATTAACTGATACAATTATAATATAAAATATATATATCCAAATTTTACAAAAATAAGGCGGATAAGAGATAAGATCATACAATATAGTACAATTTAAGGGTTTTAGGTAGAAGATACACATAAAATATTTATTTATTTATTTATTTATTACACTTCGTTAAAACATTAGGTACAGATATTTAATACAGTAAGAAAATAATGTTAACTGGCGGCATTATCACTACTCAGTGATCTCTTCCAGGCAACCACAGAAAAAAAAAGAAGAAAAGAAAGAGATTAAAATACTTATTTTCGGTGAAATGCAACAAATTCCATAGTTATATAATACACACACACGTACAAACTATACACATATACTATATGATATATAAATATGTTTATTATAATTATGTTAATTATCTATCTTAATTTCTAATAACTTACAAAACTAAATTACTATACACAATAATGTATCTACTTTTAACGCGCAATTACATTTATAAAGGTATATATAGGTACAAACTAGAATAGCGCACCTTCTTTATAAATATATTTGTTACTAGCTGTTGCCCGCGACTCCGTCCGCGTGGACTTTCATATAGACTTTGAGCCCCCTTCCCCTCTTATAACCCTTTTTTCCAGTTAAAAAGTAGCCTATGTTTTATCTCAGGCTCTAGACCATCTGTGTACCAAATTTCATTACAATCGGTTCAGCGGTTTGGCAGTGAAAGCGTAAAATTATAAAAAGTTTCAACCCCTCGCGCAACCTTTTGGGAGTTGATTTAAAAAAAAGTAGCCTATGTCCTTCCCCAAGCTTTAGACTATCTTTGAACCAAATTTCTTTCTAATCGGTTCAGTAGTTTTAGCGTGATGGAAAGACAGACAGAGTTACTTTCGCATGTATAATATTAAAAATGTAGTATGGATTATATAACATTATTGTATTGATATTTACCTCCAAAGAAAACGAAACAATATTCCAAGCAAAAATACATCATCATTTATTCCTCAGCCAATCCGAAAAAAGGGTTATGTTTCAATTATTCCGGAGCAATTTCTCTACAAATTGAAACTGGAGAATTTACGTCGGCCGTGATATTGAGTAAATACAAGATTATTTATTTTAAAAGATAGATAAACAAATAAATACAAGTGGAGTCCTGAGAGTAGCCCGACACGAGTCTGTTTGGTTTGTATTTTAGCCGTATCGCGTCTTGTACGAAATAACAACCCGGACAGTTACACACGACCATTTGTAATTCAATCTTTTAAAACTATTTTTAAAATGTCTAATGTTTGCTTTCGAATTGGATATGTTGGAACTTCGAAGTCGATTTAGCATAAATTGCTTGCATCCGTTTGCTCTGTTACCTATTAAGGTAATAGAGCAAACGGATTTATAATTATTTAAAGAATTATCCTTATGTAGATTAGTTATGTTTTACAGAAATCATAAGTACCTACAAATTGAAAGATTAAGATTATTATTAACACTGTAAGTATTTAAAATTCTTATTGCTTTGGGACCAAAATCGAAATTTATAGGTTAAGCTGAGAAGAATAGTGAGACTTTAAACATTTAATGATACTGTTTGTTTAATTAAACATCTGTTACCTGCCGAAACTGCCACCGTCGAAACTTCTTAATCGGTGGTCGGACTTACTTTTAGCTTTTATGACGTCTAGTCGCTCTAGGCTTTTGGGATAAAAGTGTACATACAAAGTCAAAGTCAAAAGTAACTTTATTCAATTAGGCTACATTTAGTAACACTTTTGAATCGTCATGGTATTACAAAACATTTACCAACGGTTCGGAAGGCAGTTTCTGCAGAGAGGAACCGGCAAGAAACTCTGATAGTTAGTTGCTCTTTTTAAAACAAATATAAACAAAAACTCGACTATTATAATATTTATACATGAAAAAGGTCACACGAGCGTTAAGAAATATCATTCCAAGGGTTTTTGTCCTCAATATATTTATTTAATGTATAGTACGCCTTTTAATTAGACATTTTTAACAAGGCCTCTTTTCTTAGGAAGCTTAATATAAAATAGTATACTCTGCCCTATGAAAGATTTTACGACTACCATTAGTACCACTTTTTAGTGGAACTCATATTTTTTAAATTGTGGTTTTAGAAGATGTGTGGGTAGGTACTCTTCTACTTCGTTAATCCGCTTCAGTCACTAACATCAATAAAATCGATCCTAATTAGTAAATTCATATATATTAATACTTAACAGGAATGGCTCACATCGTCAAGTAGGTAATAGGTAGTAATTTTGCATTGTAAGCGAAATTATTAAAGTTACAATATAATTTTAAAATGCTCCTCCAAGGAGGAGACAAGATATTTGCATTTGAAATATAATTATGTTCTGTACCTACCTTAATATCCTTAGAATTAGTTTTATATCCTGTTTTAGTTATTGTAAGTGAAGTGCGGATCGTTAGAGGTTAACATTGTTTAACATAGGATTACGTCCATGTGGCCGCCACATTGCAATCCGCTGTGGTTACCACAGCTCTATGCAATCCTGGTACCGAGGACCAACACTTGTAGACATTGTTTGTTTATCCTTCATTGTTAACATATTGTTTTAACGTGAGAAATAAAAATACTTGTAAGCAAAGTGTAAAGCTTCACTTTGACTTTGTTAGTAATTAAATGCAGTTTAATCAATTAATTTAAAAAAACAGGTGTATTAAATTTATATTTGAACTAAAATGGCTGAAGCCGAAATGTCTTACAATGATTTTAAGTAATGAATTTAGTAGAACCTTTCTTGGAGTCACGTAATTATATCTGGTTAAAGATGTCTAGCGTTTCGTTCGGCCAGTGGGATGGAGCACTTGAGGCCAATTTTTCCATAGACATAGTTTTGCGATAGTCCGTGGCTAGAGGTAGTCGTTCATCGGACGCTCCCGCCAAAGTTGCCCGGTATTACGTTTAAAAATTAACAAACAATGCTCACATTATTTACTTAGTAAGAGAATTGATACTAATAGTTAAAATTTTTGTATAAGAGCTAGAACGTAAAGAGGTGTCGCCAAATTTCCATTAGTCATAAAAACTATCAAATGTTGTTTAAATATTTGGAAGAATACGTGAGATTACTTAGTAAGTTAATCACACAAACAAAAGTTGTCGATATCTTATTGATTTGACTCTGTGCCCGTATGATAAAGATGCGATTGCAATAAACGTATGTACAGTTAAGCTCTTCTTTTCCCCGTCAGCTATATTAGGGGCGATGTGTTTATACAAGGGATATTTGTGTGTGTATTTAATGTTAAAATAAATCTACCGACCGAAATTAGGCGTAGAGGCTAAATCCAAATTGCAGCTGTTTGCCGTTAGGCCGACGGCGTATCGATTGAATATTGCGGATTGTCATAGCTACTTCAAGGTTTATCGAAAATATCGTAAAATAAAACTATCATTTACTTTAAATTTTAACTGACTTCTCTCAAAGAGTTCTCAAATCAAGAATTTGTTTGTTACCTACCTTAAAACTTTCGACTGGATGAACTGATTTTATTGATTTTATTATAAAGCTAAGGCTTCGCGTGTAACATTTTAGTTCATTTCTGACAATGGCATCCATGAGAAAACCTTATAAGTCTTAAATTTTTTACATTAACCATGTGCCGATGTGCGTTAAGTTGTTTTTATTTGTTTAACAGCTACTGTCTTGATAAAGTCTTTATTTATCGATTTAGGTATATGCAAATTCAAATACATACATAATATTATATAAGACTACGCAAATTAATTATTACTAGACATTACATTTCATTGATTGAAAATCAAGCTCATGCTAAAACTGGATCATGATTTTTTTCTGATTTTAAGCGCTGTACATTTTATTCATTTAAAAAAACTTGGTATATCTAGATAGATATAGTGCATAGATGTACACTATTGACTACTTGACAGTTATGTCATAGTTTAATTGATAAATATACCTATTACTAAATTCATAAATTTATAAAGGCGCATGTAACTTGGCAACATTGACATTATCGTAAATATAATAACAGAACATTCAACAAAAGAAGATCGGTGAACAAATAAACCATAGTACAAGTGTCATTCTAAATCACGCGGCACTAAAATCATCAGTGCTTGAAAAGATCTTAGTGTTAAGCTTTTTGTGGTTCGCGCAATTAGCTGCCTTTGAAGTGAAATTGTTGAGATGTGCCTTAGGAGGTGTGATGCTACTCGTATTTCCTTATTGGCTATGACTATATTTAACATTTTCATTTTTATTCTTTTTTCTTTGTAACCTGTATTTTAAAAGATGTTTTTAAAATATTTTCTTTGAAATTTGTCAATTGGAGCAGGTACCTTTGTAACTAACATTTATTTGCAATATATATTTTTTCGTATGTGCTTTTACGGAAAACCGTGGACTTTTTCATCAGTTCCATTAATCACCGCTATCTATAAGCGCTTTCGTTGGTTCCGTAACAGGCCACAGTACTTATTCTTCGAAATGCGCAGCGCATTATTTAAAGTCAGGTGTCATCAATTCGGATGCTTCAATAACGGCTTCATCATCGCCGTTTGATCGCGCCATAAAGTTGACAGATTGATGTGCAAAGTCGCAGAAATTCATCTTTCGTATCCGCTTCGCGTGTTTATGCTTTATATTTGGCAGCCGTCAATGCAATACGGATATCCGTTCGAAATTAAATATGCATTATTAACGATTCAATCCGACGTTCCTTTCGTCGAGTTTTTAATCATCGATCCTCAGATCTCGCGGTTCTGCGAATTTAAAATATAATTGAGTTGCATCGAGTATGCCACTAGCGAAGATTAAACGGACTGATCCCGGCTTCATTTGGTGATATCGTTTTAAATGGAACGTTACAAAGGAGTAGTAAAATATGCTGATCCGTAGACAGTTTCAAATTGAAATCGCACCGAAAATAAAGTAGAAAGGGGTCGGTGTGGGTTGTGCGATAACGCGGAGCCGGCGATGCGTGGAGCTGATCCCCGTTGCATACGGTCTGCTTCTGCGGTGCGCACTGTGGCCTGTGTGGAGTGTTCACTGCTCACTGTTTACTGTAGCTGACTAGCTGTAGTCTGCGAGCGGTGAACTGAACAATGGCAGCGCGACCTGCATAATCCCCGCATTGTGTCTCCCGCCCGACCGCCGCACCGCCGCAACGCGATCAATCCGACCTACCGCCGACACTTGTCGCGGTTAGATAATGTCGCTATTGCACTATATTAATTCACAATTATGCTGTTGACTTTGCATCGCAAATGACCCTTATCTATGCGCGCAGAGCGAACTAGCTGTATTATTCCGTGTTATGTTTTTGTAAAATATTTTATTTAGTATAGGTATACTTACGACCTAATACACAATACCTACTACTACTATCCAAACTTACCAAAAGAGTTAAAGTTACGTTGCGAATATTGCACTTTACCTAAATCTAAGCTTTTATAAAAAACGAATAATTGGGTAGTTAAAGCACAATGGCAAATTAAACAGCCTCAATATTAATCACTTCTATAAACACTTAACAGGACAATAGGTAATTGTCCGCATTGATTGCTTTTTGCTACGTGAAATGTACGTGAAGCAAGAGCATCGAAAATCATAAAAGTTTGACGAAGGTTTTTGTTTACATTTCGGATGACATGAATGGTGGCCGAAGGGATTCATTAAGAAACGCTGTCGAGAAGTTCCACGTTGGCATTGGTACCGTCCGTATGTACCCACTGCTATACAAAAACCAAACTTAAACTTACACACTTAGAGTAAACTTTACAGTGTATAAAACTATAATTTTATAAAAAGCCGGCCGGACGGACGGGATGAATGGTGTCAAAATGACATGTCAGTTTTAATTTTTTGCGATTTTTTAGGCAGGTCGTCACAGACAGTTTGGTCTAAGCACATTTTGTTAACTAATAGCCATCTTGTTTATTTTGTAAATATGTCATATAAAAAATATATAAAATTAAAATATAAATTTTGGAGTAGGTAACATATAAGTAGGATTTGGGGCCAAATATCAAGGAATATTCCAGGAATATTATAAAAAAATATGAGGATTGGCACTTCAGATAGGTATATCGTAAATTGATAAACCTAAAAAACGTGATTCTTCAACTTACTTATTAAATGCTTCTAGCACTACCTTATTAGCTTGTCTCGGTAGTTACGCTTTACTTCTTTCATTAAGGTTACAGGACAGACAAAACGAATACTAGGTAATTAATACCTATCATTAAAAAGCTGTTTAGATCGTAAATATAACTTTTTTATTAAATATACTCGCAATTACTTAAAAATGCACATAGCTCACTTTATTGTATGTGGATAAATTTATGAAACATCGTTACACTTGCTCCTTTAATACCAACATGTCATGGAAAAAGTTAATGTAACAGTTAATTAAAACTCAGATTATTTACATCTTATAAAAAAACATAATATCAGTACAATAATAATTGCATATAAAAGACACAAAAACCATCACAATAGAGTTCTTCTGGTCTTCACACGACTACCTGAAAGCGAACCAACAATGGAGCAAAATAGTGGCTTTATTGTTAACAAATTGTATTAAATCGTTGCAAAATTGTTTTATTGTTAGCGGCCTCGGTAAAAAAGTCCGCGATCCAAGATCTTGGGGATGCGTTACGCGATATTGTGCATTGGTTAAAGTATTTTATGTGTGTTTAAGGTGTATGGATGCGTATAGGTGAAATGGTAGCGTGGTATGTTGATATTGTCTATTTTTGCAGATTATATCGAGCGATCTTTGTGCCCGAGGCAGGGTGGCGCGCGAGGTGGATTATACGGCGAATTAACCTCGGGTGCGGATTGCATTCCCGATGCGGGCTTGATCCCGACCTGACAATTGTTGCGCATTTCGATCGCAATGCAGATTAAAAATATTTACTCAATAGACTACCTAACTGGTTGGGATTAACAAATGTAACATTTTGTTAGCACAGAACGATTTACCTTCAATGCAAGACAGGTCAATATATCTGGAAACCATTTATTTATTTGTGCCTCAGATAAGAACTTATTTTGTGGTGGCGAGTTAATATTATTACTACTTAAATGTGTTTTGTGATATAATTTGATACTTTGTTATGTTTGAAACTAAATGTCATTAAAAAGTATCTATAAAAGCGGTTATACATACTCATTATCAAGTTTTCGGAAAGACAAATAGCAAATGAGCTTTACTATGCAATTAAACCTTTTGTTGTTTCGTATAAAGTGGATCGTATAATTTTACGGTTAATTAAACTCTGTGTACAAAATTCCACTTCACACTGAACGTCTATCATATTCTCTTTTTACTTTCATCGACTTGCATCATCACTCATAAAATAACAAATATTTACGAAAATATTGAAACATCTAATAATTAATTTTACAAAGTTTTGGTTATGATGTTGTTTAATGTTCCATCGAGTAGTCGTTAGCGGTTCCCCGAAGCTCAGGGAGCGATTGAAAATTAATTTGTTATGGATACTACACCGCAAGTTTATAACTCACCAAGTTTGGGTCGCAAGAATAAATAAGCGTTGTATTGCAACTAGAGTATCAAGACTATTCAAGCTATACTTCACTATACACTTATAACAAATTAAGAATAAATGAACCTATAAAAGAGAATTATTACGAAAGAGTAATCGTTTAATTTAATCTTTAATAAAACATAGGTAGACGTAGGTATCTTAACTCTGGTAAACGACATAATTTGGTGTACACGATTTACGACTTCCAGATTGCGTAAAAACACGTCTATAACAAACTAAACAAACACAGGCGCGCTCGCAGCCGTCTATAAAGCGAAAGTTATCTACATTTAATTACATTCCGGTATTTTTGTAAGTATGGTGGAGACCGCCAGCGACGGCGCTGTGGTGGCCAGCCTTGTCTGCAGCCGAAAGGTGTCTTCGACTGAGGCTAAATTTACTCAGTTAAATATCTCTTTCAGCTTAACCGTAGATAAATTCTTTTATTTCTCTGAAACTTCAAAAAAGTAACAATTTCAATAATGATTCGTTCATATTATTCGTCTAAAGTAGGGTACTTGAATTTGTTTTACTAATGTTTATTTTTCAGCGCCATTAAGAGTTAACCGCCACCTTCAAATGGAACTGAAGTACATATTCCATCCGCCTCATTTCGCAAACAAATGTAGAGATAATTGATTAAATTCGAGGGGAGCCTTCATCCAGTACATAAGGGAGTGTGAGCAAACATCGAGATATATACCTATCCATTGGAGCGAACGCCCAGGGCGGCATGGCCCTACAGAGGGTTGGCGGCAATAGGCAAATATTTGCCCTAAGGGCTGAGAAGCAGCCGACTAATTGTTCTTTAAATACCTCGAGCCCACCCTTAAGCAAACATTTTCAAAACCAATTTATTGAAGCCAACTCCTAGTTTTTCTTATTTTTTACCAAACGCAAACGTATACGTTACCGACCAAATATTTTCTCTGCCTCGAATATCATATGGTCCTTCTTTTTAAATGCCACCTTATTTTAAATTTGTAGTGACCATTTTTGTTAATCATGCCACATGCCTCATAACAATACGGCTAGCGTGTGTTGTTTTAAATGGAAAATGTAGGTTAAAGTTAATATGTTTATAAACTCGTTGCTCTATAAATAAATCACCTGATATACCTGTATGTATAAATTGCCCGTTTTCGGGTACAATGTAAAGGCCTATCGCCTATTTATAATTAACATGAAAAATGGAATGTGAACCCATTAGTACGGCGAATAGACAGACGTGTGTTCCTCTGTCAACGTTTCTATTTCTGTCACATCTATTTGTCACGTTTGACTAATTTGTGTTGCTGCTGAAGCAAAGATTTATTGTTACTAAGCGTATATAATTTTATTTTATGTTACTGTCATGTTACGCGATACATAATGTAAAGTTCTGCATTGTTTAAATGATCAATCTATCGTATCTTAACATTCTATATATTTTGTACAATGCGAAGCAACGTAAAACGAATCAATAAATAGCCTTTTCAGGAAATTAAAAAGTGGTCAAAGAAACCATTTAAGTCGGGCTAGAAATGTAGATAAGCAAACGTTTTTAAAAATCAACCCACTCAAATATAAAGGCGATGCAGACAATAGAAATGAGTAAATTTCCTTAACGATGAAGAAAAAGAAAGGAAAACAACACAACGCCCAAAAGGAGCCTGGCCTTGTTACCCTTTCTGGGTAAACTAGTTTAGTAATGACAGATCGCAGGCGGCGCGTTAGCTGCTCGACTTCAGGGAAACACCTAATTGTGCCCGATTCAATGAATGAATCGTTATTAAAATGGATTTATTACTTCATTCTATATTCTATTTCCATTGTCTCGGATGGGATAACCTACAATTGTATTGATGTGATTCACCCGTTGGTATTAAAGTAAATGCACATTTTTTTCCAGCAATGTGTTCAAAATTTGATTTTTGGAATAGGAATGTCATTTAGAAGTTCATTCGGCTTATGAAGATTTCTTTTTGTAAACGTAACTAAGACAAGGATTGGTATCAAAGTTTATTTTAAATGCGTGTATTTATTTATTTAACGAGTGCTAAGTAAGTAGTGTGCACGCAAGCATCGTTTAACCGCTGAGAAGGAAAGTTACTAATTTTTGCTTCCATTTATTAATAATACTTTTGCCCTGCGGCAAAAAAGTTTTTCAGTTTTTACAAAATTAACTATCGTTACAATGATCAGCGATCTACGTATATTTTACACCGTTTCATGGACATTCTACTTAAGATATAATTCACTTATCTTAAGTAGTGCCTTCTGATTTTTTTCAACTCTTATATTTTTTTTTACAAAAAAAAACTATTGTTTATATATAAGGTATTGTTTGTATATAAAGTGAGACGCGTTCGTGCTGAACAAAATTCAATTTACTCAAACTTAATATTTCTTATTTCTTCGTACAAAAACCTTATTTAAATAGACCAAACATTTTTGTTAAGAATTACATAAAAGGTAGCTGCACAGTGGGTAGTCGCGTGCCAAATTAGACTCGATAAAATAAATATTTACCTAAGTTTCAATATAAACGTAGGAGGTGAGATAACCGTCAAATCAAATTGCTTTTCGTAATGACGTGACTGTGGCGGTGGATTCTCCGATTTCGGATGAAATGCTTTTATCTATAGCTGCGTATTCTAATTGTATTATGTGCTGTTTGTGAGGTCTTAGTTGGTGATATCTGGATCTTATGCTCAGTACTCTTCGTCAATAGTTATTTTTAATATCATATTTTAACGAATCTTATAACATAAAAATGAATCGAAATTTGACAGACAGACCGACAGACTTCGTTCTGTCAAAAATTTTCCCGGCAATTATTCGATTTTCTTTCGCCTACCTTCAACGAACGTTTCAAAAAATAATTGGCCAAATGAGTCTACGCGTTGTTGAGTTATGCACTTACCAATAACACTTTTTTATATTATAGAAGATGTCCAACGACAAATGATTTCTACGTAAGCGCATATTCGCTTTCCTATAGTTTTGTTTGTCTTCAAAGTAAATATTGTTTCACGGCCCTCCAGTCAATAGCAATTTGAATGACAGTTGTGACAGTCAGGGCGGATAGGGTGTGGTTCATCGGCCAAATTGTGGGGCGGGGAAGCCATTCTGAACCCATTTTCCGAGGGCCCTATATCCCGGCTCACCCATCAACATCAACGTGTCAGCTACTTAAATAATTCATACAATTCTTCACACGGAACTGGTCATACTTCATGTCTTATTAATGCTATAATTTTTATATCATATTTACACAACCGCCGTACCGGTTGGTCAAAAGCTTTTCATAACGCCAGTTTATGTATGTGAAATATTTCTTTGAACGAATCTTGTAAAGGATTCTGGCAGAATATAACACAATATAAATAAAATTGAAGTTTGGTACCTAGAACTAAAAACGCTAAGAAAAAAATAAAATAAATCCGTCCAAGTATGAAGCGAAGACGCGTAAACCTTGTAAGAGTTGGGTTCATAAATTTATATTTTATTCCTTAAACTTATATTTAATCTTTTCTTATTTAGATATTTCTGAAAGACATTTTGCATTAAATAAATCAAGACTTTTCTCATAGGTACAACCTAAAGAGAAATTAGAATTATTAGAATATAATCTAATTATTGAATTACTCATGAACAGATTGTATGTATATGGCAAGTCTCCTCAT
>JADANM010005835.1:3556103-3577379 GCA_026213755.1 Eurema hecabe
TTAATATATTATCATCCTTTCGACTAATCTAATATTTTTTCTATGTTCAACTAGTGTCCGTCGCTCGTCTATGATTGGAACAACATCCAATGCAACCAGTATATTTCGAGCGTAGTAAGAACTGACTATGTTATGATAACTTATCGCGCGCTTAAGAAACGTGCATTGAAAAACTTTTATTATTAGTCACTTAAATATTAGCGCTCTCTACATCCTCACTCCTCAGTCGTAACTCAACCGGCGGATTATTTTCTTACACTTATGATACATGACTTCGCTCAGATGCTTTCCATTCTGGTACGCCAAGACTATTAGAGGCATTGGATAAACAAAGGATTAAATTATCGCGTTAAGACAGAGATAATCCATACAGATGAGGTGGTTGTTGACCTTCGCTCCTGAGATGAGTCTGACTCATTCCGATATTCATTTTTCTTAACATTTACAAATTTAAGGAAATTTTGCGGTCATGGCGGGTCATTTAATTGATTTCAACACAAATAGTAGGTAGTTACTTAAATAAATAAATAATTCATACAATATTAATGAAACTTGCTCAGGTATATATTTCTTAATATAATTAAACTTGTTTGTAAATGAATGTTTATATCTTATTCTTTACAATTGTTTACATATACACAAAACCATCTGAATTAACGATCATTATAGCCTACCTATTATTTTACAAAATGTCAATAAAGTAGGGTTTTGTTAATCTATTTTCGCAATATCGCGTCAATTACCCATTACCTTTACTAAACCTCCAACGATTATCTCCTGAAAATTAAAATGTTATCTATGTTTTGTCTCAATCAAATCAAAAGAATTTTATATATATTTTTGTATATTATTTAGAATAACAAAACCAAAAACTTCGGAATCAATTCAATAATATTATGGACATGCCTAGATCCACTCACAACAATATGGAAATTTTATTTGATCCTTATAATTTTCCTTTTTTAACTCTACACTAAACAACTTCTTTCCACTAATTAGTAACTATATCTTAGTAATTGCTTTTATATTACAACTCTATGAACAGGGTAGACGATAAACTAACGTTTTATTTTATTGAATGATTTATAACATTCAGTCTGAAAATAAATAGAAGCAGGGAAAATCTCTTCACTATTCTAACCGCCGGGTATCTTCAAATCTAACATAAAACGACGTGAAATTTCCGCTCCAATTACCATTTCGCTATTGTTAGGTAACTCTTGTTCGTGATATCCGTTTTACGAAATTTGTTCGAAGCTACAACGAAATTATGAAAATATTGAAGAAATTATCCCGGCTTTGTTACTTACTTATCAGGATAAAATTTACTTATCTACAAGCTGGTTATAAAATGTTTCTATAAAAAAGTTCTATTTGTTGCAGTTGTGTGATACTTCAATCTTGATCTTTGAGAAACATTTAATATTAGTTGAGCTGAGCAAGTCAAGCGGAGTTTTTAATCATTTGCAAAAAAATGTAGTCTTTTCTTTAGTTCGACGTTAGAACTTCAATTGAGATCTTTAACGCGCCTGATATTGGCGATAAGTAGAGCGAATTATCTCATCTAGCGCTACTCTTGAAACAGCAAGCACGCGTCCGTCCATTATGACGTATGTTCACCTTAGTGCATGAGACTTGCTATTTAAAACAAATAAGAGGAGCGCCAAAATCAACATAGTGCCGTAAAAAACAATAAACAGCAGACATAGTTCAGTGGCCGATACACCGTGTCTGCCAAAATAAGCACCTCATGCCTTCCGCGATCCGTAGCATAGTTTTACTGATACAATAACCTAGTTTTATACAAAGTAACTATACCTTCTTACGCCTAGCGGCTAGCCTTTACAAAATAGTATCTTGAAATGAAGTTTCTTCCATTTCTATTTATAACATCTTCAATTGCTCACATTGATCAATCACAAACGCTATTGTACTTTGCCTTCCTAATCAAGTGAGTGTGTTAACGTCTTTATAAAGAAGGCTGCCAAAACTATGCATGGCAAACATAGAGGAGAAAAGAATAACAATACCGATGTCTACGTAAGAAGGAATATTTTTAACAATACAAATTAATTGTAATGAATCTAGGGATGGCAACAATTATCTCGTGGGTGGCGACCGTCAACTGAAGAATATGCCACTAACTGACAGAAAGAACCTCTTCAATCTACTGACGCACAGTACCAACGTATCTTGAACTCGGGCGCATGCACAAATAGTAAGGCGTTGTATAAAATACACGATTAATCGAGGGGTCTATAGTAATGGTCTTCTTATATTGTTACTATGGCCCACGGCTCCTTGAATCGCCACTTAAATTTTTTAGTTAGCATCGGAATGCAAGGTCTAAATCAACTCTGAAGAGCCACTACTCAACGGATCGAATTGTGATGATTAAATATGCGCATTTAAAGTTTTTATTTGACTTTTTTATATAAAATAGGAGCGTCATCGTCAACAACACGAAACAAATCACATAAATACAAAATAAAATAAAAGAAGGATTATATAATGCTGATGCGTTATTCAATACCTAAGCTTACCTATAAATATAAATAAATACCCATTTATTATGTAGATTTATTATTATTTAAAAACGCATCTGGTGCGGATATTTCTGATAAATAATGAAATTTTAGATTTTTACAACTCACATTACATTTTTAATTGCTCTTATACAGCGCCTATATATACCTAGATAATTCATATAGTTTTTTGTGTTGAAGTTCGGAAAATAAACCTACTCAATGCTCATGACGTGAATGATATCATCCTGATTAAATCATCCACAAAAACGAAATAGAATTACCAGATCATAAAAAGCGTACAAATGTATGTATTAGTTATGAATTTTCATGCTGATTCTCTTGGTAAGAATTGCCGTCGAAATCTTTGTATATAGAGAGCTTCATTCAAAAACAGACATGAAAACCTATTGATCTATCTTTTTCTTAGATATTATATTCTGTACCGTATCAGTACCTAGTAGTTTCTAACGAAAATTTACGGGTGAGTTTATTGGAAAATATTACTTTTTTTTTTCTTTCATGAGTCATATCGATTTCAACCGATACATGGATATTATAAATCTTTGATTTTTCTTTATGAAGGTAATATCTACATAATTTATAAATAAAAAGCCAAATTTGTTGCTTAAATATACAATTTGTGAACAGCGGATCATTATCAATATCGATACTACTTTTTAAGAAAAATCCTTCAAAAACGAAGGTGGTTCTTTCGAAAGGTTCTCAAAAGATAGGTAGATATAGAGGAGATATAGGTTTATACTTTAAAGGTATCATAGGTAGAGCGAGAAGTAAGTCGCCTCAGGTCAAATAGTAAATTAATAAAAATTCGTTGCCGAATTTTACCGAGATAGCGATTTTCGGAGAACACCTTTTAAGTAATTTGATTTTAAGAAATTTATTTTCAAAGAAAATTGTTCAGAGTAAAGGCAACATATCTATTAATAAAGTAGGGTTTCAGATATACCTACAGATAAACTAGAGCGAAAACTAGAATTTTCATTTTTTTAATCCATCCCTAATAGCTTTTAAAAACATTATGACAATTTTCATAAAAGCAAAAAACAATAGTTTTGATTATCCTATACAAATTCATGGATTGCGTAACTATCAAAGATTTAAGTAAGCTTATTTATTAGTATAAGTTTATCAACCCGAATAATTCTTCAGAAGTTCGGGGTGGCCAAGCTATTTTAAATAGTTAATAAAAAGTTTAATAAAGGGAATAAAACACATTCTCATATTCTAAATACAAATAACCATTTATTTAGCAAATACATTTATGTACACACATTTAACGTAATATATCACATAGTCATTATGTAGTTAATTTATAAGTACTTAAAAATCAAGTTATACAATATCGTTAATTTAAATATGGCCCTATGATACTTTCTGCATAGAAATATTGTACCTAACATAACAATGCATAAACTTATAAAGAAAATTGTATGATATATTTCCAGGTTAAAATGTAATCATATACAATTCAATTTCATATACCATACAGTGAAACTATAAAAGAAAACCAGAGTAAAATATCGAAATCTGATATACCTTAAGAGGTGTTTAGATATTTCATCATTACTTATAAGAAAAGCAATTCTATTGATTTAAAGATTATTTATAAATAGATACATAATAATATAATACATAGAGTGCTTAATAAATACTTAGTTGTAGCCTTTCAGAAATAAGCCCTAAATGGCTATTGACATACATTGTTATGATGGAGAAATATTACCACTACTTTGCAGAATGCTACGATATCATTTTATTTAAAAGAATGTACCTAATTAGATAATTTAGCATTTCTATAAATTCCACCATCTGCAACAGTGCTATGATGATCAGAAATACTTTGAAAAGATCATACAAGGAGCATGTTATAACTTATAACTTACAGATAAAATAAATCGTGTGAAATTTAAAGAAGAGTTATACAATATGATATCAATAGTCTCAAACATTCATGTGACCTTTGATCTTTATAATTTTCTACCGATAGAGTTACACAAAGTTCCTACGAAGAATTGTAATAAAACACAATATCCATTGTTAATTCAACGCTTAGTCATTTAATATTGTGTGGTTCACGACTATTACTAAATGGCGCTAAAAATTTAAAACTACTCACTGTCAATTATACTAATTAGAAATGGTATTTAAATAGTGGAATAATCGGATAACATACTTACCCCAAATGTAACCTTAAAACTGTACACTGAACAAATCTGCAAATACAGAGTCACACCGACGGATTACTTACATCCAAACAAAAGACTAGAAAATGGGTGATTAAACTAGGTATACGATTATATCTACTGCTAGCTTAATTTAATGAGAATATAATAAACTTTATTTATACATACATTTACAATATTAGCTAAATTTCGTACGTCACAGTGGCTACTGGAGTCTTACAATGATTAATCAAAACGCTCACCTACCTCGCATAAATTTAAAACAATTTATATCGTATGTAATTGGATGTAACAACACTGAAAGAACAGATATACAAATTAAAATGTCTTCTGGCACTAAGAATAATCTTGATTGCTTATGAGAAACTAAAGTCGATCGAAATTGGCTTATTGTTCGTATTCACTCATGTTTCTATATTTTAATAGAAACGTGAAATCTTCTGTCTGCCGTATACCTCCCGCTGTGTTCACCAAATTTACCTACAACAAACAAAACAATGATTCGTTTCTTTACATTTAAATTAATATTAAACATTTAATTAAGTCTTTAGACCGCTATTAATGCTTTCGTAAAAGTCGGCGAAAAACGTGCGCTACAGTCGGCAAACAATCGTTGGCCTACAAATAACATCCGTCCATATAGATGTGAATAAGATGTAAATTGACATACTAATTAAGCACTTTCAAAGTGTTTGAATAATATTGGTAAATGGCCTTAAAATCTCGTTTAAACAAATATTAATTAACTTGACTGGTAATTGCGGCATGCTCTTATAAATTTGTATTTAAAGTTGTCAATATAGAAACAAATTTCACTTTTCGTATATTTAACTTTGATTTTATAATAATAATTAATAATCATTACAAAAGTATAATATGGGATTATTGAAATGATAAAAGCCTAGCCTTCCCAAACTGAAAACGAAAAATTAAGCTAGGTACGAGTATTATTTTGTAATTTTTTCTTCTGGTTATTCCTTAAAATTGGACAAGTTATGCCTACCATCTACATATTTTTAAGTTATTTTTTTTTGTGTTTTGTCATGTTCGAATAATATTTTACATCTTACGGAATAAAAAGATTAACTTTTGAAATATGATTAACTGTTTAACATTAATTACTCTGTATAATTCATTTTCTTTACATATTTTAAAATTTACAACATGTTTTGTTAGTCTTCAAAATTGATTTAATGATATCTTAGATAAGTTTTTTTTCACATAAACATTTTTTCATCATTAAAGTTACGTCACTCAAATTCAGTATTTAGGTATGCCGATATTATCTAATTTAATCATTGCTGAAATATAGTTTATTAGTATAGGTCTTACAATGATGTGTAAAGTACCCTTGAATTTACGAGCTACAAATTTTAGTATCGCTCGGAACAAACCACTAAAACAAGAGATTACTTTAATGCCAATAAACAATTTGATATCCCGCTTTTATAAATGTATGGCATAAGAGTATAAGAATATTTTCGTGTTTTATAAATCTTTTCTTGCGTAAAGTTTTACGATTGATTTAATGATCCTTGTAGTGTCGGGTGCATTGATGTTATAGTCCCTAGTATAAATCAGTAATAAAGTTGTCTTGTCTCAATTTTCCGAACAGATTTTGAAAGTATTCTGTTAACCTTTTTAATGAAACTATCTTCGTGTAGTATCAGCTTGTGTTTAAGAATAGGTACCTACTAAAAACTATATTTATTTTTGAGCAGAAGCCTCCTTGAATCATAGTATCATATGCTATCTACCCAAAATCAATGGGTAACTTGATTTTTGTGAAAAAAATGACTAAGTCAGTTTCTATTGTAAACATTTCGTTAATACTCATGCGCACTTGGTCACCAGATGGTCAAACTCAGTTGTTCTTTATACATAGACGTCAACTTAACGATACAGAAGACACGGTACATACATTCTATGGCACGTAGACTAGGACTTAATAATTAATAGAAAGATTTTATCTGATACAACTTTGTGTACAATAATCTCTAGGTGCCTACTAACATTTATGAATATATGTAATAAAAATATATCATCTCGAACTTAGGTAAAACACATACCCTTTTTAACGTTTACAATATAATTAATCAGGTCAGTATAATCGAAGTAATCCCGAACGAGTTGTACTTCACGTTCTTTGGATAATGTATGTCCAGAACTAATCAAAACAACCGTCCGCGGCGGCTCTTGTAAATTACGAGCGTAAGATCACACAAGTTGCTCGCTCGCCCACATTCAAGCTCCTACACTCACACAGCTTCGACAACGTTCATTGTTACAGACGCATATCAAACACGTGTTAGGATCGAACATACCTATAGACGTGAACGGAGCGGGAGGCGGCAGGGTCGGCCGCCGATCTGTAAACAGTGGTTATCGACGCGCCGCCGCTTGCCTCTACGGCATCTCCGGCCACCGCTATATTTATCCCTTCGAACTGACGCGTGCGGCTAAATTCGTTCGGCGCCGTATGATGCCGGCCCCCTGCAACCACAACCACGTCACGAAGTGCTCCAACGTCCACCCCTCGGCCGTAGGGGTCGAAATGAAACACAACTCGCACTGCTAGATTCGCGACGCTGCCACGGATACAAAAATTCGCAAGCTGCTTTTAGAGTAAAAGGGTTCTCACCTGAGGGCGATGTCTCAGTAGGACTTGTGAGCGGGCGCAGGCGCTGCTGCAACGCAGGCTTGGTGGTGGTAGTAGGAGGGCGCCGGCGTGCGGTAGTGGTGGTGCGGCGGGGGCGAGGCGCGGTACGCGTCCGGCACCGGCGACCCGTTCCGGAAGCCCGCCAGCTGACAACTCGGCGGCTCGAACAGATCCCTGAACGCCGGGGGTAGCTGCTCGGCAGGAGGCTCGGGAGCCGTGTACCATCCGGAGGTAGCAGCTCGGAATTCCTCAGCGGCTAAAGAGTAGGGCTGCGGTGAGCAATACACGGCAGAGGGTGGTAACCGAGGCTCGTTAAAATCATCGAGCGCGTCGTTGGGCTTCTCGTAACGCGCGCAGTCGGCGCCGGGTTCCCGTTTCGGTCTGCACTCGAAGATGCGCGGCTTGACGTCAGGCTTGATGTCCCGCTGCTGCCCGAGCGCATCCGCCGCGCTCAGCGCCTCCTGTGCTGCGAGCGCTTCTTGCGCTTGCTGCAATTGCTGCTGTCTTTTAAGCGCTTCTTCCTTCTCCTTTAGAGCATCTTTTTTCTTGAAACGACGTCGTCGTCGCAAGTATGACCCGTTATCGAACATGTTATAAGAATCGGGATCCAAAGTCCAGTAACTACCTTTCCCGGGCTTTTTATCATCTCTGGCCACCTTCACGAAACATTCGTTGAGACTTAAGTTATGTCGGATGGAATTTTGCCAACCTTGTTTGTTCTCTCTATAGTATGGAAATCGTTCCATAATAAACTGATAAATACCATTGAGCGTAATCCGGCGATCGGGTGCATTTTGAATAGCCATGGCGATCAAGGCAATATAGGAGTATGGTGGTTTGACCATGTCTTTGGGGGTGCCGACATGTTGCTGATGGGGATGCAAATAAGGGGCACCGTAACCGTATCGGTACTGCTCGTACGCATATGGCGTCACACCCGCGGAGTAGCCGCCGGTCGCGCCTCCGCGATACGCATAAGGGCTTTGTTCACCAAACAACGCGTGCATTTTCGTTAATTACGTTCACATCCACAACATTATCAAAAACCGAACACTAAACCCTTGACGTGTTACTGTTACCGCAACAAAACGAAGACTGACTGATTTTGTTTAGATTCACAACAAGAGCCGTTTACATAGCAGACGCTAAACGAGAGGCGAATGAGAGATTGTGGGCGAGCCCGGTCGATGTGCAGAGATCCCGAAAGCTCCGCCTCCCATTCTGTAGCTTTTGTCCCTCTCGGCAACGCGAATTAATAGTATGTCCGTCTTGCTCGTTTACACTTTACGAGATAACGCGACGAGCGACACGCCCAGAAAATAGCTAGGGGCGGACGGTGTAAAGCTCGCTTACCCGTGTTAAATGCTACCCTTCGTTTATAGCTCTTTGGGACCCTTTGTGACGCTCGATTATCAATTATTTCTCGGTATAAATGGGAAACTTCCAAAAAAACTTAACGTGATTAAATTAAATATATGTTATAAAATTTGGTATGGCCTAGTACCTAAATAAAAAATATGTATATTTGAGAAAACTCTAAATCAGTTTTAAATAATATTGAATTTATTATTTATATTAATTTTAATGTTAACATAATAGAAAATCAAAATATCAAACATATCCATCGTGCATATTTTTATAATTAAAAAAATATACAAGTTATTTATAATAGCTGCAATTTGAAAAGTTAAAATTTTTATCTTTATAAAATTTCAAAAACTATCACTTATTTCAAAACTTGAGCGATACATAGGTATGTGAATAGTTCAACTTTTTTAATGAAGAAAGTTTCTTAATTTTCCTAATAAGAAGATTTTTTAATTTAGATTTTAAGAAATTTAGATAATTTATTTTAAATTTTAAATACGACATTCAAAAGCATCACTTAGTTTAACTTCCTTTGGAGTTCATTTAAGTACCAAATTAAAACACCTTTTTAAGACTTAGAATTTGACTGGACTACAGGTACCTAACTTTAAACTTTTAATCTCGCTGATTATAAGCAGCGAGATTTATTTACTCGATTAATATTTATTCATTTTACTCTATATATTAAGAGTAGATAATTATATATTGCATAGCAAAGTCAAAAGTATCTTTATTCAATAAGGCTACATAAAGTAACACTTTTGAATAGTCATAGTTAATACCATGCCCAAAACATTTACCACCGGTTCGGAAGGCAGTTTCTACAGAGAAGAACCGGCGAGAAACCACTACCAATACTCGAATTAAATTAGCCAAGACCTATAGTATACCTTGCTACCTACCTACTTCGTTATAATACTGTAATGAGAATTGCATAAACACATAGCTCAAATTGAAACATAGAACAAAGCTTGATAAATTTAAAAATTATATCTTTTTAGTCAAAATTTAAATTGGATAATTGCATCGTTGTCGATTGAAAATGCAAATATCGATTACATATTTTATGAATAACTAGCTATTGCCCGCGACTCCGTTCGCGTGGACTTTCATATAAACTGTGACCCTCCCTTTCCTCCCTTACAATCCTCAAAAATTGTAGCCTATGTGTTATTCTGATGTATAAGCTATATTGTGGTAAAGTTTCATTCAAATCCATTTAGTAGTTTTTACGTGAAAGAGTAACAAACATCCATACATCCATACATCTATACATCCATACATCCATACTTACAAATTTTCGCCTTTATAATAGTAATAGGATTAAATTATAAAAGGTTAAGTTTGTGACTGGATCTAGAGCACTGATTTTTTTAATCTTTTAATCTATAGAAAACTACGTTCTTCATAAATATCAAAGACATTGTGTAACCGAATATTTTATACTAAATATTACCTAATAAAGATTTGTAAGCCCTGCAAATTACATAGGTAGGTAAAGACGTTATAGAAGTATTTTAAATTATTTTACACCCACCTTAACCTAAGTGTAAAAAGTTTAACAGTTACAGAATGAACCAATATATTTATCAATGATCGGAAGCAGTAACAGTCACAATGTTTTCTCAAGGCGAATGAAAAAAAAGGGACGTTTGTTTCGAATGTAAGAACGCTAATCTGCAGACAGCCGAATTAGTGTGCTTCCGTTAAAAAAAATCCTTTGCAGATTAAGAGATGAAAGAAAAGGCTTTGCCGGTCACACGTGACGAGTTAAACTTTGATCTCGATATTTTAATTGCTTTTGTACTTATTTGTTGAAAGTAAAACATACCTAGTATTATGTAGGTAATTAATCCTTTAGTTATATGATACTTGTTTAACATATTTTTTATTTTAATTAACATCGAAATGTGTGGGATTCTCAAAAAATAAATCAGACTACTTAGTTAAGTTATTGGACACGTGTGAATACTGAATGTATTTCGAAGCTTAGACTTCTCTTACCAAGCTTTACTTGGTATCTTTTGCCTAGTTTCTTATGACTTTTTATAGATCTAAAAGCATCTAACGCTTACACATGTACCTGTGTAACGCCAAATACGTAGCTATAATACTGAAAAAATATTATTTTCATCCAATAATAATAAAAAAAATTGCCTACGAGACTTAAGCCTCTAATCTAACCTAACGCCTAACGGGGTAATCGTTGCACGAGGATACATTACAAAGTGTTACAATTTAAAATTGATTAAGTAAGTAAGTATACTTTACCCTGTGATTATGTAGCAAAGGTGTGAGATTGTATTATTATCTATACCTATTCAGTTATTCACTGTAAAAATTATCCCATAACACAGACAGCAAAAATAATAAAGAACTAGGTACTACTCTTTCTAGGACGAAATTTCACCCTGCATACCATTGCTATTTGCTAGTATACCTACCTTAGTATCTAATACTGTTTAAAGGGATATAACGATTATAGGAATTCATTGAAATATATTTTTCAAATAGATTACAAAAATGAACTTTAGAGAGTATTATTACAAGCCCGCTTAATGGCAGCCACTTGAGAAATAATTTTGAAAATCGTTAGGATTACGGTTTTTTTAAATCAGTCAAAAAGCCAGCCAGTACATATCTAAAAATTTACAATACAGCAATTTGCTAACAGTTCAGAAAGCATAGAATTGAACACAGAAGAACCAGTACAAAACTGTCTTGGTTGGTGTTTTAAAATAAAAAAGTACATTAGTAAATAATTACTGTAGGTACTTAATAACAACAGAAATTACCTACAATATTCACACATAAAGTATAAGTTTTCTTTTCGTCTTTATTTACAATTATACTTAAAGATTTAAACTAATTAAATTTTGTTTTTCTGTCGACTTCAAAATACTCCTACTCTAATACTCAGATTTTTTAAATTTCATTCTTTTTTGAAAGTTAATATCTATGTAGCAATACACAAACGACAACAACACAACAAAACAAAAAATATTATCGTTTCATTAAGCATTCCAAGTTAGCGTTTTAAACTTTTCTATCGAGCGCTAAACTAAGTTGTATGCTTTAATTTAGTTTCAAAATACCTCCCCATTTATAAAGCGAGCTGTCTAGCAAATCATAAAAGCAAACCATAAAACCAATGTTAGGTATATATATAATGGCCCTATTAACTTTCTTTAACATTTTTAAATATTTATCACAAATACTTAAAAACTGGCCCACGAATTAGATAAATTAGCAGTAGTAGGAGGTATGTGTACACACTTCTGTCCAATGAAAGTGTGTCTGGTTCTCAGTTTGGGTCGTGAGTTTGTAGAGGGGTTTTTTCTCCGGATGATTTGCTTCCATTTCGTCCAATTAGAGGCATACCGAGTAGGCACAATGGACCATTACATTCAGTCGCCATCATGTTTACGTCAGTTCAGATGGTTAGTGAGGACCACGTGATGTCCTGCCTTCCAGCTGGACCTAACACTAACCAATCTCTCCGTTGAATTTTCAATTCTTAAGATGTGAGTAAGTACTAGGTACGTGAACTGTAGATGAAAGCAAAGGTTGCAAAACGTCGCCCAAAGAATTTTAAGGAGGCATGTCCAGCACTTCATCTATTTTGCATTGATTTTATGGCGATCTTCATTCTCAAAGACCAAGTTTCGACCAAACATCACAGTCTTATATCATCATAAACACTAAGCTAAAAATGTTCTTGCTACCTAGCTGATAAAATAGATGAGCATCATATATGATTACATCAACGAGCATAGGACATACCTTGTGCCGATGAGAAGCATTTTCGCCCAAAAACGCTTGCAAGAATTATCACGAAAAACCGAACGAGCAACAGTGAATAAAGTCATTTGAACCCGTCTAATTGAAAAAAAAAACGTATTTAGTCTAATATCCACTCATATACGTATACTAAATTTAAACTAATAATATAATGTAAAGAAAAGCTTGTAGTAACTAGATATTGATTATGTATTCCCAGACACCTTAGAGCAATTAGCATATGACGAATTAGCGATATAATAAAAAAGGTTATTCTTTTTTATATTTTTATCGCTAAATAGTAACAAAAAAGATATATATTACAGTATTTTCCAATATATTTTACTGATAAACATAACACTGATAATAGTAACTTCATTTTTAATAGCCCTCTAGTGTCAGGGAACCAAATTAATGACGAGACAACTTTGTCGAACCCATTCTTAAATTAATTAGCTGTTGATACTATAGATGGCGCTTTTACACAATCATGCAGACATGATTTTAATTAAAGTTTGTGTAATCATTATAAAGATACTTTTTAGGTAATTTATACAACTGAATCGAATTCGCAACATGGTTAATTAGATATACTTATATAGTTTTATAGAGTATTAAAGTATGTTTTTTTATCACTTCTTTTTTTATTTCCACTCAAGTATCGTTTCGAGAAAACTTAGTATTCTAATTTAAAAACTCCCATGCAATGATATTAGGGTTAATAGATATGTTATACACCAACAAATCTACCGAAAAAAGTGTTCCGCACAGCACCGGTAACCAATTACCTAAAGGTAATGTTTGTGTCTTCAAAATTTTGCGCTTATAACATATTTAATATGTTATCATTGCTTCCATCCCAATAATTCTTATGATATATAATTTAAGCCAAGCAACATGCTTGTGGATGGGCATTTTATAAAAAAATTTTGCTTTATACAAAATTCCACTCTTATTACTTTATTACTTAGTTTTAAACTCGACAACTCAATTTATTTGTAATATATATCCAATTTCCATAGATATTTGTTGATTGATTGATTGTTATGTAGTAACTAAGACTAAAATATGCTTGTCTTATGTAAAATCAATGCATACATATTATGATGGTATTACAGCAAAGAATTAAAATTGGATTTATATAATTTATTATTTTACATACAGCAATCATCATACAATCAATAATATAACATTATGATACATAGTATATAAATTACAGATAATATTAGCTACCTAGCTGGTTTTAATTTTTCTATTTCTATTTTTAGTTTATCTGACTGTTCTTTTACTTTTTGACACTCGACTTGCAAGTCTTCAAATTGGCTCTGAAATAAAGATTAAAATAATATATTTATTGTTTTGGTTTACAGAAGATCAAAAACATATTCCATAACATAGCTAGTTACAAATAGTCTGAACCAATCAATGGTTTAAAAAGTATGCTAAGTAAAGTATGCTATCTATAGGTATGATGATATGACACTCTTTTCTGAAGACAGGCTTTTTAAAATGTTTCTAAAACTACAGATTTTCATGTATTTAATGTATGCAAAATAAAAATCAGTAAGTACATTAACGAAACTAATAATAACATATAGACTTGAGATACATTTTAAATATTTCTCAAACAATCAAATCGCATTTTCATTTTACCTGGCAAATGAATGTTTGCTGCTTCATTGCAAGGCAACTCTCCATGATTTCTTTAAATCTTTCTTTCTCCACATCACATTTTCTTTGTGTTTCAGTTAGCAATTTATCTAATCGACTTTTATATTCTGTAACAACTGCACCAAATCATTATTTATTTGTAAATATAGTTTTAAGTTATACGCTATCAAGTATATGTCTTACCATTTAATTGATATTTTAAAGAGTTCAGCTCGGACAAACACCGACTATTGGACCACAAATCAGTTTCGTCAATATTTTGAACGTAATTCAAATAAACATAAACAGCTGAGAGAAATAAAATAAAAATTGTAAATAGACCAAAACAACGCCGTATAGGTGACAAACGTACATGTACAAGCATTTTAAATTAAAAAAAATTGCCTGTTCAAGAAATTTACCCCTTTCATGATATCAAATTCTGATTGTTTTAATACTATAAGGAGTGCTTTTGTATCTCCTACATTTTAAAAAGTTTATTTTCGCTTAGTATATACATTTCCTAAATTCCTTTATTATTTTTCGTAGCGTAACATGACATTTATTACATTGACATTTGACAGTATTAAGCTTTCCTACATTTTTATAGTCTGTGTTATTTTTATAACCTGTGCTATAGCCAAGGCAATCAATGCAATTAAATCATAAAATCCTTTTTAATGTGATTTGGTTGCAATATTTGCGTTATTAAATTATGTTTCACGACTCGTTTTTTAAGTATTGTTTTGATGGTTCTGTAATATACATCCTTAGATCTTGTCAAAGAGCATAGTAATAAAACATGATTTCACGGTTCACGACTCTGTTGCACGTTCTGTGGTTTCAACTCTCAGGTCTTGACTCTTGAGTAGAGACTAGAGACAGGAGTCTTGAATCTTGTCTGTGGTGTTGTCAAGACGTCGAACTGTGAACCTATTTTATTTCTTATTTTTAATTTTTTATTTTTATTTAGTTAAAAAATATATATACGCATAACTTAGGTGTCGGAAATAATAAAAATGTTTTAATAGGATATACTTCGTTGTACTCAAAAACCCTTAAGAATTTACCATAATGGTCTAAAAAGTGCTGTTTAAAACAACTATTCCGGTACTGTTATTTCCAGTACTGACTACTACCTAACATCTATAGTTGAAAAGCCACACAAAATACTCTTCTGGTGTGATTTAATTACCCTCACCGTTTAAGGTAATATAAATATTTTTTTAGTTTTAATATCTTTTAATTTAATTTATTAAATTTGAAAATTATTTAATTTTGTAGCTTAATGCTTAAGCTTGTAGTAAATTGACTCGTAAAAGTGGTTAATCGCATATTCATGAATTAGTCGTATATATTGGATACCACTGTCCACGTTTATTGTACCTACGTAGTCTCGTGGTGGACTTTGACACTTGCTCTGCGTGTGTGTACGTAACTGCGAATGTGTTAAAAAGCGAACGTATTTTATATTTTGTTTGACACAATTTTCGCTTTGCGAGTTGCGACGTATACCATACAAAGCTGGTTTCTGCTCTCACGTAAAAAAATATTTGATGGTATTTGATTAAGGTTTGTCTTTTATTCGTCAAGTTATTCAATTATTCATGCGAAGTTTTGTACGCGTATAATAAAAATGTTTATACCTTATTTACAATAAAGATAAACAAAAATACTGAACCAATCAAAGTGAAACTCAATCAATTAAAACATATTTGGATATCTTCAACTATTACATTTAGTTCATACATAAGAAATACTAAGACTCATGCTTTGTACATTTTTATACAATGCTTGTGCCCTTACTAAAGTGAATTTGAATTATATGAATATCATAATATTAATATACTTACAACTATCTTATTTGAGGGAATTATTGTACTGTAATAATTTACGCTTATGCGAATTTTAACACTAAACAAAATAGAAACTTTTTGTAATAAATTAGTATATTATTTTACATATAAAAAATATATTTATGTTTGCACTATTAACATACTCCTTGAAGTAAATCCAGACAGTATCAAATATAAAAGATAAGATATCATATAATGCTGTAAGGTTTTAGATTCTATGTCACATGAACATGTATTGAGTACAAAAAAAAATCTTTCCAAATAACCATTATTATTATACTCAACGAAGATTATTTAAATAACAGCATATAAAAAAATATATATGTAATGAAAAAAATCAAACCGATTAATTAAGTTAATCATTAAATAGTACTTCATGTTACTATTGATTATGTACTTTTAATAATATTCTTTTAACTGGTTGGCGATTATGATATTAGGGACACTGATTGATAAAAAATTTAATATAATAAACATATTAATTTAATGTAATATTTGTTGCAGATAAAGCAAAATGGCAGAAGCCCACTCGGCTGTGGCCTTTTCATTTGCTATAACTCATGATGGATGGGATGTTAATTTCGACCGTGAAGTGCTGTATCTTGTATGGGAGTCAGGCTTACGGTCATGGAAGAAACGCCTAGCTAGATTCCGGGTACAAAATATGTTCTAAATACACTATGATATTTAACCTGTTATTTATACCTTAAGTGATAATTTTGGGTTAATTATTTAAATTTTGAAAAATAAAAATATCTTCCATTATATTTAAAATGTAGATAAAATGTTTTATATTGCACAATTATTTCCCTAAGTAACAAATCTTAAATTAGAAATGATAATTAACAAACCATTTTTTATAACCAATAACTTTTTTTCATTTTTATGTGAAAGTTATTGCGTTTTTCTATGTACAATTTAGTGTTTTTATTTGTATACCGCAGAAGATAAATGAGTGATCTCCATGTAGTAAATGTATTAATAATTTGAATGCCTCTATTGTTCACAGAACAGTATACACAATGGTGTCTATCCGGGACACTTGCAATCTTTGTATGTGTTGTGGACATTACTTGTTGCAGCCCATTTTGGTGGGTTCAACATACCATTTGGACTGGTGCAAAAAGCTTTGACGATTCTACCAAGGTAAGATTTTACCATGCGATTCTCATTAAAGGATTTTTCAATATTTTTATAGAGTAATTATAAAATATTACCCTTCAATTTTAGCAACTCTACAATGTGGCAAGTTATAGCGTGTTTATTCGCAGCTCTCACCATGTGGCTATCTGTAATATTCCTAATGAGATATATACTCAAACTTCTGTTAATGTACAAGGTAAATGCAATTTTAAATAGTAAAATGTTAATAGATATATTATAAACAGAACGATATTATTCTATTCTTATAAGGAAACTAAGCATTTATTAAACTAACATTTATTATTTACTCTATTCGACCAGACTTAGCTCTGTTTGATTATCGAGTACCTACTTGAATATTCATATTTACGGTATAATTATGTTCATAGGTGGATATTGACAAATCAGTTTTCTGCGCCATAACTTCGTATTACATTCATTTTGTTGGATGGACAGATTTGCACAATCATCATAATAAAAGGATTAATCCCAATAATCAGTTTATCGATATAAATAAATTATTATCTTATCAATTGGTTTTACCTCACGCATATTACCATCCACATAAAAATTTCACCTCCATGATAACTGATTATCGTGCATATCGATAAAATAATACATTTTGTTCAAATTATCTGATTTACAACAAAAACCTTGGATAGCAACAAGAGATGAGATAATTTTGACATTATTTGGTTTATAAATATTTTACGTCATAGAATTAAAATCGCAATTAAAAGGTGTGTTCGTGTGTGTTTATTCTAGGGATGGATGTATGAATCTCGTAGTCCAGGATCAAAGATTTCTTTAAAGACTATGCTGTGGGTGAGTGTGGTGAAAGTGTTGTCAGGGTGGAACAAACCGCGTCTGTACAGTTTCCAAGGCTCCCTGCCACGATTACCTCTACCGTCTGTTAAGAATACTATGAAAAGGGTACGTTAAAACTAATTTAATATCATATGGATTATATCAGATTTCGATTGCGTAATGTTAAATTGATTTGTTTATTTCAGTACCTTTTAAGTGTGCGACCGCTCTTGGATGATGAAAATTACAAGCGAGTCGAGAGGCTAGCCAAGGAATTCGAAGAAACAATAGCCGTTAAACTTCAACGTTACCTCGTCCTCAAGTCATGGTAATATGTTTACACACACTACTACATTTGACTGACATCTCCGAATACAGTTACACAATTAACCTTGGCAAAGTAAACAATTGCCTTGTTTTTTTTTATTATATGCCTATTGTAATAAGTTCATTAACAAAAATATTAAACAACAAGCTATTGCTGGATACAAAAAATATAAAATAATGAGGACGTTAACTCGTTTAATTTATAAACTGATTTACTTCCGTAAGGACGATAGTTAACTTAAGCTATTTAAATTTATTGCGATCCCAATAAGGTTATCACGATACACGTGTTATCTCGTGTTATAGACACAACATAAATATTTGTGAGCGTGGCATTGATCGTCGCACAATTCGTATTGTCTCCGATAACAATACGTCTGCAGAAATATCATTATCGTTTACCAATAGTTTAGGCCTAAAGGGGTCAAAACACAGACAAACGAAGTTTATTAAAGGTTTATAATAAACCTCGACGATATGAAATTTAAGCACGACAATTTTTGGTTATTAGTATGATACGTTTAATAGACTGATGTTGTAAAATGTTTTTCTGTTAGAAAATATCTCGGATCAATAGTTACTTAGATTTGACTGGATTACACCGAACACACCTATATACAATATATGTAGAATATGTCGGGAGTGGATATAGACTATTATGAACTTCTCCCGACGAACTACTATTGAAGGTCATTTTCATTGCTTTCAAGGCAGGTTTATCATAATCGTATTAGCATGTAAATTACTAAAAAAATATATTGTAACGTCGATAATTGTAAAATTTAAAGTTATTTTATACTTGAAACAGTAATTTATCGGTATTATAATTCATAATCTCTTATGGTAATTTGTTATATTTAATCATTTATTAATTGGCAATCCGATCACAATAGGTATAAATGAGATAACTCAGTGCGGCTACTAATTAATATTTATCAATTACATAACGGTACTTATTTCTGAAGTACTTGTGAACTTATCAAGATTTAAAATTTACCTCCATTGAATAATTAACGTCATTACATTGAGCACACTTTGGTGACCACTGTTTGAATACAAAATTAGTAGACTGGAGTTTTATAAACTGAAACATTGGTAAAGTAAATATTTTCGAAAAAGCAATATACATATATTCTAAAACTGTATTTACTCAATTGGCAAAAACATCTAAATTAATCCAGTAGGAGCATTTTGAAAGTGTTACCATAAGTCCATAATGTCCACTGTTCTCACGTACTAATTAGTGCGGTGATAGATTTGCGGAAGAGTTCTCAAGAGTCGCAAACCAACATTGAAAAGCCTTGGGGTTTTAGTAGGTTTAAGTCTGATATAATATACGGTATCCATTTCCTCACGGGTAGAAAAGGTGTAACTCTTTCTTCAATAGCGTGTCATTTTTGCCTTTGTGGTCATGACGTCTGTCTCATGGAATACTAAACAATGCATCGCCAATCCTCTCTGACCTTTTGGAGCAGTCGTTTATGGTACCACCTATTTATACCTGTTATAATCTGTACGGTTCAGCACAGTAGGTAGCACCCTGCAAACAAAGCGTTCCATTGAGATATAGGGCTGACAATTCGATGTTTATAAAAGTATTCTTGCTACAGGTGGTCCAGCAATTATGTCTCGGATTGGTGGGAAGAGTATGTGTACTTGCGCGGTCGTTCTCCCCTCATGGTCAACTCGAACTTCTACGGAACAGACACTCTGATGCGACCCACTTCCATACAAGCGGCCAGGGCTGGCACCATCATACACTTTTGTTTGAAGTTCCGCAGGCTTATTGAAAGACAGGAGTTGGAACCGGTGAGAATCTTAACAATAACTTATATAGTTTTCAATACGCAGCATTATGACAAAACAATCATAAAAAACTGCAAATAACTGTACAATGAAATTGTTCCGCATCTCTTATCTGAGTGTTAAATGGTTGAATGCAGTTTTATTTATGAACAATAGTTCCATCTGAAAGTATGAATATGAAAGTGTAATATTTTAATAGCATATTTACTAGCTTATATAGTTATCGATCTCGTAGCCTTTATAAGGATGACATTAAGAATTTTTACATAGTAAATTTTTATATGAACTGGCACTATTACGAGTATATGATAATATACTATAATTTTAGGTTGCGTTCACACTGTACCTATCCTGCCTAATCCTTCACCTACCCTTTCCTACTCTTAAACAATTATACAGTATACACTTAATAACAGATTTAAAATATGTTTCTATATTGTACAGATAATGCTACAAAACATGGTACCACTATGTTCGTGGCAATATGAGAGATTATTCAATACGGTGCGAGTGCCAGGCGTGGAGACGGACAAAATAGTGCACTACCAGGACTCGACCCACGTGACCGTCTACCACAAGGGAAAGTACTTCAAAGTCGTTGTCTACTCCAGAGGAAGACTGCTCAACCCTACTGAAATTCAAATGTAAGGATCTCTCTACTTTCTTTTCTTTTCTTAACCACAAGTTCGTCAGGCAATTTCTACATAGAAGAACCTATTCTACAGAGATTAGAGCATCAATCAGAGTTTCTAGCCGGTCCTTCTCTGTAGAACTGCCTTCCGAACCGAAAGTAAATTTTTGTAATATCATGACGATTCAAGAGTCTTACTAAATGTTGCCTAGTTAAATAAAGATACTTTTGACTTTGACTTTAATATAACAATTTCCATGAAGACAAATCCAACAAATCCTGGACGACAAGTCGCAGCCGGCGGTGGGCGAGGAGCGCGTGGCGGCGCTGACGGCGGGCGAGCGCTCGCACTGGGCGCACGTGCGGCAGACGTGCTTCAACCGCGGCCACAACCGCACCTCGCTGCACTGCATCGAGCGCGCCGCCTTCAACGTGTGCCTGGGTCTGTTCTATTTTCAAATTACGACGACACTGCATCGAGCGCGCCGCCTTCAACGTGTGCCTGGGTCTGTTCCAT
>JADANM010005835.1:3577389-3588750 GCA_026213755.1 Eurema hecabe
CGCCTTCAACGTGTGCCTGGGTCTGTTCCATTTTCAAATTACGATGAACTGCATCGAGCGCGCCGCCTTCAACGTGTGCCTGGGTCTGTTCCATTTTCAAATTACGATGACACTGCATCGATCACGCCACCTTCGACGTGTGGCTGGGTCTGTTCCATTTTCAAATGACTATGATCGCACTTCGCCGCACTGGATCGAGTGCGACGCCTTCAACGTGTGCTTGGGTCTGTTCCATTTTCAAATTATAACAAATTATAATAATCGTCAAAAAAGTTTAGCGATTGACGAGAATAGCTGCGCATCGGTAGAATCGCGCTCGTGGGTGCGATAAAGACAACACGACTGGGACAACCAATCAACGCTCGCGCACATGACAATCACGCGCCCCGCGCGCCGCACCGCTACCTCGACACCTTACTTTTGACTTCTGCGCAGGTTTCGTTCACCGCTAAAGGAAATTGACGGTTACTATACTAGCACACCACTGTTTTTAAATGTCCAGCATTTGCCTAGATTAGGTTAGATGAGCTACTGGTGGGCACATGGACGATTACCTCCCGGGTCCCCGTGATTCTGTCCCTCGAAAGGGTGTGAACAGAAAAACTGATGGGTTTTAGCCGGAAGGGCACCTTTTCGCGCGATTCCGACGTAACTGTCTCCTCACCCAAAACAATATATAGGAACAGGAATATTTATTTATTTATTTATTTATTTATACAAGGTTGTCCACCAATCTTTACAACAGTAAATGCACTATAACATAACATTCATACAAAGATGAAAAGCTTATTGTAAAGACATTACAGGACAACACAACATGCACAATACAATTATTATCTATATCTTATTATTATTAACAATACTAACTGAACTTTTAAACTAAACAATATTTAAACAAAAAATTTTTATTAAAAACTAAACAATATTTTTTTTTTTTACTGCAATATAAATATACTGCAATCAAAAATAATCACGAGTGTAAGTAAATGCATTAGTAATCATTCGCAAAATATATTCGCAGATGACACGGAGTATGGCTTTGACGAGAATGACCCGTCGACCCTGGACGAGTATGGCCATGTATTGTTGCATGGCAAGGGTCGCAACCGCTGGTTCGACAAGTCCTTCAATTTGTGCTTCAGCACTAATGGAGCTGTGAGTATTGCTACTACCATAATGGGAAAGAAATAAAGACACATATTTTACTTATAGATATACTAAAGATACTAAGACATCTTCTATATAAAAGATTACAAAATAAAACAAAACAAAACAATTAGGAAATAAGAAAAAGCGATGTCGCTCTTCAAAAGGAATACCGCTCAATGTGATGGAGCTGCAAATGAATATAAATCTTAATAAAAAAATTTTGGCTATGTAAAAAACTATACTTAAGTAAAAAATTCTACATATTAATAATAATAATCTTAAAACAAAATAATTAAACTGATATTGTTATACAGGTTGGATTCAACACTGAACACACTTGGTAAGTGATTTGTAAGCATTGATAAATGTTACTTTTATATATTTTTTATGGATTCCGAATTGATCACAGTTTTTGTTGTACTGTGCAGGGCTGATGCACCAGTTATGGGTCATCTGTGGGAGTTCGTTATTCTCTCTGAGCTGCAACATGGGTAAGTTACATTTTTTTAACCTGATACAGTAATTATATCCTGTCATGCATAGATTGTATAATACAGTGCTATTACTAACAATACAAACATAAATAAAGAATATTTGTTTTCACTTCTATGAAACTAAATTGTAGTTGGTTGAGACCAAACTGCAATTTTTGTAAAATTAGTAATCACACTGGATATATTTTATGCACAATAAAATACATTTATTTTAATTTGATTTAATAACTCGTACCAATGTAGTCTGTACGCACTGGCACGTAACTAATGTAAAAAAAACAAAACAACAGTTACACAGAGGACGGCAACGCTCGCGGCTCAGTCGATGCGACGCCGCCGACGCCGACGCGTCTCCAGTGGGATCTGGATAGCGAAGAGCTCCTCAATAGTATCGATTTATCGTACAACGTCGCGCAGAAACTGCTCAGCGACGTCGACCTCAAGATCCTTATGTTCACCAAGTATGGCAAAGGTAAATTTTGTGAAAATTGTTTTTTTAGTAATTTAAAAGTAAAAAAATAATGTAATAAATCGCCTTTTTTCACAGGTTTCATGAAAGGACTCCGAGTATCGCCGGACGCCTTCATACAAATGATACTGCAGCTCTCGTACTACCGTGATGCCGGACATTTCTGCCTTACATACGAGGCGTCTATGACGAGACTCTTCAGAGAAGGACGCACGGAAACCGTCAGGTCTTGCACCATTGAAAGTTGCAATTGGGTCAAGGCTATGGAAGATCCTAATGCATCGGTATGTTTCATTATGGATTTTTGTATATGAAATTAAGTAAAAGAGTAAAATAAAAAAAATAATATTTTTATTATTCTCTTTTAGGAAATGTGTAGTAGGAATATTTTATACTGCTAACATACACATATTTACTAAAGCCTTTATCCATGTAATATTGTATTATATGTGTATTATACCAGGGGTACATATTCAAAAATTACATATATACATGATCATTATTAATTACATATATAGGTGGAGGATCGTCTCGAATTATTCCTGAAGGCGAGCCAGCGCCACCAACTCGGCTACCAAGACGCGATGGCTGGACGCGGTATCGACCGCCACCTGTTCTGCCTGTACGTGGTCTCCAAATACCTGGAGCTGGACTCGCCCTTCCTCCAGGAGGTGTTCAACGAGCCCTGGAGACTGTCGACCAGCCAAACGCCCTATGGTAAGGAACCTCGCGTTTCAACAGTTTTTTTATACAACAAAGGTGCTATATGCAAAAAGCACATGTAAACAATATTGTTTAAAAAATACTAACTGTTCGTAATGTTTCAGTAAGATGAAAGAAACATGACTATTTCATGTATAATAATATGTATTCTTAACACGTTTAAGATATTAAAAATAAATAATTTCGAATCTGTGGCAAATAAGTGTTTTTATAATAGTATCATGTTATCTAATGGAAAGCTATTTCGCGCTATATCTCTGAACCTTCGATAGCTCAGTTGGTAGAGCGGTGGACTGTAGTGCGTTATGAAGTCATCCATAGGTCGCTGGTTCAAATCCGGCTCGAAGGATTTTTTTGTCAATTTTTAAAACAATCACTAACATTGTTTTTTTCTTAAACTTTTACTGATTTGTATAAATAATCTTATTTGCAAACTTTCAATATCTTTTCGTAACTACAACTATTGATACTTTTGTGTTTACTTGCCAATGCATTATGTAAGTAATAATCAACAATGTTTATGCTGCATATTGTTTGTGCAAATAAATAAAATAAAAAAAATATTTCTAGTTGCTATTATTCGAATAGATTTTAACCTTCTTAAAATATACACCATGTCCTTTGCATGTTGTGTATAGAAACCTTACAAGTATTAAATAGCAAGTACATATTAGAACTGACAAAATGTGACCGTTTTTTCCATTACTTTCCTTACATATTTCATCGCAAAAAGCTAGTTATGAGCGATTCATAAGTGTGTGGCTCCATAAGTGGATATAATTGTAATGAATTGGTATTATATGTAGCTAGTGTAATAATAATAATAATTAAAGAATATTGTATTATATATAATATTAATGAATATTGTAGGTCAAACGAGTCTAATGGATCTGAAGAAGTACCCGAAGTGTGTGGGCGCAGGCGGTGGGTTTGGACCAGTAGCGGACGATGGCTATGGAGTCTCCTACATCATTGTTGGTGAAGACATGCTTTTCTTCCACGTGTCAAGCAAACGCAGCTGCCCAGTTACGGTATGAATCTATTTTATTATTATTTTACCCCTTGTACAAGTGTAAGGATACAGAGATGGTTGTAGGAACTTCTCAACTATGTCTGAATGTCTAGAATGCAGTACAATACAAGTAAATGTAAGGACATTGACTAATGTGACTTTCACAGCATGAATTAAAGCACTTTGTAACAATTGCCCTGCAATAGTATTGTTTTTTTTTATGATTAGACGAAGTCAAAATATGAAATCGATGTTAATATTATATCGGTCATTTTTTAGGGTTCCGTAGCCAAAATGGCAAAAACGGAACCCTTATAGTTTCGTCATGTCCGTCTGTCCGTCTGTCCGTCTGTCACAGCCGATTTACTCGGAAACTATAAGTACTACAGTGATGAAATTTGATGGGAATATGTGTTGTATGAACCGCTACAAAAATATGACACTAAATAGTAAAAAAAAGAATTGGGGGTGGGGCCCCCCATACATGTAACTGAGGGATGAAATTTTTTTTTTCGATGTACATACCCGTGTGGGGTATCAATGGAAAGGTCTTTTAAAATGATATAAAGTTTTCTAAAAAACATTTTTCTTAAAGTGAACGGTTTTTGAGATATCAGCTCTCAAAGTCGTAAAAAGTATGTCCCCCCCCCCCCTATTTTTATAACTACGGGGTATAAAATTCTAAAAAAAATAGAGGTGATGCATGCTAATTAACTCTTTCAACGATTTTTGGTTTGATCAAAGTATCTCTTATAGTTTTTGAGATAGGTTGATTTAACTGTAATTTTGGTTAAGTTATTGTGCTTACACTGAAAACGATGGCTGAACCTTATAAGATAGATCAAAAAATATACTACAGTATTGTACACATTTAAAAATCCGCGATGATATAAAATCTTTATAATGTAGGTACTTTTTACTAAAATTAATATTCATACATAAAAGTACAAGGCAAAATATCGGGAGAGTTTAGGCTCCATTCACCAGGTGTATAAATTGACATAATAAGTTTATTATATTTGCTGCTACGGAACCCTTTGTGCGCGAGCCCGACTCGCACTTGGCCGGTTTTTAATACATATAAATAATAAAACTGATTAAAAAGTCTGATATTTACTCACGTTCATAGCTGGCAAGGAAAGTTATTGTTGTAAGTGTGAACTGTTCTATTTAATGCAGTTTCTTTTAGTGTCTGTTTCGTGCAAAAAAAGTTACGAAGATTTTGGTTAATATCATAGTTTAGTTTTAAAAGCGACATTAATTAAAATACTAGCGGACCTTTACGTACTTCGTTGGGCAGAATATTAACAATCCTTTTTTATATAGCCTGTAGCAATAATGAAGCTTTCTATTGCTGAATGAATTTTAAAAATCGGTTCAGTAGATCCCGAGACTACCCCTTACAATTTAACGAACACGCAAACTTTACTTCTTTATATAGGTATACTAATTAGAAGTATAGATTAGCTTGATGTCAGTTTTAATTTAATTATATTGCCAATAATGGACTGTTACTGCTTGTATAAAATGGGTATGTTATGTAGATATTTCAAATATGAATATACAGAAAACTTGAATAATTATTTATGTGGTTTCCAGAGCTCTAGCAATTTCGTGAAACAGATCGAGAGGTCACTGAACGACGTGCAAGGCCTGTTCTTCGAGTACAAGAAAATCAAAGAAGCCGCCAGCAAATAATATAATTAATTCCTTAGTTTGCTATTGTTCTAGATTAAGATGAATTTTTTGTTGTTGTTATTATGCTTGTAGTCTATAAAAATATAAGAATCATGCGTTTTTCCAGGTATAAGTTAATGAGACACAATAATATATATTAAAACATTGTTTTGATAGGACTTTTGCGTTGTGTTATAACATTGTATTCGACGTTTGATTCATTGCAACAAATCAATGCAAATTTGCTTTACTTTACAATGCTTTAGGTTAGTGGTGAAAGTTTAAACTGTTAATTTTGTTATTTGTAATTATATTGTAAGCATTTAAATCAATTAATGTCGCTACTAAATGTGTTAAAAATGAGTGAATTTTATCTAGAATTTAACATCACATGCAGATGTATGAGCCTTATAGTATTGAACCATTGGGACATAGTGATGAATTTATTTACACAGGTACACTGAAAATGTAATATCATTGAAAATACCTGTTGACGATATTATTTTAAACATTATTACTGTCAAAAAATTAACAGGTCAGTTGCTGCAGTTCTCTCACAATTCTCTACAAGAGCATAGATAATATAATGTCTAATATAAATAGTTTCGAAATCAGATTGTTAGACATATAAAATTTAAGCTAAACAAATATAAACTTTTAAGGTTGTATATCTATCATATACACATACATCAAGTAAATACTTCATTAAATGTACTGAATAAACACTAAAGTTTTTATCGTCGAATTTATAATTGTTTCTCGTTACACAATCCTATTGAGATGTAAGTTATCACAAATATAAGTAACTATTATTTTTTCCTTTTTTAAAAATTATACAATTTAAAAAACATAGTTTTTTCGCTGTTTTCTATGTTCTTAATGATTAATAGTTTGAAATCATACTCATTGTGATAACAAACCCTCAGTTTGTGCCTAATACATAAATACTCCAGCATATCATATCCAACTACTATATATCTTCACGTGCAAACATTGAACTACATTCACAATGTCGTGACTATTTCACAATCATTTTGTATTATAGTTTATATCGTAATCTATTTTTGGAGAACTATTGTATATTTTTCGACTTTTAACTTTGACTAATATGTGGCATCTAGTAAATATAGGATTTTGATATTAGATAACTGTATTAAATATATACACGGCTAGATCTGTCTGGTGGAAAGTTAGCGATTAAGAATAAGTTAACCGAATTTATCCATGAAATAAAACTATTTATACTCTAACACCCACCCTCAAAGTGACTTGGCACATTCTATAACAACTCATGTGTATGTATATTAGTTAAAAAACATGCTTATGTGGATGAAGATTTTCTAATTCTAATTGCTCAAGTGAAACACAAATATAACTAAAATCATGGTACAAAATACAAATTACAATGACAAATATATTATTTAGTGAATTTTTTCTTTTTTTGTCTTTGTTCTTATGTATTTGCTTTTTTGAATATATTGTTATGTATTTTAAGTTTATTAATAGTAAAATTAAATACTTAAACATTTAGCATAATATGTATTTAATTATTGTTTAGCCAGATGTAACACAATATACTTATCACAGTTTGCCTTAACACAAATCTGTCCAGTTTAGTATAATTATACATTTTAGACTCGAGTTAGTGTACATAATATATAAAAGTACACGCACATTTGTTAACAAATCTACTTCTGGTCGATTAGTGTAATTGTATTGTTGCAGATTTTTAATCATTAGTATAATTATTATTGATCAAATTTTAAATAAATGAGTATCATAGTATTGTGGTGTTTTTTTAAACCCTTCAGTGATAATGATATAAAAATATGATTTAAAAAAATGGTGGTGAATTCTTAGGAGTCGATTTGACTTTAATTTAACTAACATAAACAATTGCATGTGGCAAAAATCTTTCAAACAATTATATTAAAAATACTTTCGACATTTTTATTTTTATAATTTGGCTAATAACTAATTAATTATTGGATTATAAAGAGGCGCACTGCAGGCTGTAATGGAAAAGCTACCCTTATATTTTGAAATAAATTTAGTAATGGCAGCACTGTAAGCAAATCTTACGTGACAATTGACAAATGACGTATTTATTTGTTACCTTTTGTAGTCAAAGTTCGAGTTCCTCAACTTTTACAAAATATAATGTTTTAAATTAATTAATAATTAAGATAAATTATCCTTTATATTTTAATTGATATAATGAATTTCTCCTTTTCAAATTCGTGACAAATTTAATGCAAAATTTTCAAATTGAAATTATATACTACATGATTTGATTTTTAATCCTCTTGATCGGAAGATGTTTTATTCCAAAAGTTTAAAAGAAATAATAATATGTATCACATTCTTCGCGTGATTTTGTATAGGTTATGGGTTGTAGCTACATTTATTTCATTCACTAGTGTCGTAGTGTTTTGGTTTTATGGTTTCGCAATTGCGTTCTTCGTGTTCATTTTAGGAATATCAGGTACATATATTGTTTTTTGTTACATTGTTATTACCTGATTGTTCTATAATATCAAGTATTTTTACAATACAGTATTTGTGCAAAATATAATATACCTTAATGTTTAATTGATTATGTTAAAATGTTTTAGGTGTTCTCTACAATGCTCAGGATCTGTTGCTATATTATCCGAATGACCCACCAGATTCACGAGCTTTTGTACTTCAACCGAGTAATTTTAAATTACCATATGAAAGTATCAAAATAAATAGCAAAGATGGAGTTAAGTTACACATGTTTTTAATAAAGCAGCTAACGAACAGCAATCATAAGCCTACTATGATATTTTTCCATGGAAATGCTGGCAACATGGGACAAAGGTTTTTATTTTTTAAAGTTAATTTTATTTCTCTTCTTTATAAATAAAAATCCTCCTTTCTACATATTTTAAACTGAAAAACCTTGTGTTTCACTATGTTCTATGTTACAGATTAGCCAATGTATCTGGGTTTTATCATAAGCTGGGTATCAATATCCTCACAGTAGAGTACAGAGGTTATGGCCTCTCTGAAGGGTCTCCATATGAACAAGGCCTTTACACAGATGCTCAAACTGCTTTTGATTACATAATGCAGAGAACTGATATTGACCGTGGTAAAATATTCTTGTTCGGGAGATCTCTTGGTATGTCTTGTACTTTTCTACTACGTCTACTACAAATCTAAAAAAATTAATAAATATATTTTAATTCATAATCTTTTATATTACTAGGAGGTGCCATAGCAATAGACTTGGCCTCTAGATTAGAAAACAGAAATAAAGTATGGGCATTGGTTGTTGAAAACACATTTACCAGCATTCCAGATATGGCCAAAATTATTTTAAAATGGAAATGTTTATTATGGTTGCCCCAATTTTGTCATAAAAATAAGGTTAGTAATTTTTATATTTTGTTAATTCTAGTTTGTTTATTGCTGAATTTTGAGTCCTGAGTATATCTATAGACCAAGTGCAAATGTTTGTAGTTATAAGCTGTTTGTAGTTGTTTTTGTTTGTAGTAAAAAAATAGTACTTGGATGTATAATAACTAAATACAATACATATTTGATATGAGCATGGTAATACATAAGTTAGTAACTTTATACTCCTATGATAAGATATTTTCTTGTAGTTAATGATAAACTATAACACACCAATAAAAAGTAAAGGTAGTCTTATCATTCCTTACCAAGAATATTAAGATAAATAAATCTTTTATTTTTTGTTAAAGTAACAAGTGATAAAATATTAATATCTGTTTATTCTCCATATTATTTTCTGTGAAAAAACTTAAAAGTGAAAAATTTCATTTAAGTAGTACTAACCACTGGTTATATTTATATTTCCTCTATCCAGTGATTATTATAGTATTGTACATTTTTTCAGTATTTATCCTTGAAGAAAATAGGACAAGTTCTTACACCAACTTTAGTCATATGTGGCTCCAATGATGCATTGGTGCCTCCGTGTATGGCTAAGGAGTTGTATCATAGATGTGGAGCGGTTTGCAAGAAACTAGCTGAAATGCCCGGAGGCGGCCACGATAACACATGGACTTGTAGAGACTATTACAACACCATACAACAATTTCTGGTTAATGTGCCGCCCCTACCAGATAACATAGGACCCTTCTTCGATGAAAACAAAGAACATAAAATTGTACACATAGTGTAATTATTCCATGTATATTGTCATACAATGTACGTCGCCAAGTTTCTTGATAGTGAATATGACTGTGTGATCTTACGTACAAATTAGGTGCGTGCGCGCCTGTTGGCCGTTTCTATGCTTGTCTCGAAATAATGATTCCGTAGTTTTATGTAGATTCTAACTATCAGAGGTATTAGCACAAAATTGAGTAATAATATAAAATGTATTTCTGAATGTAATTTATAGGGACCTGAAAAGATTCTTACTTTACGAAAAGAATAAAAATATATTACTTATTATGTAAAAATTTCCCTGTGAAATTGATGTTACCAATGTTCAAACTGTACATGTTGTATTTTTGGCGAATCATTTATTTTACGCATTGTCTCAAATAATACCGAGTGTCATATATTAATCTTTCATAATCACAGCGTTATCAGACAAATTATGATAAAATAAGTAATGACATATTATATATTAAACAAACTATATTCTAAGAATTTGCAACCACAATTGAAAACCTAATTTATATTCAATTTTATAAAATGCACGGCGAAAAGAAGTTTTACGCGATCTTGATAATTTCGTTAATAAATATTATAATGATAGTTTCAATATTTAGTATTTATTTTTAAATGTAGATATATAACAGCCCTCAGTCTGATTTGGGTATGAATCTCCACGCTACTACGCCATATATGTACCAAAAGTTTTAATTAGTGTCACATGAGGTAGTTCAGTTTAACATAAAATATACAATAACAGATTTAACTCATTTTATGATCGTAACTCACACATGTGCTTACGATTTCGTTACAGTTAATTTGATATGCTATTGATATTAATAGCGTGGAGTTAGATATTATTGAAATATAAATTAAGGCCTGACTATATACCTATTACCTGATAGTAAGTTAATCCAAAATTATGATTAATGTTATGGGCTAGCCGGCCGGACGCGACTTCGTTCACGCTGTACCCCTACCTTTTTTGCTTAAAAACCAACCTCGTACATCAAGAAATCTTAAAAAAATAATGTTATGCGCTTACCCAAACGTTTTGTTATTTTTTTATATTATGGAAGATGTACGGATGGAAGATAGAAGATGTAGATAGTTTCCTTCCTCTAATGAATAATAAGAATAGCCAACTGCCAAATAAAATACAAGACAGTAATGGGTATAATATCAAACTCTCGCATTTAGCACCTTATAATTAGCTCTAGCTACTGAATTGCCTTACGCATAATATTTCTAGATAGTCAATTAGAGTTTTATATAATATTGAGAATATTTTTGTATGCACATTCATTTTCAGTAAACAATTTTGTTTGAAATTATATTGCCGTCCGTGGAAATGATATGGGTGAATATACAAAAGCTGTCCAACTTTTTGACCTTTTTTGAACATATATTTTTTACCATAAATATACACATATGTTGATTTCTATGCATAGTTTATCTCATCAATATGCTATCCTAAGCTGGGCCAGTCAGTTTTTTAAGTATTTTTTGAATTATTCGCGTTTTTCAAAATTTTAATGCCAAAGGACTGACGAGGGTGGCATAGTACTGATAAAAAATACAATTTCATAGAAAAAATATATATTTATTTTAACTTTAAGAGTGTTGAAGTACAAATTATGTTTAATCTAATAATGGCACTTTTCTTAAGAATAAAATCA
>JADANM010005835.1:3594254-3608279 GCA_026213755.1 Eurema hecabe
GCATATTGATCTATAATAAATGCACAATTTATTTAAGGTACTTAATTAGAAAAGGACTAATGCTGTACAGTTTAAAATCACTTCGAAAATAACCATTTTTTAGTAAAGGATTAAAAATGGTTATGGTGGTTTATCCCTAAGAGATAGACATATGCATATATGTATATCGCAGAGATTTGTGTAGAACTTTTTAAGGTGGACAATACTGTTGTACTTTTTTTTGTCTCGTAGGATTTAGCCAGCATTTGCAATATAAGCGCAAAAAAACGTTCTTATTTACGACATCACATTAGAAACCTCTATATTTATCAGTCTTATATAACCTTATACATATAAACCTTCCTTAAAAATCACTCTATCTATTATAAAAAACTGCATCAAAATCCGTTGCGTAGTTTTAGAGATCTAAGCATACATAGGGACAGACAGACAGCGATAGCAACTTTGTTTTATACTATGTAATGAATAGCATTGACAATATTTAGTTCTTTTATTTACTTACGTTGTACCAGCCATTACTGTGCAACAGGTTTTCTCAGGGAAGTTGTCTTTAGCAGGTTGTATATAATCAACAGTAACATTGATTTTCTTGCCAATCAACTTTTTCCTTAGGTACTCGCGAGCTTCATACATCCAGGGTATATCATAAAGGGGTTTGAACCCTTTAGGTCTTGGGGATTGCTTTCCTTCATCATCAGTATTGTTTCTACAAAAATTCATTATTGTTATAATAGATACATCATTCAAAGACTAAAAATAACAAAACTAAAAATAATTTCTATAACTAATCTATGTAAATAAATACTTAAAACATTAGTTAGTAAACATACTTTTCACGGGGTGGCCTGATACTAGCCAAGAATATTTTCTTCTGTACATTGTTTGAAATCTTTACAACTAGAGCATCACCATTCACTACTTCCATCACTGTTCCAGTGAACTCTTTATCCTTAGCTGCAATGACTGGTGCATTACTAGTATAATTTGTCCAAATACGAAGTTTAGCATCTTTTGCAGCACGCTCAGCAGACCTTAATGTTGATGCTCCTTAAATTTGATTTTAATATTAGAAATACAATTAAATTGAAGCTATTTCGTTAATAATTTAGTTAATAATGAAAATGAATAATTATCTTATAATTATGTTATAATTCTATTTGTAACTATAAATGTTATAGGTACAACCTTACTAGACTTACGTATAAAAATAGAAATTACTTTAATTGAATTTTTTTATCAAATGCCAATTAAAGTGTGATGTTTAAAAATTACCTGATTTCATGACAGCCAGTGACCAATCTACACATCTAGCAAATCCTTGACGAACCAGCGCCTCTGCAATATTTCCTTGTGGATGAAGGATGGTTCCAACAAAATTGTTGTTATTAACTGATTCAAGAACAACTTCCACATCTCTCTGTAGCAGTTTGGACTCAAGGAAGAAGCGCGCTTCTTGTGCATATGGTTCAGATTCCCCATCTTGTTTAATGGCTGGGCACTATGGAGAAAAACAGTTTTTATTTAAAAAAAGGCAAGTAAACTGCGTAATATAGTTAATTTTATTATAAAAAAACCCTTACCCTTATTCCAGACAACATCAATGTAATTGGAGTAAAGTCCGGTAGGAGGCAAACCCTGACAGTTGATCCATCTCTCACATATTCAATTATAGCTTTAACAGGCTGTCCGTTGAATTTGTTCACAAAAGCCTTAGAATTCTCCACTGACCATTTGATATTCCTTACATGGCCCTAATGGACAAATGAAATGTTTTTAATATACTGGTCATTGTATATAGATCATTTTATAGAACAATAAGACAACAGATATTTTTTTAACACATACATAATTTAAAGTATACCTGTACATCTGAAGCCCATACTCCTTTCCCTTGAGTCCTAGCAGCATCTTCAATCTCAACCAATTTCTTTAATTGAGGTATATTTCTACCGCCATCTCTTACTTTTGCTAAACCTTCAGCAAGCAAAGCCTCAGTCATATTCTCATCTTTAGAGGGATCTTTACCAGCCCACACGTTACCATACTCCCTTGTTGCAGAATTTGGGGGTTTCTCAGCAGTAAAAATGACTTCTTTACCAACCAATTTCTTTCTGAGAAACTCTCGAGCCTCCCAGGCAAATGGTTCATCTGGTGATTCATTGTCACTGCAAATTAAATTCTTGTTAAAATTATAGTTAAACAGACGGTGTTATCGAGTAATCAAAATTGCATTGAGCTTCATACAAAGAACTATAGCTTAAACTGCATAAGATGTTTTTATAAATGCAAATGAGAAAATACTAAAGTGGTTAAACACAATGTTGGAAATATTTTTTTAATTTTAGTATCATAATTCAAGCTACACGTGAGTTTAACTGTATAATTTTTTAAACTATTTTCCTTTTTATTTTAGTCAGCAGAATAAAAGTGACAAAACATTAGATTACATTTCATATTACCACCAATTTAAGTCTTGAAATTTATTTCCCAATCAAACAAATAAGGTTTATTTGTCTTTGTAATATTATTCGCAAGCATTATAAATAACTACTAAATAATTTGTTTAAGTATTTTAAATACAAAAATCCCTAACATGGTTATAAAGTTTTTCGCATTGCATTATATGGCTGTAGCTAAGAAATTTTAAATGTAGCATGGCATATGTAAAAACTTTTTTATACTGAAATATTGACAATATTATAATTTGATATCGTGCAATTGTATTTGTACCGTTTTTATGTAATTACTATTCAATAAATACAACGGTAGATTGTTTATAATCTTCAACTAATGCAATATGTGCTAATTAATATAATGATTCCCAAATTTTAAAAGAAATAATGATGATCAAGATGTTTACAATGAATTCATTATGTAATACTCAATTGCAAATTATACGAGACCTTAATAATTTGGTCAAGATGTAGATCATTACATTATATGATTATTACTTTCACTTTATAGATCAATCAATGTTACTGACATGGAGATTGTAATATGTGAAAATATAATCGGTTTTAGTTCATTACTTGTCTATGAATATTAAAACAATATAGTACAGAACACTAATGTAAAACAATTATTTTAGGTATTTAGTTGTCGTATATATATTGGCTTAAGCACATACTTATTGGGTGTCCTTTGGCGAGCTAGTTTTGGAGCAGTTATCCCCGAAAGGGCTATTACTTTCTCAGGTGGTGGTCCCCCTTGCGGTTGCCTTCTTATAACGATTGTGTCTCCTGATAAAACCTATAAATAATAGTAATAGTCGATTAAACACCAAAAATTGACGACTTTCACATACAAAACGTGACTTATCCTGAAAGTTAGACTGTAAGCGGCACCTTTAATATTGGTTTGTTATATTTATTGACAGGACACTGCTAGGCGAAGTGAGTGAAAATAAGGCAAAACAAGGAGATACTTAACATAAAAATACATAGATTTAACAGCTTTTAATTGAAAATATACATAGTTAAGAATAAGTGAATGCGGTGCCAACAAGGCAAACCGCTGAAGAAGTCGGCACGAGGTATCGTGAACACAGTGTCTCCTATTAGAAATTTTATTATTGAACGTAAAATTATTGAATTACCTGCTTCACTATTCCAACTTTATAAGCAGGTGCAGGTGCTAGGGCACTCATTTTGCCTTAGAAGAGGATTGTAACAAATTACTGACGACTGTTGAGTGGTGATTGGCGACCAGAGTAACAGGGCTGGCGAAACGTGGCGGGCCTATAGTGTTACTAGTTTATTAAATGTTGTTGTTGGCTATTAATGTTGTCATAATAAAAGCTCTTTTTGCTTTTGAGTTTTGTGGCACAGATATTGCAAAAAAGTAAAATATCTGTATTTTTAATTCTTCCTTTTTTAAACTATATTTTTTAATAACTAAATAATTTATATTGAGCTATTTCAAGTTGTTTGGTAAAATGTTGCTTAATGTAAATAGTCAGCATTTACATTTTACTTACACAAGGTATAATATGTAATAAAGAAAGCAAAATTCATGAAAATAACTAGGTACTATTTTCACAAATATTTCCGAGAAAAGTATAAAAAAATGGTAATAGTATTTTAGGTTTAAAAAATTCTTATTGAATTCGTTTACCGCACAAGATCAGAATAAGATAAATGTAACATTGTATAATATATTTTTTTTTATTTTAATAAGAATAAAAAATAAAACTATGAAATGCACCAGTCCGCCATACATAATAAAACACCAATCAGATTTGATGACGTCATGCGACAGGCTTACAACTCACGCTGATACTTTACATTTTTAATATGAATTTCGATGATCTCAAGTGAATACTAATTGCTTTTAACTTTAGCAGACAATGAAAGGCAGCACCATTGAAGGATTAATGAGGAAGACTCGACCAAAAAATATGGGCATACGCTGTGCAAATTATTTAATGATAGCAGCATTATCAGATGGAATATTTATTGATAGGTTACTAATTTAAGAGATTAATAAAATATGGAAATATGGGCACACGTAAATAAATGTTACCATAGATTGAGATGTGCTATCAATAGTATATGTGTTTAATTGTGTATTTGTAAATTAGATAATTAAAATAAACATCATATTATAACAAATCAACTTCGGAATAAGTTCTGTCATGTATTTTATTTTTGGTTAAGCCAATTAAATAATAAGTCATTGGGACATCAATATAAAAATACCATAAGAGATGCTTCTTGATGATCTTTCAACATACTACATAATTTTATTTGAAAATGTATAGGTGTACAAATTTGGAATAGTACTTCAATTATTGTTATATGAATAATGAATACATTTTATTCTCATTTTCTTAATAATATGTGATACATTATACAATATTACATTAAATTGGCCATAGCCACTTTATGGTTAATGGAAAATAATGGAACTTCTTCTTCTTATAATACTTTTACTCATTAATATTCTAATAGGGTCTCTGCTCTGTACCCCATACTACACAATTGCAAAGAAGAATAGAAATTACAAATTATAAGCAAAGTAAACACTAAGTGTAATGTAGATCTTTACTTTTTTTACCATTGACATTTTTTTGAGAATAATAATGTTTTATGTTACACGAAGTACGAACTACGATGCGCCAGCCGCCAACAGATGCCCGTTTGTGTCAATTTGAAAATATGTCATTACTTATTATCACTTTCTGAATAAAAACATTTACAGAAATAACATTTTTTGCAATCAGCAGATTCGTAGCTAATAATTTCTCAGAATTAATTATAATGCCTTCTTTTGCAATTTTCATACTGGCTGATAACATTCCACCGCCGTATAGAAATTATTTGATTTCAAAGATGGAACAAAAAAATGACAAAATAGTTTTTCCTTCACTTTTTAGGCGTCAGAAGAATGATTCGTACTATGTAGCATTTGCCGACGATAGTCTTTGTTGACCTGGTATTTTTTATTTTAACAGTGAATGATCTAATCAGTTATAAGTTGAAGAAGTGTTAGAATGGCTAGTGCAGATTTTAGAAAAGACGTTATGCCTGTTCGCCCTCGCAGCGTTTATACAGCACATTCATACAATCAGGTACAGTACATTGATTTTCAATCAGAATTTTGTTACGTTTTTATATTGTACGGCCATTAAATGAGAAGCTACGATAACTTTAATAAACTATATATAGGAGGAGTCCAATTTATCAGCTTTTCAAGACTACAGCAAGTTCCTAGAGGGTGGTTTAGGACAAGCGGAGCTAGTCGGTGCAACTGCGTGGCAGCCTCCGTGGCGGGCGCCATTACAACGGAAAGCGCCCTTCTATCCGGGAGACGACATCTACCATGCTGATACCTGGAGAGAACTTGAGGTACTTTTATATTCAAAACGATGTGATTCCTTACAGAAATTTTCCTTGATACATAACCTGTCGGTAGTCATCTGATAGTGAATATAAGTGCATATTATGAATTAAAATGTAGTTGCTGCATTCCAACAACGGAAGTGATTTCAAAACTATCTACAATCGCTAATGTATCTTGGTCATTGTGTGCGATCGCAGAATTTATGTAGAGAAGATACCTACGTTCGTAAAAATTCAAATTCGTTTTACAGGTCGGATTGATAACCTACCAACATTTATCTTAATGCCATTGTATGTATTCCTTTGACAAATAGTGATTTTTGCTTAAGATTATAATGTAATCTAGCATATTTAAATTGTAAACATACTTCTAGAAAATAGGCTCATGAATTGTACGTACCTGAGAGACTGAGTTATTGGGCTTATATCTGAAAAACCTTGTTCTGCTTGAATAAGGTTGTTGGACTATAGACAGAAAATATGATATTAAAGATTTTCATATTTTCTAAACTTGTAGCTATGAACGCAATGCTTAAAATGTAGCGATGTGCCTGGTACTAATAACGAATATAATAAAATGCACATCCAAACCCTAAGATTAGGAAGTTCGCTCGCGCTGTTTAATTGGCTTATCTTAATGGAATGCGTCTGGGATTCTGTTGGGAGGCCAACGTGTATAGGATTATTGTCGACGTTTAAATCGAAAATAAAATACGCAACGAATAAGTATGAATCGTATCTATAGGAACGTGTTGGTAATAAGCTGCTGTGTCACTATATTTTACTTAAAAAACTGTTTATTTTAGTACCTATGTAAGAATAGGTATGTATCATATCGTATGTACCTACTACTGGAACTTTAACAGTATTACTGTATCAGAACTAATCTTTCTTATCTTTATGCTCCTCTTTAATTAAATTAATTTAAAGCACAGTTTGATTTTATACGAGGTCGACGGTACATATACCTTAATGGACTTATAATCATTTCAACATGAAGGTACACGACTTTGAAATCTTATTCCAGCAGCAAATTTAAAGTTTTGCCTCATAAGCAAAGCAAAATACTTTGTATGTAACAATTCACTGTTTACAAATGTTGGAACGTAACGGATATGAAACAATGATTTTGTTACGTCAAAGGTTACGGATGTTGTCGGGGGTGCCGGCTACAACGCGTCTGTGACACCGCACGGCACGATATGCCTACGGCTGAGGGATCGCGTCAAGTACGTGTATTTAGATGTATATAGACTAAGTCATATAACGAACGAACACACGCGGCAATTAGATTTAGGCAAAACGTTAGTTAAATGGATTAAAATATGGTATAATTATGAATATGGTACGGTATGGTATGGTATTAAGAAGAAACAAAGGGTAAGTTATATTATCGTTTGTTTTTGCTGTATAAAAATACTATCTCGTTAAAATTAGAAAAGCTTTGGCTTATTTCTAATGACAACCAAAAAACCGAAAGGCAAATCAGAATTAATCTCTTTATATTCACGTTCCAATAAAGCATTTAATTAGAAATGGGCTAACCGTGACTATTGTAGCTACAATAGTCAGACTATCTTTAACTACGATTGTTAGAACTGAAATTGATTTCTACTTTCACTTTTAGGTACCTAATGTTAAAAATGGATTGCGCGGGTTATCCAAATCAATCTAAAAGAATGACTAGATTAGAAATAACATTACTTTTTATTGCACGTTTTATTTAAACTTTACATATTGTTCACGAGATCATGCCTGTGTGTAGTTATGGTAATTTTGTATAAAGTTGTAGTTTTGTTTTGTGTTTGTGTTTGTAAATTTAAAAACCCCAAAAAAACCTAAAGGTGATTTTAGTCAAATAAAAATGTACATAATTAATTTATAAATTATTTATTACATGTAGTTATGTAAAACAAAGATAAATACAGACTCCACTTGTGAACAGCGAGCTTTGGTTATAACTTATAAGCCATTTCTTCCAATATTATGTACCTACTAGAAAGTACATTTATATCTACTATTCTACAGTCTTTACTGTCTAGTACAGTAATATTTTATATTATTTCTTCCTCAATACTCCATGTAGGGTAGACATGACAATCGACGGTGCTGTACGTGTTACGAACGCCAAGAACAATATAATACTAGCTCTCTCCCGATCTGGGGCCGCGGCGGCCCTCATCCACCCCAACGGACGGGTGTACCACTACGGCTCTCGCGTCGAAATCCAGGCCCGTCACCAACAGGGGAACAATAAGTGAGTCTTACGTTGCATGTAGATTGTAGCTACTTGTAATTAGTCCATAGTTCATATATCACGCCTCATCAGGTGCTTGATGATGTATCGGATAAGGCGATAGCCTGATATTGGTTTAGAATTTAGGTGAAACAGAGTACTTAGTGAATAGCCGTATGAACTCTTCACCTGAAAAAAATTTGAGAGATAATTCTAACAAAATTTATAAAGATCATGTTAATCTATTGTTGATGTAGGTACATCGGAACCGATTTAATAATCTGATTAATATGCAATAAACGATAGTAGATATATCATTTGTAGTTTCGGTCCTCACTACATTTTTTCACAATTTTTTCTTTACCAATAGATATTATCTATAGATACAATATAAAGGTAATACAAAACAAATCACATAACGGTATTAAACTCTTCTAAGCCTTTTGGGTGATATTAATTATTCTGCAGCGGTGTTCGATGCACAATAAAAGTAGGCAAATCTTTTAATGCTGCATGTTATCGCTTGCGACAGCCATCTCCCTACCCGTCTCATTTCAATTCATTTTTGGAATCTGTATGCTTGTAATGTTTCCTATATAAGCTATATCTTATTTTATTTTCTCATCGATCATTATCTACTTCGCACATTTTCACTGTTTTACCATACCTATAAGTATAACATGCAGTTTAGTAATTAATGTTACATAAAAACGCTATGCTATATTGGGTTACAATTGTTTCTCATGGGAAATGAACATGTATATACTTAGACAAACAGAACAAAAGCAAAGTTACAATTACTTAATATAATTCCTTGCCAAAAACCAAAGTTGCGCACACGTGTTCCAAGGATTAAGATTTTTTCCTTTTGCCAAATTTGAAGATTCTAAAAGAATAGTAGGGGTTAGTATGCACGTTCGATAAGTCGGTGGATAAGCCATTTTTTATGACGCGTTTGGCGAAAACCTGGCATTTCTCAATAAAACTTATAATATAATTATAGACAAACAAAGTATATTGAATAGTCTACTTACTATATATATTCTATATTTCCGATAGCCGATATGTTCCGTGAGAGATACGGAACTCTAAAACAACTATTGAACGTTCTACCTTAAATGAATTTGGGAGCTAGGTACTCATTTTAAAAGCTTTTAGAGGCCTTAAATGGACTCCATACAAACATCATTAGGTTCTCTATACACAGTATGTAACAGCTCGCTACAAACTGTCTGTGATTTTAATGAAATGCGAAACCCCGGGTCAATCTACGAAGCTTCAAAGCTTCAAAGCGTCAAGCGAACACAATTTATGCGTAAATATACTGTCGAGTTGCAGCGATATAATTAGTTTTGCGATGAAAATGAAAGTAATTAAGAAGCCTGATATATTTATATGCAATATATAAAACAAGTTTTTTTTACCATTCCAACTTAAAGAAGTAAATTTAGATATCTTCATCTATTTGGTAAATTACTTTTACAAAATTGTTAATTGCAAACAGAATTGTGCAAATAAGGTGTCGTTACGTGGTAGGTTTAATGCTGATATATTCTGGTTATATCTGTGGCGTGCAAGTTGCCGTTAATATTTAATTTAATTTTCTATAATTGCCATGAAACAATTCACTATACACAACGCTTTTTGAGAATTGATGACATATTGTGTAAACTACAAATTGAAAATGAAAATTAGGATTATATTCTTTCCGCAACTTTGTAACTTTCATGTAGATAAGCAATTTCATATATTAGGTATGTACGATATACTAAATTGCAATGCTTTTGCCATTTGACGGACGATGATTATTTCATGTCCAATCCCAATCCAGTTTCATTTGACTTTATAGATTCCAATAACTAATAGTTATGAATGTTGTATTTTTGCACATTAATTATATCTAATGCAAAGACTGTAGCTACGTCAGAAGGTAGGAAAAGGTAAAATCTAGTGGCACACTTAATTAATATTGTAAAAAAAGTAGTACAGTATTTAGTAGCTAACTTCCGTTTTCAGAGGGAAGATATATATTTAGATATTTTGGGGGGTTTTCAAAAGACAATTTTTAAATGCCGAGAACCGAGCAATCATGTTTTGGACGCCTTGGTAGTCCATGGTAGTTGTAATTGTAGCTTAAAATTGCTCTAGAAGTTGTTAAACGGATGTGCAGGTACGCTAAGATGTGGTACAAGGGGGTGTCGTTCACGGCGGAGCAGTGCGCGCTCGTGTACCTCGTGGACGCGGCCGGCACCAGGACCACGACGGACACGTTCCTCGACATGAGCCAGGACTTCACTCTCAATGTCTTCTACAAGTTGGTTCATTATCTATGTGTAAGACGTTTGATTCACGGCCATTTAACCTGTTGAAGGGAATCTTTTTCAAAGTTTAGTTTTTTATACAGGTTTTCCTAAAATATTTGCGATATAGTTTTTGCCTTTGCCGTGTGTTGAATTCCCAAGAGCTCTCTAATGACAAATTAAAACAAATTTTGTATACGGTATTTTTCGAAATTTTTCGTGTAAGGAAAGGGTAAAGTTTAAGTATTGCAATGCCTTGTCAATTTTCACGAAAGTTGATTAAATGTAACTAAAAATAAAGTAAAACTAATAACTCAATTCTTCGAACTGTTTGAAATAAATATCTTTTGAGTAACAATGGAGTATGTTGAAGTATTTATTTTTATATTTAATCCGATGTCTTAAATAAGCTTATTAGAAAGTCTTATTATTTGGAGTTAACGTGGACCTATATTTATAGCCTAATAGTTGCGTAAGAGTTTTACTATAATTGAGTAAATTGTTTCTAAAGTACCCTAACCTTTTTAAGTGTACAATTCTATTAGTGTAACTTCACCTTCCTGAATTGTTCAAGTACCTTAAAATAAGGGTAGTGTACACGGGTAAGTTAGTGAGACAAGTGTAATATGGCAGTGAGTCTCGGCACGGGCCGTCGTATGTGAACGAGGCGCTGTCGCTGCTGCAGGCCGCGCAGTACTGGCTGACGGACGACGGCATCGACAACTGGATCATCAACAACGTGCGCGTCAGCCAAACTGCCGATGGACTCGTGCGGTAATGTGCCTCACATATTTATTTCAGCTCTTATAACCCTTTTTTACGGCGGGGAATCCTGTTACGGATACCGCGTCCTCCTCGGGGGAGAAGGAGGGGGATATGTCGGAATCACCCTTAAGCTCTTATAACTTTTAGTCTTTATATAACCCTTATAGATAGGATTTAGTTTCTATAAATATTAGAGAGGTAACATGTTTCTTTTGAATTAATTTGCGTTATTTTCTATAAATAACTACAGTAGAAAATGCCGCTTTAAAATTTTGAACAGTTTTAGCAGCAGAAAATAGATGGATTCCAATAATGTGTTCGCTCCGTGGTAGGCGGTATTTATTTAGATAATTAAATTTTCTACAAGAACACATTTTTATTATATAATATTGCTAGAGCCATTTTTTGCAATGGCCTACGGACACGATATATATTTCCCTATATTTTTTGTAAATATGTATTCATTAATATGATACTATCAAAATATGGCATCCATTGAACGTTCCATAAGAGCCATATCTTTCAACGAGTAATGAAACAATGCAAGTTGAATGTTATTGGTGCAAGCCCCATTTTAAACACAACGATTCATTCATTTTGATGAATTCGTGTATTATCAACAAGCAATGTTTTGAATGTATGTTAAAATTATTATAAAGGTAACTCAATTTTTTTGCTATTAATTATTATTACAAATGCAAAATGTAAGAAATATGTGAATGTCTGCACGAATGAAGGATTTTTTGACTGAAACGTGTTTACTGTTGGTAAAAACCCAAGCTAGGCGCTTCTAAATGAGTGCTTTAAGTATCCTTTGGGTGCAGTGCACTTTCATTTGCTCGTGCTAATTGTTTGCTCTTAGGTGTTTCTGCTTGAAAACAGCTACTTTCGAATACCCATGTATGTATATTTAAACACAATAATAATTAGTGTAGCTTAGAGAGACATGTACATTTCTGGTTTAATAAAAAACCGACGTAAGGCAGAACAGATGTAAGAGTAAAATGTAAATTGGGCACGATCAGGATTCACCGCTGCAGCCACAAGTACCAACTGCGGACTAGTCCCAGCAATGGTTCCGCGTCTATCACCAGCCCTTTCCTCCACTGCACTGCTTCGCTTGGACAGACCCAGCATTTGTTTGTGCGGTATGTGTATCTGTACTAAATTTTTTGAAAATATTCATTAAATTTGACACTATCAAATGCCATCCATTCACAAGATCCATAAGAGCCATATCTTTCAACGAGTAATGCAACAATGAATGCTTAAGTAATTGTGTGTAAGGCTTGGCTAATATTTGAACCGATTTTTATAAATTTTGACACAACCTATTAAGACAAAAGTCGGTAGGATTAATGTTTGAATATGAAACCGAGATATAATTACATTGTAATGCAAAGCAACAGACATGTTGCCTGCTACTAGTAGCTACAAGCTAGTGTGAGGTTGACGTCGAGGTGATGTACGGTGAGCCGTGAGGTGGTGTAGAGTGATTCTCGTACCGTAGCGAAGTAAAGCGGAGTTTTGTGGGCAGACGCGGCGAGAGGCGAATGCACTTCGATGGGAACTCCTTCATAGTTCGCAACGCTGGCCATTCAGCCGGCTTCGACGACAAGAATCAACTCAAGGTGTACTGAACCGTCTCTTCCCAACTTCAATTATGTAAACTGATATCGAATGTTGTACAGAACAATTTTTGCATGTCATTAATAATAAAAGGGACGAGTCTTGCAAATTCCAGTGAGTTAGCTCATTGCAAACGGCGTTTTGAAGTTTTTGAGAAACTTTATAACATAAACATCGCCAAGTCCGTTATATTTGCAACACACTTTAATGAAACAATAATAGTGAATAAGATAACAGTATCATTTAAGTGTTAGATCATCATTTCTGAATAATTTTGAGATCTTTTATTTAGCACATAAAGTGCGTAATATATAGCAGAAAAACCGGATATCTGCATGTATATGTTTGTTCACTCCGATTATTTCATAAAATAACGCCCGTGTTTCTAAATGTCGATTTTACTATATTCGTAATTCACCTTTTAGAATTATACGAGACACACGACTTTAAATAGGTTAAATGAATTGATAGTTTTACTTTATACTTTTTTTACAAAAAGTAATAATGTATTCGTCACAATGTGATAAAAACCAATACATGCAGATATACTGCCCTCTAAAATACATATAGAACGAGAAAGCAGTGACATATACGACGCATTTTTGATGTATATATTTTTACGTCTCAATTTTTTTTACAATTTTATTATGTTCCTTGCGTTGTTTAAACAGCAAAAGATTGAGTTCTTAAAATAGTATAACTCATAATGAAGTCGATCGTTATAAATCTAACAAAATAACGCAACGAACGATAAGAAATAGCTTATATTGTATGTAAGTACTCTGTCAGCGATTTGTAAAGGTTCCACTCGGATCACGTTATCAATAAAATATCAAAATATGGGACTTGGCGATTTTTGTAGAATATCATTTGGTGTCTGACTTGTCCCAGTTGATTCTGCACCAAACTGCAAGTGTAGGGTTCTTATAATACTGTAATGAATAATAAAACATTATTTTTTATTACTTCTTTCATTTGACGTCCTTAACATGTCCAAATCTAGTTGAAATGTCAATAAATTTAGTATCTACCAACCTTAAAGCTGGATAAATTGAATTTCTAAAAACATGGGTGAACGTGGTAGATAAACTAACAGAAATAGGCTATTCATTTAGCAGATAGTTTGTGGTTGACGATCAATTTTAGAACTGCAGATTCTAAATGACACTAAGGATTCTGTGAAAGTGAGCAAGCTTTTTGGTAAATAAAACTACAAAGTTTTTGTGTTAGGCTCCCCATACACCTTTTTTTTTTT
>JADANM010005835.1:3613776-3663321 GCA_026213755.1 Eurema hecabe
CATTCGACTAGATGAGTACTTTGGTGCTAGATAGTAACCAAGGTCTGATGATGGAGCCGGAAGACAGCCAAAGGAACTCAGTACTTAAACGACACAACCAAATCGAGTTTGGGCTCGTTTGATTCGCCTAGATGAGTACTTAGATGCTAGATGGTAACCAGGGTCTGATGATGGAGCCGGAAGACAGCCAAAGGAACTCAGTACTTAAACGACACAACCCCATCGAGTTTGGGCTCGTTTGATTCGCCTAGATGAGTACTTTGGAGCTAGATGGTAACCACTAGATGGTAACTGGCAAACGACCTTGCAATAATGATGCGTTGAATGAGATGAACAGACTTAGGAACTTACAAGGTGAAAACTAAAAAGTATAAAATAAATTAAGGTAAAAAAATCTTTAAAAACAAGCTTTTATTTAAATGCGCTAAAAAGAAAAAAATAAACTTTTACACTATAACTTTACTGTCAACTTATAACATTTCAAATTCAACATATTTGACACAATTTATATGTTTTAAAAGCTTGTCGCGAGATTTAAGTACTCGTATTTACTTTCTTAGTTTAAAATTTTTAATAGGCAGGTATTTTAAAACTTGCTTTTAAAATTACGAGTAGGTACTTAAATCTCGCGACAAGCTTTTAAAACATATAAATTGTGTCAAATATGTTGAATTTGAAATGTTATAAGTTGACAGTAAAGTTATAGTGTAAAAGTTTATTTTTTTCTTTTTAGCGCATTTAAATAAAAGCTTGTTTTTAAAGATTTTTTTACCTTAATTTATATTTACTATGTAATGATAATGAGGAGCCGTAATATAACACTCATATAAATCGTGCGTTAAAACGCAAAACCAAACAAGGTCAACCAAATAATATATATTAATAAATATAACTGGGTTACTCTTTATTAAATTATATAAAAACATCGCCTTACTAGGATTTATAAGTATGGTCAATTTAAACAAAATTAAAAATATACAAAATTAGCATACTCTACTTAATAGAGCACTTTTAAAGAAAACCTTTATGCAACCAATTACACAGCTTAGGTAGTTCGTTAGGTTCACCGCAGGCGAGTGACCTTTCCGCTAAGAAATGCTATTATATTGTCATTCCCACACGATGCTGTTTATATCGAACACTTTCCATGCAACGCCATGTACCTAACGGTCCCGAGTGTATACCATGACTTCTATAATACAACTGTAACAAACGCTCCGCCAATTCTGATTAAAGATTAGGGTAATACTTACGCGTTGCAATGTACTCGTATATACTTAAGCAAAACAAAACGTTGATATTCTCTTGTTTTTGTTAATAGAAGTCATGGTTATGTTAAGTACCTATATCTAACTGCATATAATATTTAGTATTGATGGCACCTATAGTAGCTGAGAGCTGTGTTACAAACTTACAACTTACAGGTGCCAAACTGTACTATTAATACAAAGAATATATTTAATTGATAAAAGATATACTTAATTGCTTATTTGTATTGATTAGGCTCAAACTACGGGAGTTATTTTAGTGAAATTTGGAACAGATAGTCTAGTGCGGAAGGTAGTAGTCATATATAATATAATTTTTCTCACATAGCGATATACAGGATTCATGGGGTGGATAAAGAGGGACGAAATTTTGTATGAGTTTCACGTTTGATGCGTTGTAAATCGCGTACTTTTACTGCAACAAATACATTTCTTTAAAAAAGTCAGTTCGAAAATGGTGCTATTATTATTTTCTTACTTTCTTCTGAATAGGTATCGTGGATTTAGCCTTTCGATTAATATTTAAGAAGGTTTTTCCCAACCCCAGTTGGGTTGTTTCCTTGTTTTCCATGTTATAGAAAGAAAAATAATACTAATGGATAAATATAATTATAATCGATATCGTTTTGTTATTAATACCCATTGGTTAGTCGCATTAGAATTGTCTACTGGTATTACGAAATGCATACTAAGTATAAGTAAGTGCATCTCTATCGAGGGGATATTATGTGCATCGAATTTGTCTAGATGTAACTTCAGACAAGATTTTATTTTCAGAAACGTCTAGAAATGTTCAATAGTTTTATAAAAAATAAGCAGGTAGAAAGAATAATATTCAAAATTTTCCGCTCACATAAATACTCCTTCTTTTCTTAATCGGCGTCTTGATTTCTGAGGGTCGTGTCTATTAGTACGAGACTTCTCCATGTCTGCCTGATTATATTCTGCCACATAAATACGCTGAATGATTAATTTTTAATTTATTACTGAGAATTATACTACCTACGGTTAACATAAACGATTACGTTATGTCACGTATGTCAGCCCTATAAATTTTATTTCCTATTTACACCGGTAAAAGTTTAGAAAAACTTATACAACTAAAATGCTAATAGTATACACTATACTGTTCGATCAATAATATATCTACCTAGTCCATTATATAACCTTCGCCAGCTCTGCTCTTCGTAAAGGAAACTTAATTACTGTATCAAAGGGAAAAAGGTGAACTTTTATTTCCTACAACATCGCGAGTAATTTTCGTTTTCAGAATGTTTTTACGAAAAACCAGTGAACGGAGATGAGTTGGGCCCGTCAGGATACAATTTTAGAACGACTGTTGTTTTAGTTATTAGGTAATGAAGTTTTATACTTGCTGTACGTACTAGATTGGTTATGTAACATTTGACCTTGAGGTGGTTACGGTACGGTATTGATGTACGCGAATAGTGCAAGTAAAATGCACATAGCACAGTAGGGTCTTGTATTCGAAAACAGGAAGCGGTTTTAAATATATAGCCATCGTTATTACTATCATACTACTTATGTACTTTATTTGATTGTTGTAACACTGTAGGAATAAACTCTTGAAATAATCGGGATTTTGGTAAACAGAATCGGATAGCTATTCGTATAAAATTGTAGATATGGTATGCATTCTTAAGCATGCTTTATTAGGTTTAAATAGTATTCAGCATTAAGGTCTGTCTACAATCGTTCCAAACAGAACACTTTGTCATTTCAGTTTATACCATATCCGAGTCACTTTAAAATTCAGATTTTCTTACCTTTAAAATAATTATACTAAATTACTTTGAAGATTCTCGTAATTCTTTTAATGCAAAGGCTGTATGTAATGGAAACCTTAGAAAGTCACTGGTATACTTTATTTGTTATCACGTATAGCATTGGCGGCGCCAGTGGCTGTGAGTTAAATAACATCAGGTGATCTCTTTGAAATTTTAAAATCCTTTTACAATTCTCAGTGTTGTGAATGTAATAATGCTTTAAACTTTAATGGGTATGATTTGAGATTTGCGGTAGACAAGTAGTTGCAATTGGTAATATTTTAGTTATTTAAGGATTTACAAAGTTAGTGTAAGTTTCAACAATGTTAAGGTAATAATTATAATTTCATATCTTAATATATTTTATGAAAATCGTCCTATAGTATTTCAATTATTTACCCACCCACTTTTATGAATGTGTGCTTTATATCTTAAATCAGCAGATTGACCAAATTAGGCTAACGTTGGGGGACTTAAGTGGTAAATTACGAGTTATGCATCAAATTTTATAGAAACAACATTGAAATATCGATGATTTTGTAAATACAAATTGTATATATGTACACTTTTATACGCACGAATATATATTTTTAAATGCTGTGATAATAAATATAGTTAGTACGTTTATGCCCCGCCCTGTGAAGTCTCCGAAGTGGGTACTCCCACTTGTATGTTTATACGAGTTTTATAAGGATACAGTACCTAATACGTCTAGTCTGTGTGGGCGTTATTTTGGCGTAATTCGTTGGCGACGTAATTTTGTCGGTAACGTTAATAAGGCTGTTCATCAATGTAAATAGGTAAATTAAGTCATAGGCATGTCAACGTGTATCGAAGATTTGGTTTAAAGCGGCGTCTATATTCTTTTATATAGCTTGTATTGCTTAATAAACATTTCAATCATTTGAATAATAAAAATACGCAAAAATTACCTATAAATTTCGAGTCATCCAACAACATGCTAATTTCTACATACATTTTAATTAGATAGGTAGTGATAGTTGTAAATATCCATATTTTATGAAATTAATACTGTAGAGTTCACGCCACACGCCTTGACCTGAAGCAATGTAAATAGTTAGCGATAATGATAATACGGGACAGTTTACAATTTGTTTCAATTTGTGTAGCGCAAATCATTTTAGCCGTGATAATGAAAGTATAAATACGCGTTTTATCTTTCAGATGCGAAGATTTCGATACTCAAGTCAAGCGTCAAGATATCAGTGATCCAGGCCCCCAATTTACATTGTATAGTGGCTGGAACTAATATGGACAATACAACGCGAGAGTATTTTATACATATTTACACTCAAACTTAGTTTGGGAATATATTTGTCCGGAGAAGGTGGTATCGGGCAGGCATGTTGTCGTATATGGTGCCCGTGGAGGAGAAGCCTCCGCCAGTTCCTGGGAAAGGTCGTCTGGCTTTGGAGCTGGCTGGAAGCCCGGGCAGTCCAGAGTCTACGGCGAGACGAGCGCGAACGAACATATCGAAGGAGTCCTCCTCGAGTTCCTTTGCGAGTGACCTCACAGTATCGTCCTCAACTCCCTCAGGAGTGCTAGACAAACCAAAACATAAACTGCTCAGCAATGGCAGTAAACACACATCTTTAAAAAGGTCAGTACATTGTACATCTTTATTGCTAGAAGTGAAATAAAATCTTTTTTATAGGTAGTCGCTTTTTACTAGTAAGCGTAATTAGACAAGACAAACCATACCGTAACCATCAAACGTGAGCGATTTAAAGGTTGTCATTACATATATTACACGCTGGACGTGCCAATCTTCTAGTTCGCTTGAGCGGATATTAACTCGGTAAATTTGAAGCTAACTTCTGTGCAATTAATTATGAAAAACAATTTTTACACCAAAATAAAAGTGTTAAGTTCCTATATGAAGCTTATTTGACAAGGAAATCGAAATTTATTCTCGATTACTAGTCATATTTTGAAAAAGATAAACTTACGTAGTATACCTTCGTAATATATATTTTGCCTGTTCTGAATTCAAATAGAACTAAAAATAGATTCTGAATTCTTATTATTAAGGAGAAACCATTGCTTGGTCTAGATACAATGTGTAACATATGAAACGACACGTCGGAATTACAAGAAACAATAAACATTTGTGTTGTTAGTAGACACGTCATTAACTTGCACTGTGGACGCTCACCAAACGTGTACTAAACCTGCCTATGTAGTTTTAATATAAAAAACAAATTTACATAAGCTAGAAGTGTTTAATAGCATTAAATTAGAAATACAATTCCAGTTATGTTAATGATAAAATATTTTTAATTTTTAATTAGAGGTTAATCCTTGCTATGATCTCATTAAGTCAAGTGTAATCAGGATAATAAGGAATACATTTGATGACACAAAAATTAAACTTGAATTATAATAACACAAATTTTGACGTAATATTCTAAAATTAAGACTACAATGATGAAATTATTGTATAGGTACAACTATCCAAATGTTTTCAGTTTTAATTAGAATAACAATTTATTTATTGTTTTGGTCCGAGATAGTTGCTGTTATCCCAAGCGTCTGGAAGCCGAATGGGAACCTTAGACAGCCACGACGTATATATCTCTAATTGACAGTCTGGCCTGGAAAATTAACGTCATTTAAATACCTACTCACTATTCGCGAACAGTTTGCCAATGATCATAATAATTTATTAATAGATAGCATGTAATGTTATTATGCCGCTATGTGTTTTATAGAAAACAATTTTATTAATTGAGACATGTTAGAGGTATGGTTAGCCGTAAGAGTAATAGAAATAATAAAAAAATCGTTTCATATATAAAACTAATATTTTTTATGTATTGTATATTAAAAGTGTAGTAATTACGTCAGTAATTAGAAAGTCAAATAAAAAAAATCAATAAAACGTATAAAAATATGATCCATCAATGTAATAAAGTTATTAAAGCGCTATTTTTAAACGAAATATATATAGTATTATGAGATATGGACGGTGTATGAACATAATGGAACGTATATTTTAGATCATGATCCAATCACTATGGAGTGCCTCAATGTAGATAATTATAGCGGTCGATCGTGACTAATTAAATTATTTGTAAAAATAAAATGTGAGTATGAATTAATGCAGTAAATATTAAGTAATTACCTAGTATTATAGTAAAGGCTTAATTATTTCATTAATTATGTGAGATGAAACAGAGCAAAAAAATACGCAGGCGCATTTTAAATAAGTATCTACCTAATGAATATGACGAGACATGCAATGAATACTTATTATGATTCTACCAAAAATAATTAGCATAAAGATAAGGCGGCCGAATCATAATTTAAATCAGAGTAATATTTGGTTAAGCAAAAAGTGATTACAAACTTGGCAGCCAGCCATCCGATAACGCCAGTCGTTGTAATAGGCACAGGTTTTAATGACTTTGCTGTTTCAGCTTTGACCACCACATGTGGTAGAGCGTCGGCCGCTTCTTGCCGTATAGCATTCGATTCCTCCAATGCAAGTCTGAAATTATAAATACATGCCAATACCAAAACTTTGTTTGACTCTTGTTGTTCAGTGACTCATAAACAACAACGTTGTTGTAGCTTCCATTTATTTGAATACTTCATTGGCCCGCCGTTCCCGGTATCGATGCAATTTGATTCCGATTATCCACGTTAAATCTATAATCTGGCGAGTCAAATGAACTTTCTAAAGTTCCAAACTATGTATTTTTATAGCAGTGTTCCCGGTTAAAGCGTTATGCAAACGATAATAAAGCATCGGTCGTACATTAAATTCATTGTTTGTGATTAATTAAATATCCGTGCTGAATGTTTCTGGGTAGTTGGAGGTCGATAGTTACGAGTGAATGCAGAGAAGACTTATTTTATTTCTAGTAATGTAATTTACTAGGATTACTTATACTATATACAAAATCGCTAGACACTGAAGAGGCTAAACTGATTAAAATAGCATACATGATATAGTATTTCTCATATTTCTTATAAGAAATTATTAATAAGTTTTAACGATCAATTTCGCGCAGTGTTTTTTTTATTGAATTAAAATAGGTATAACAGGTAGCAAATAAGTGAACTGGTTTTATTACGAAACACGTAACATGTACGTAACCTAGCTTTAGAGAAATGCTTTGGTTTGAAAGTGTCCTGACTGACTCTTTAGGAAATATAATTTAGTTCTATGTATATAGTATTCTATCTATTTTTACGTGAAAGTATGTATGTCTGTATCACTTGGGTAGATTATGTGATTTCATTATTTATCATCGATAAAGGTAATGAAGGAAGGAGAGTATTTGCGAATTTAAACAAAGTACTAGGGACACATGACCTAGTAGAGATGTACATACTTCCGCTCCTCTAGCAACCAACTCCAGCGGTCAAACCATAGCTTGCGACAAATTTCGACCTTTTTCCACTGCGCTCGCATCTGGAACGCCTCCGTATTCGGATCATATTTAACAACTTCGCCGAGTTCCTTCGCCATTTCACTAGAATGCAAAGCATATTATGAAATTTCCTACATCGTAAAATATATATAGGTAATAATATTATCAAGTTTATACATTAATATTTTAAAGATTTTGATTTAGTGACGTAGTTGATGATTTCTGAAATAACTAAACCGCTTTTGAACGCTATTTGAAAAAAAAGCAGGACAAGAAATCGAGAAAAATTGCGCGGCACAGCTAGTATGTAGCTATTTTTTCCGTTTAATTATTGAAACTAACAATCTTTAAATAGTAGGTAAGCGTATATTACGGCAATATATACCTATATATAAGGTAAATATAGAATTTAGAAATATAATCATAATTAAATATGATGTAGTATAGTAAGCAGGTAGGGAAATATTGAATTTTGTTAGAAAAATCCAATCGAAATAAGCGCAAAATAAGCAAGAGCGAAGAGTTTAATTACAATCAAGCCGGATGGTCGTCGCTGTATTGAATTGTATCTATTTTCTTTGTAATGTTCTTTAAAAACACCATTTGTTAGATTGAGAGGACTGTCACTTAAAGTGGAGTGTGCCAAGCTCAACAAAGAATGTTAAGCAGATTCTTACCGATTCGGAACTACAATAAAAGCACGAGTTTACGAGCGAGCTCTACCTTAAAAAGCTGCAAGTGGGTCGATTAGAAAGTCCATTCAACTACGATTCGACTAATAAGAGTGCATTCGTAAGATACTTTATTGATGCGATAAGATTACCACTTGCGTTTATGCTTTATACATAGCTAATATTGTTTGAGGTTTGTTTTAAATATTGGAAATGAGGATAAATTTTCCTCCTACTATGTACAATACTATGTAAAATTATAGCGAAAGATAATTTACCCAATTCAATATATTTAATACATATAAAAAACCGACACGACAATGTCAAGTAAAACACAATACCATAAATAAATTATAATTGATGGAATAAGGTGCAAAAAAAAACGTACGAACACGCCATGCAGTCATTTATGATTAAAACTTTTTGCTCGTTCAAGTTATAATTTCAAGTTCATCTTTCTAATAAAATTTCAAACGGTTTCTTCCATCTAAAACAATACGTTTCATTCTCTTTATATTGTATCATTTTCAATAGTATGGATTATATTGAATTATATTGTATTGAATTACATTGTAATCATCAATACATATAATAAAAACGTAACGAGTCGGTGTCTGTACATGGAAGATAAATGAGAAAAAATATTATAGGAGACCTTTATGAACGCAATAGAACCCAAAACAATGATTTTTGGAATTTTTGTCTGTTTGTCTCTTTGTCTGTTTGTTTGTGCACGCTAATCTCAGAAACCGCTTATCCTATCTAGATGGAGTTTTCAATGATATATTGTGGTAAGCTTCACTTAACATTTAGTGTTTAATTCATGTCAATCGGTTGATAAATAAAAAAGTTTTGGCAATTTAAAGAATCACGTTGAACTTGCTGAACGTTTGTTGGCGCGGGTTAGGCATTTTCAAAAATGCTGCCCAAAGTCACTTTTCTACGCGGGCGAAGTCGCGGGCACAGCTAGTAATTAATAAATAACATGGGGGCACATCTCTGACTCGAGAATTCTCGTTTGTAAGTAAATCTAATTGCAGTGTAATGACTCTACACATAAATTTATTCAAAATTTTTCCACAGGGTATCGTTTGGCAGCTCCAAAGGATCGATGGTGGAGACGCTGATTTACGAAAGCCCCCTTCAAGAGGAGCCCGAGAGCAGTCCCCCGCCCAAAGTACAAGAAACTGCGTTCCTCTACACGCCCGTTGAAGACGAGTACGTTTTATTATTTTAATGAGTATGTTTTATTCATATGTTTATCGCATGGGCGATTGTTTACCTACACATATACATGTAAAGATGATACAGATAAAACAAAAGCAATTTATTAAGGTACTTTTTAGCAGTATTTTAGGTTCCATGAAATTGGATAGTATTATAACATATAAACTTACTACCCATAAACACATACATACTTCGGAGTAATTTGAAATTATCCACACCAATAATAATTAATATAAACAGTTTGTATTTTTCTATTGTTAAAAAATGTTTTATATTTTTTTTAATTCTATGTTAGCATGGTAAGTCTGAACTCGCAACGTTATCTTATTTGTTGTATTACGTAAGTTATGGCGAAGATGTTTATTTACTTCGGTGAAAAAAGTACCGTAGATCGCTAGAACTAACATTTTCTTAGTGTTATTTTTATCCAACGCGTGACGAGTTCAAGATTTCTGGCAGCTATCAAGATCAAGTTCACGGTTATTACTAAGCCTTCGTCTATACGCCCGACTACAGTTATTTTATCAAAATCAAGCTGAGCATTTTCTTAATATTAAAAACCTTGCTTTTATTTTAAATACGAGATAAAAACTTAAACTAGACCACTCGAGCTAATTACAGTTAAAAGTAGGGTATCTTTTAAAGTAAGTAAATCTTTTTTGTTACGTTTTTACTTGTATATAATTGAAAATGATGCAATGATTAATGTAATATCATTGCGATTATGTTTTAGTCAATTTTTTAAAATTAAAATCTGAATTAATAAATCGTATCATATGTAGATCATTTTTATACCTACTTATTTTAGGTAATAAATCACATTTAACTACGGTGCCTATTGTTTTTTTAATAGGTAAGTAAAATAAATACTACTATTGTATCATTATTTTTATGAAAATTATTAAAGTATGGATTGAAGTAGCTAGATGGCGTTGCTTAACATTGTTTAGTTTAAAAATATTAATTTTGATAAATGGTTTGATCCCATTTTCGAAACTTTTTCATAGTTTTTGGGACCGAAACGATTAAGAAACCAAAAATGTAAAATCAGTCTAGTCTAGCCGTTCATGAGTTATGAGTATGTATTTGTAAAAAAGTCCGCGACGTACCTATCTGTCCTCAAAGATTGACTTTTTAAGGTACCTATTCAAATTTGTACGTACAAGAAAATAAGAAAAAAAAATTACGAAAAATATTAGGTATATTCTTTTCATAAACATATTAAAATCGATGGAAAAGAAATCGCGTGCAACAGCTAGTGATAGAAGTAGTTATGTTATTATTAGTCCTTGAAAATATTTATGGCCTCATAAAATTTTCTTTAGCAAATAATAATATGAATTTTTCAAGTCAGTTAACTACTGAACGAAGTTATAAAGTAACGAATGAAATGTCACGATTTACAAGCATGGAATAAAAATGGAATGACAAGAGTGTTTGCCGCGCAGCTCAGTGTTGCACGATTTCGTTCATCGACAAGATTCGTTTTGGTTCATTCGCCACGGCCGCGCGCGACCGCTTCAGCGCTTCTAGCATCCGAGATCGATGTTTTGAACAAAGTGAACACTGGCGAATGTCGAGAGTCGAGACGCGCCAAACGATTCCAGCTCTATAGGTCGCAGTTGCGCTGATGTGTTTGTCGTTCGATTTGTCTAAGTTTCTGATAAATACTGTGCACTGTGAGCTAGTGAAAATTTATGTTTGTCTAGTGAATACCGATTCCAGTAAGCAAGCTTGAACAAAACAAAGGTTGGTACAGTTTTAGTAAATTCTCATCATAATTTTGCTGCGCAATGGATATTCATTTATCAAAACTGTTCTAGAAATGTTACACAGGATAAATATTTAGTATGTATTTCTATAATTATATAAATATTTATTGTTTTTATACACCGGGCGTGATTAATTTGCGCGTGTTTCGCCTTGTGATTTTGTGTCGAGAGCTACAACATGACGTCATTAAAACTGATTTATAAACATAAAACTGCTTTCAGTTCTATCTCTATATGCAAGGTCATATGTAACCATGCACAGCAAGTAATTATATTTGGCGACCGTTATTTTCGCCCTATTTATAATGGCTGTATCGCGAATAATATTCGGTAACCCTAAAGCGAGGACCCGCCCTGCGCGGTATCCCGATGCAAGGCCGCACCGCTTAACGTCATTTCCATTTTTATGCCAAATCTTATATGTGTAGTAAGTCTAAAGATAAACAGTGACAGTGAAATAACTAAAATATTGGCATGATTGTCTCGAACAATAAAAATAAAAATACGTTTTTATTCTGAACATGTTGACATGTTGAATATTGATCACTTATGGTTTTGTTTCATTGTTTCATTCTTAATTTGAAGTAAACCTAAATTTTTATGTATTGAAGGATAACAACTAATGAAACTATAATTTAGTGAATGAAACATTCTTTACCTGTATTAAACTTGGTAAAAAACAAGAGATGAAAAAATGCATAAACAACAAAATTGATTATGATTAGGTTATGTGGTTGATAAACCTGTGAAGTATTTAACCAATAATTGATGTTTTGAAAATGTATAGGTCCAGCGATTGTAAGAATGTAGGCATAATATGCTTACTGATAGGCTAGAAAGCAAATAAATAATAATATTATTTAATTCTGTATTACAATCAATTGAAATTATAAAATGTAGATACAACAATATATCATTGTTTCTTTCTAGTTTACAATAAAAAAAAATAGGTCACTATTGGAATAAGGTTATTTTTTTCTAATTATCGAAAAAATTATTGTGACCAGACTCATTAAGTATACAATTAATTTAATTTACAGTTACATTATATTATATAAATAAGTTTATCTCATGTATTCAATGATTTGAAAAATGTAATATAAAAATTACTTAATACAACCAAGTTATTATAATAATTATTGTTTTAATTGGAGCAGTAATAGAGTTTTTTCTTTTTTTTTTTAAAACAAAAGAGTTATGTTTTTTGCTTTGATTTAAGTGAAATAATAACATGTTAATTATCATTTTTGAGTACATGAAATTAATTATGCATTAATAAAATTACTCAAATGTTCAACGAGAATTTACACTTGTTGAGCTATCTACTTTTAGTATGAGTAGTATTAGACAAGTGATTTTGAAATAATGTGTTTGGAATACAGTCAAATTTACATTAAACCTATATAAGAAACAAGAACACATTCATTTGAATAAGAAAGGTGCATTCGCTAAATATTCTATAACAGCAGGAGCACATTAGGTGAGGAGATGTTTTTATTGGAGTTAATAAACATGTGGGTGGTAACATGGTCATCAGCTAATAAAAGAACTGGGGCTGTCATTGAATTACCTTCAATGTTAGCATGCATGTGTTTAGTGTACGCTTGATGCTAATGTATGATTGCTAAGCGAATGTTACATAACTATTTATAGCCACACTAGATACAAAAGGAGTCCATTAAAAAAAAACATTGTCTTAAAACACTACACAATGATATTTAATTGCTTTCATGTATGTTATAGTGTTTGAATATTATGTTTTAAAATATTGAAAGTTATATTTTATAGGAATAGTCCTAATGGTGTTTTTCGAATTTCAATTACATTGTAAATACAAATATGTATTATCATTTTAAAGCTTGAATTGAAAATCATATAACTTGTGTTATTTCATGTTGTAAGAGAGGCTTGATGACATTTAACCTCATGTTGAGTGTCTGTCTGAGGGCCCTTGTGGACATATTACTAGTTATACTATCTATAACTATCATGATTTTATGTTGTATAAATGAAGATTAGAAGTTATTCATTTTGATTTGAACAATGCATATGAAGTTATTCACAAAGTGGAGATTACTTTACCGAGTAAAGTAATACAAATTGTTTTTTTTTAAAAATTCCCACCATTGTTTAAGGTGCTTGCGTAACACTATACTGATGCCCGGGTGCCATTTGCGATTGTATTTTTTATATTGGATTAAAATGAAACTGTTGCCGTGTTAATTTTTATAACAAATGCTCGCTGCAATTGGGTTTCATTTGCGATTGTTGTAGGTGTACCCAGCGTGTTGGTGACGTCATCGATAACAATTAAAGTTAACGTTGCAGGTCGGAGCGTTCAAAGGTCCGCGTGTCTTTCTACCAGGGAGCGCGACCGCAGTGCCTGTCCCCGCCGCCCGCGCAGGAGTCGCACGTACTATACGTTACGTTGCCTTCCGTAGCAGCCACCACCGAAATGGCTGAACACGCTATGTATAATAGGCAAATAAGGTAAGTGTTACGTCATTGCAAAACGCATGCTAGAGAAGTTGCACTTAGTGTTGTCCTAAAATATGCAAAGAAAAAGAAACGTTGCATTTAATTGTTACAGATAAAATCTGATGTTGTGTTAAAACAAGGATGTGTTAAGTGTGTGAGTTAAGTCATACTAAATCTTTCAAAGAAAGAAAAAAATGTAAAACTACATAGCAATTCTTTTATTATTTCCTTCTAATTTAATCTTTGCTTAACTTAAGTAATAATCCCTCGTTTATCAATGGAAGAACATTTCTTAAATATAGATTGTAAATACGAGGTTAATCAATCAAGAATTTACGATAAATACGATTTAAAATTTGAGGATATCATTTGTTTACTTTTTATATAAAAATTATTGCTTTATAAAAATATTGCATAAGACTTGATGGCTTGAACGATGAATCGAGTTTGGTCTTTAAATGTATAAGTATGCGCAACGTACACTTCATATAACAAGTTTTGTTTTGTCACTAAAGCCTTTAAAAAGCTTAATTCAGCAAAAAAACTAGATCTGCGCTTGACACATTTACTCAAATTGGGTCACAAAGAACAACTTGTGTTCTGCTTATTACCTAATAATTAGTTTCAAAGATAATATACGTTTTGTTATGTTGCTTCCTTTTAAATGACTAATCTTTGTTTAGTTAATATATTGAACAAACCACATACAGTCAATAAAAGAACGAATTAATTGATATATTGTAATTGTAAAACTAAAATTAAAATTTCGCAAAACATTTGAATTCAGAAAGGTTTATTTATATAAAAAACTGAACAACATATACGTTCCTTGGAACTGGAAATTTTTATTCAACATTTGTCCTTAGCTGATGTAAAGAATGACGACATCGCTCGATTTATATTCATTTTAGTAGCAACCATTTACAATAGCAATCCTACCCAGACCCATTGTATTATTTTGTGTGTTATTTGCTGTAGGCCACGTGATCGTATAACAGTTATAATAAATATTGTTAATACATAATTATATAATCAAGCAAGATTTGACTTTGCTTTTAGAAGAATGTATGACGGTAAAATATACGCTCATTGTATCAAAGTTTTAATCGGCGACACTTAATTTGCCAAATATTGAAGGATTCGTTCAAATTTATTTCTTGAAATACAATAAATAGCTAGTTAATCTTAATTTGCCGTCTGGATAAGATAGTTTATTAAATGTCAGTTGCTACTATCAATACATTCATATACTATTTATACAAAGGTGTGTCATGTCCTGCAATAACATTATATCAGCTCAGTAATTCGATAATGTTGAGCGTGTATTCACATTTTTCAAATTATATAATTTATCGATGCTACATCGTCAATTAATTGTTTTGATTGAGAGGTCAGTTCTCAATATGTATTTGACCTTGTGCGATTGAATCATATATTCAAACAGATAGCAAGGACGGCCAGAGAAATATATTTGGGCTCGTTTTGTTCCGCGAGTTTTAGTAATGACGTACGTGTGATGCATTTAACAGATTTTTATCAAGATACACGACAGCACTCGTTCGGAGAAAAAAGTAATTTTAAAGATAAAATCTTGTGAGAATAACCGGAGTTATTCGTTAATATTGTGTTAAATCTGAATTAAGGATGCTTATGACTAATAGTTAATTAGTGCCAGAATGAAATTAGTACTAAAGTAATTGCGAACTCGGTGGACTAGTTTCGTTTCATAAGCGTTAATTAAATCAGTTCCCATTGATGGACGTAAATTCATTGCAAAACTTTATAAAAAATGTTATGTTAAATTCAATTATTGCATACAATTCAAGAATCAAGATAAGGTATACGTATAATAGAAAATTTCTTTAGATTATTGGGTTTCGAAATTATTATAACTTAAATACGAAAGCAGCTTTCCTTGTAATGTATAATTACACAATACAATACCATCTCAATCATACAGCACAAGTATGGTCAAGGTTTACCGGCTTGCTTAAAAAGTTTGTTTGGAATATGTTGTTCAGTGGACAATCGTTAAACCTCTTTAACTTCTGGACGGATTACGTAATGGTGCTCAAGGCTTGCTCATACAATGCTCCATGTACCTTAGTAATATACAATGTCCTCTTAACTTTAAATTTCACACTTTTGGTTTACCCACAACATGTTTAAATTATCTATGTTATAAATAACACGTAGTTATTCCTGTTATTTTTGCCAGCGATCTATTCAGTTCAAAATTATTTTACTTGAAAGCAGTTCGAGTATGACAAGCAAGATTTAATCGATCAATCATAATTTTCAGCACGGAAAGTGGGTGGGATAACCCGTTCAGGCCGGACGGGGACCTCAGCCGGGAAGCCGACGAGATCGTCTCGTTAATCAAAGGAGGGAAGCCGATCACTCCGACGCCCCCCGCGGCCGCCCCACTGCTCTCTGCTGACGAAGACAAAGAGGAGAAGACACTCGCTAATAATGTAAACGTAAGTCTCTTACAAATTTTATACATAGTGGGAATAGTGGAATCACTAAACACTAATTTATGATACATTTTCTGATCACGACAGGTGTTTATGCTATCAAAGATACTATGTTTAGACGATTTTATTAAAATAATTCTAATATCGCCTTATCTGGATTTTGCCTCTTTATTGAATTTAATTTTACCAAAATTACCAAATTGATACTTTGTATCTCTCGAATTGATATAATAATATAATTTTTTCTCATGCAAATTAGCTTCTAAGAACGTTTCATCGATTGCCAATTGGTGTAATTGGCTTTATAGGTCAAACATTGGTATAGTTAATTAAGCACAAAGAATTTGCCGATTGTTTAAGAGGCACGATGAATTAGTCCATCTATTAATTATATAATTTGTTAGGTCAGTAGGTCTGGCAGACGTTTTTTTTTTATACTATGGTAAAGTTTTATATTCTTTTGAAACAAAATAATTCGACTCACTCGTAAGTAAAGGCTTTTATAAATAAAATATTTGAACGACGGACGCGCTATATAAACAGACCACTTTCTATTCGGGACCTCACCCAATATGGCCATACCATAAGGGCCCAGTGTTTGGAATATCAAGCGCGATAAATCGCAGTGAACAGTTAGTTATATTCGTTTATATGCCGTAGTTAGATATCCCCCGTTTCCGTAATGAATCGATTGTTGTTAGGAAATAGGAAGTCAACAAATTTAAATGTGTTCTATGGCGTTTGTAGATAGGTGTATAAGTTGAAACATCCGTATGATGGTATGTTGCCATTTTCAGGCCTCTTACTCTCACACTTACTCATGCTGCATATTTCAATTGGTTTTTATTTTATATTTAAATTAATTAAATCTAAAGCTTACGCTCTACAACTTCGGAATCTCACTAATGTATTTTTGATAATATTAATAGATATGTGTAGATATATGCATAGTAATGAATATTTATTCTACACTTAAAGCTTTTGACTATTGTCACACTGTAAAACTCACTTTTAGATACCTACTAAGACTTATTATAATACCATGGCGAATCAGAATAGTTATTTAACCTATTGTGCTAGTTTAATTGAGATGTACTTAATGTTGTAATTGTAATTTTCTAAGCTTATTTATTTCTTTATTTAACACTTAGTTAAACTTTACACATTGATTATAAACATTTACAATGTTATGTTTATTATTGCAGGCTAGTCCACCAGCCTCGCCCCAGACAAAAGTGGCGAGTCCGGTACAACAGAGCACACCGAAAGCCATGAACGGCACCAAGAACGGGTCAGCCGTTAGCGAGGTGCGCGCCGGGCCGGTGGAGGTGCAGCGCTCCCCGCCGCAGGAGCCGCTGCAGCCCGAGCACGTCACCCTCAAGAAGAAACAGAAGTGCAAGTGCTGCGCCATTCAGTAAAGATCACCCGCCACCGGTAACACGCTCGCTTCATGTCTACCGTTACCCCTCGGTGTTTACTCGGTGCTATCTCATTTGTCTCTCGGTGTCCGTTGCCCCCTCGCCCCTCGCCCCTCGCCCCCGCCACCCTCCGCCCCTCGCCCTCTATGTGTTCACGAATTACGTCTCTAAATTATCCCCAGTCTTCTCAGGATATATCATTGCGGCTGCGCTTCGACACAGTATCGTGCCGCTATGTATTACTACTTGTGATAGCGTACAAACTTATGTGACTTATGTGACTAGTCTGGCTGGTAATACGATTATATTCTAGATTATTGCTGTCTATTTAAATACTAAATTATCGAAAATATTTTAGGACATGTAATCATTACATCTATGTTCTGTGAATCTCAACAAAATTCCCAATATCAAACCAGAGTTAGTGAAATAAATGAAAAGTATTAAAAGAGTAAAAACTATATTTAAATAAATTTACAATATACCTAATATTTGAAATTTTAAAATCCCTATCATTTGAAATATAATGCGAGATGTTAAAATATCGTAATTTGAATACACATTTATTTATTTAAATTGTTAATAAGTTTAATCTGTGTTGAATAATATTTAAATACATAATTTAAATGTATATTTTTATATGTTTATTTATAAAAAAGTATTAACAGTAAATACTATGATAACATACATAGTTTTGGGACGGTATCAGTGACTGTGCTAGAATACAACTTAAAAAATTATGTGTAATTTTAATAGCCGTTTTTTATCCATGGCTATAAAGGTTGTATGAGAAATATGACTTATAAATGACTCGAAGGAAAAAGTATGACGACACTATACACTGGAGTATGGTAAATTTTATAGAAAGTATACAAGAAAGACTGCTTATGATAATGACGACTACCGCCTTTATAGCGAGTGGAGTTGCTTTCGCTATGATTGTTAGACATCACATTAACCGTAGACCCGTTCAAGAGAACTCACGCTTGCGTCCACTGGTATATCATTCATCTTATATCGACGTGGTGCGTACATACCGTCACTGATCAATTTGTATGTGTAGATTATTAGGCGTACTATAAAATTACTTGTAACTGTTTTCTATTGTTTTTTGTTGTAATCGAAGTGGCAAAGTAATGGTGCTTGAATTATGTGGTGACATTGTCTGCTACAGTGAGCCGCCTCCGTTTCACAATATGCATTATTTCCAATGAACATCAATTGCATAATCATTCGCTAAATATTGCAACTCATCTTATTGAACCTTCGAAATATTTAACTCTACCCCTGATCTGTATCCGAGTTGTATGTGTTAAACGTGTTGTACTAGTAACTAGACGATGAAGCCAGAACTTTGCTACGTGTGACTGCGAGCTACTTTCGTTATTAAATTGATTATGAAAAAAATATAAAATATATTTTCCATCACAACAATTACCCAATAGTGCTATAGTAGTATTTATAATTTGATATCTTGATAGATGTGATGGGAAGGGAGAAATGTGGAAAATGTTTTGAGATTAGAAATGTCCCTCAAACGGAATAGTTCCCTTAAGTAGATAGGTAAATAGAAAGGTAAATTAAGATATAATTATCCAGGTTATTTGTTATTGATGGTTATTTAAAAGTAAATTATTTTGATTTTTTATCCATAGGTTTTGTTTTTAGGTGTAAGCGACAAATTTAATCAGTTTTTAATTTGATAATGGTTAGCTCGTTTGCATTTGATTGTGTGGAGATTGATTCTTTTATTGTGCGACATGATTAAGTAAACATTTGTTTTGCAAGATGTATGTGAAATATTTTAATTCATGACTGCAATACTGATTTTCATTTATAGGTAGATAGCATTTACATAAAATATGTTATATTTTTAAAGGTACTAAATTAACTTAAACCTGTTCAATTATAAAACTTTATTTTCAAAATCACTGTTGGATATAAGAAAATATGTACTGGATTGGTTATTGTAATTCAAATCGGATTTTAAGGTCATTATTTCAGGGATCAATCAAGCTTTCGCTACATCATCCTATTAAACGATTCGGCGTTTCGTAAATGTAACATTATTTTTTAAATTTATATACTGTATTTGCTTCTTGGAGTTCTTTCCAGTTTTTGTAATCACGGTTGGGTGCATCCACTGTGGCACAAAGTTTCGATTGTAAATTTTTTATTGTAGTTTCTTGTACGATTAATGGGAGTTATTACAAAAATATTCCATCTTGAATTATATAAATGATAAAATGAAAAATACATTTGAAAATTTAATTGTAACTTTATCCCACCCCTTTGTCAATATGGCTCCCATTGATTTTTATAATATATAGTATTTGTTCAAATACATCTAATAACGGGTCCTAAACGTTTCGGTTTGATCGCACGAGGGCCTGATATATTGTGTTTATGTTTCACACTCGAATTGAAACCAACATTAATATGCTCCTTAATAAAGTTTTTTATTTGCAGGTAAAATACTGTCATTAAGGTTCTATATTAAGTACAGAAATGTTCTTCATTTGCTACAAGTAGTTTATTTTTCACTTTAGTAATAAGAGCCAAGTAATTCTTGTTTCCAATATAATAATATAATTGTATCTATGTATGAAAATATAAAATGACATTATATTTGTATAAAATATTTACTTTCTATTATGATTGTCTATCAATGAATATGTACAAATCGATTAATTGTAATTTTTATTTATATTAAATCTTTAAAGCCGTAATCTGAGCAGTATTATTGGTACATCCGCAGAGACCAAATTGATACAAATACTGAGGATTGGATAACTAACTACATTCAAATAAAACCCATTTTTTTAACACAATTTTAATAAAGTTTAAGGTAATTATAAAAAACTTAACCTAATATTCACAATAAAAATTCATTAAAAAGTAAAATGTAAAGAGTATATAGTAAAAGTTGATACGTAAAAAGACCTTGAAGAGTCGTGTTATTGTCCAAGTATTATAAATTTTAAAGAATACCACTTAATAGACCAGAGCTTAGGTAGGTACATTCTCATTATTTCACAGGAGACAATAACACTTATATTACACATTTGATTCAAATAATCAGTACAAATACCCACTGCATTTAATGAGCGATTTCTAGTAGAATTCATAAATAAAACACTGGCATTGGATGTATACGTTTTTTCCCCTTTTTCTTGTCGGTAAGATCTCAGTGAAATCGTCTTAAATGGGTAGGGTATGTTACGTATTGAACATGATTTAAAATGATAAATTTGTACATTCGAAGCTGATATTTATACTGATTAGTAATTTTAACTGAGTCCTAATTGTATACATGTGGTTTAAATAGATATCATATATTTATTTACAATAAGAGCAATATGTAGTTTATATTCAAGTTAAGGTAAAAAATATTTAGACTAATGAACGGAGGTGGCAACATATTTTTTTCCTTAAAGGGACTATCGATTCTTGTACAAGTTATAATGTACTGTGACTTATTCTATTAAAACTCTAGTGTATCTATAATTATTTAACGGCGAATTTATTACAAGCAGTTTTATAAATTATAATGTAAATCTTTAATTAGGCTTTCTAAATGCAAGGTGTTTACGTATATTTTTAATTTTTTTACTACCCAACATACCTATTTCGGAGAATAAATGAAAAAATAAGTAGGGAATAAATATGCGAATTTTAGTTTGGTATAGTTGTAAAAAAATATTAAGTAACTATTATTCTTTTTCTGTCTTGGCTTATAAAGCAGTAGGAATCATACTATTAATATTAAATGAACTTTATATATGGCACTAGTTTTTGTTAATGGGAATTGAATATCTAATGTTAGCGAATTCTTAATAAACAATAAATTCTTTAATGAACACGAAATCAATCTTTTTGGATTAAGTATATGTAATATTCAGATCTTTTAGTTTACAAAAATATTTTTTTGCTGAGGAATGATAGTGTACATTAAAATAATACATTTAACAGTAGGTACACTGATTCACACCAATTAGGAAAATCATGACGTATTTTATCAACAACTGGTAATGGTAACTACAATAAATATGTCCACTTGTAGTAGATAAATATCCTAAGGTTCTTTTAATTTAAAAATATCCACCAAAATAAATAACGTTAAATATAAATTCTAGTTCACAGAAATTAGGGGTTATGTGTTCGAAATAGGCTTCCAAAAATTTAACTTGTGGGGTTGCTTTGTAAATTTGTAATGTACTTAATTCGCACAAATTCCCAAATTCAATAGTGATTTTTTAATTGGTGCGAGTCATTCTAATACTTATTTTTGCTTATTTTTTAAAAATACTCTAAAATCTTACGATTTATCAGTCAATTTATAGCCGTGAGAATTCTCAAAACTTTAAATCTGTAAATAAATAGTACAAGAAACAAATTATTGACGTATTTGAATATTTTGCATTATTTCTATTATTTATAAGCAATTATAATGTGGTATAATAACTTTGAATTAATTACATGTTGCCAGCTCTATAAGAATATTAAATAACATTACCTTAAAATTAAACGGTCATCAAATAACAGATTCATAAAAAATAATAAAAATTTAATAAAACAAACTAAGCACAGTAACTATCAAACAGAATAAAAAGGGAGTTGCGTTTTTATAGTGATTCAAAGGTTCACACAAACAAACATACGTACTCAGGCTGATAAACACATGTGCCACTTTTGAGTCGCTCAGTCGGGTAAAAACTAAAAATAAACAGTCTGAGCTTTTTCTTCTTCCCTGTCGTTTTCCATTCTATATAATATAATTTTTTTATGTAAAAATGATATTCAAAGTTCATTTCATTTACCCTTGTTGGTCGATATTTGTTGATTGCGTATTTGAACGGCCTTATTCAATATGAGCGATACGTCCATTGGTGGAAAATTCTGTAGGAGTTTAACATTAGCTGCAAAATCGCCACTTAGAAGATTGTCCCTTACCAATCTGAGAAAAAAAGGGTTAAAACAAGAATTAAACAGTTTTACATAGATGATACAGAGTATATAAATAAAGTATACTTACAAAATCATGGCACAGCAGATATCGATGAGAAAATCAAATCGATTGGGGTCTGCGAAAAGGGAGTCCCATATCCTTTCTACGTCTGGCAAAGAGAACTCTTGGCTTAGCAGAAGAGTGAGCCACCTGCCGACATGTTGGTACTTATATCAAGTATTATGATTTATGTATTCATGCTACTCATGGTATCAAAATAATTTTATTAATTATTCTCTTTATTTTGACAGAATTCTAAAGCAAACCGTCTTTCGCAATTGAAATTATCTTAAATTAAAAATATAATTATAAATTATTTCATTTTAAATGAGTTTTCATTAAATTATCATAAATCCTGTATATATTATGATTAATACTATGATTATCGTTTCAAGAAATGTTAAATGATCTATTACACATTCTACAGAAGGTACAAGAATCATTTCTATAATAAAATTAAAGCAAAAATGGTATCGTAATATAAAAAAAAGGATTTTTTTGCTGCGATAAATATTTTAAATTAAAAATGAATGCCAGGTATAGTTCATGTAAGAAAGTAATACTTGAAGTCTTATATTATGTATGTTTATAATGTATAACCTGAAGCTATAGTACTGTGGGCGCAATTCCTGCTTCTCTAGCCGGTCCCAGACAGCTCTGTCGTTCATCTTCACACACTCACTTAGTTTCGACATCATACAGTTAATTCCACTATCTGTCTCATCCAGCATTCGTATAAATATGTCCCTGATCTCCGCCATCAGATTAGTGAAACAGAAGAAACCATCTGCTTCTGCATGTTCTGAAGAACAAGGTATATAAACATTTACGACTGCTTGGCGCAGTGGCCTTCTGCGGCAAAGGTCGTGGTTTCGATTGCCACACCGGTAAAATATATTTGTAAATAACATTCTGGTGTCTGGGTGTTGCTATGTATGTATTATATGTATGAATTTATAAAGAAAAAGTATATAAGTATATGTAATTTATCCGTTATCTAATTGCCATAACGCATGCACTACTTAGCGTGGGACTAGATGGCGCTGTGTTAAAATAAGTGTCCTGAAGTATTGTTTTATTATTATTTATTGGATTTTATCCATAAGCTGCTTGTAAATAACTAATTAATTGAAAACAGAGAGTAATACATACTACGATTCTCAACATCTGGGTCCATAGCAAAGGTGTGGTAAATAGGCCCGATGATTTCATTCATTCCCTGGACGTATCCTTGCCCTGGATTTAGTTTGGCGTATAAAAACAACATTCGTTCAACAATCTCCCAATGCGCTTCGCATCCTTCGTTCAACGGGGCGTAGTCTCCACTATTTAAGCTTTTTGAACGACGTATTTCATTGCTGAGCTGAAATATTAACAGCAGTTAGTACGACAAAACAGTCTATATTTTTGCCAGCTTGTGGTTGGGTATACGTTTACAGAAACTCAGTTCCTATGAAATTAATTTCCAATATATTTTGTTTTTACCTTGGCAACACCGAGTCCTCTTCGTTCCAAAGTTGAAAAGTTTAAAACCGACTGTTCAACTCGTTTATGCAATCGTTTTACATCATTGCTATTAACAACCTAAAAAATAAAACAACACATTAAATCATCTATATCTATATAGATAGAATCTATATATTAATTAATATTAGATGAATATTAGATGGATATATTGAAAAAAAACGTGCTAATATTTACACATACAAAGTCGCTTTCTTCTGTCTGGCCCTATGTTTGCTTAAATATTTAAAATTAAGCAACCGATTTTTATATGATTTTTGGGACTTAGTTCTTAAACGCGCGTTGCGAAATGGGGCTAGACGGAAAAAATTAAGACTAGAACTATACAACCATTACAAAAAGTTGTCACGACACTTTTTGCCATACTTGTATAGTTGTTGTTGTTGTCTCTCTCTCATAGAAAGCAAGCAGTTATTTTCTTTTCGTATTTCTATAAAAAAAAAATATAAATATTAAAAAAAAAAAAATATTAAAATAAAATTTTATTTAATTATTCAAAGATACAATTTTAGTTCATTTTTAAAAATAGAAAGACGAAATGATAAGAATAAAATTTCATTTTTGGAAATAAAATATTGTTACAATTCCTTCACTAATTAATCTCGAAAGGAACTTCGTTCCATTTGGGTGTCCCATGACACCTCTCAAGATTTTTTTTATCAGATAGAATGATTCAAGCGGAAGCTTTATGTGTATAATACATGCATGTGGGTAAAACCGCAGTGCGCGGCTAGTTATTCATAAAATCTTAATATACCTACCTCTAAGCAAGGAAATTCTGTGGCCGATTGAAAAAATGATATTTCTGGGCACAATCTTCTTACATCTTTATCTATTTGTAGTAAAACTTCATTGTCTTTAAAGTAATTACTCCAAGAGCTCCCGGGACTTATGCTTAATGGATGATCTGTTGGCCCACCAGGGGAAACAATGACCTCTTCTGTCCATACAAAATACAAATTATTATAAATTATTTGTTTTAGTGAGTAAAATCAAAGAAATCTAGGGCGGATCCAGCTTTACCGCCAAGGGGGGGGTCACATAGTCGTGGTCAAGTCAAGAACTTAGTTTAATTTTGATAACAATAGATATGTTAAAGTACGTTTATCATTTTATTTATGACAAAATATATAAAAAAAAATTATTTTCAATTAGAATGACATGACCCCCATGACTACCCACATGGATCCGCCGTTAAAACAAATAAACTATAGGCAGACAGAGTAAGTACCAATTAATTGTTTATAAAGTTGACGCTTTTTTGATAGCACAGATTCCCAAGCATTTTTTTCAGGAGGAATGTAGTGGAGCAGAATTTTCCATACAAGTGAACGAAGGCCTTTCTCATCAGGAATGCCTGAAATAATATGTGTCCCTTGACTATACTCTTACACATCTTTAAAACAATAATATACAGATAGCATATTAAAGTAATACCAGTATTTTCTAGCGTATTAAATGTTATTTGCAAATTGGGTATAAAAACAGTATTTACCATTGAAAGCTAATTTTTGCAGCTTTTCTAAACATATTTGGTTTTGATTTAGAAGATCATTGAAAGCTTCTATTCTGTAAAGGGAAAACATTTGAGATATTAAATGAAGTAAGGTTATAACTTTCCTCATATTTTCCAAAATTTAAATTATTTCAACCACTTAACCTCTCATTTATTCACATTTCTTATTTAAAATACACATTATAATCATGCGCTTTTAAAATGATTAAAGACCTTAGATTATCCTGTATCTTTACGCTTCCTCCACTAAGTAGTGTTACATCTCCAAAAAAAAAATCTAATATTAATCTTTCATGCCTTGGTCAAACCACCATTATTATTATATATATATTTTAAACCATAGTTAGTACAAATAATAATTACACACAGAAAATTATGACAAGAATTTCATACTTTTGCAGGAGCAACAACTATTTGATAAACTCCCAAAAAGTTTAATAGAGGTAATTGAATTCATTTAAAAATAAATTATTAACTTATAAAAGCTGAACCAAATAAATCTAACAATGTAGTATCTTATTTTAAACAAAGTTCTCATGTAAGTAACATGTAACTTATCGTAAATTTGAAATAAAGTTCTTCCTTTCGATGAAACCTCACCCTATTGTACATAATATAAATACAATTGACATGACAAATAATATTTAATGATTTTATTGACCAACTTCTAAAAAAGGATGAGGTTTCTCAATTTGACCATAAAATATATGCTTTTTCCAAAAATTTAGCGATGAGTAACTAAAAACTAAGTGTCACAAAGAAATTAAATCACATTTTACAAATAGAAAATATAGGTAATAGTTTGAGAAAATTAATTCTTTGAAACATTTTCATTACTCATATTTTTGATCTTTTAAAATAATACCCATAAATATCATAAAACTGATTTAAATATAGGATATGACTTTACTTTCTCTTTTAAATATGACATTAACGGTTTGTTATTCTAATTGAAATCCTAATTAAAAAAAATTATAATACCTAGTATGGAAAAAATAACATTCGTCTTTGATAATTAATATCAAATAATAACGCCCTCTTCTATATGAATCTGAATATGTCAAAATTAGGCGATATAGCGGTCAATATTACACATTTACATTAAAAACAAATAAATATTATTGATTACCTTGCTTTGTATAAACTCATTTTCTCTGGATTGTAGTTGTTTCTTCTATTTCCTTTTTGTAATATAAATGATTTGGGTTATAACTTGTTGCAGTCTCGAAGGCAAATGTGAATTAAATATTCAAAATAATAACGAAGACAATATTTAAAATCACCTTCCAAAATGCAATTTTGTTAATTGTCAATCGTCATAAACATTAAATATCAGTGTTTCCACTTTCAGGTTGTCTTTTAGCCTCAGAACTCGGACATTGTTTTAAATTCATTATTATTATTTTAATACAAACTTATCTCAAAAATCCTTAAAGCTGTAAATAAATCAACAATGGATTACCCATGTTTGATTTAAAAGACTGCTTTTATTTTTTTCCTAGCTGTTGCTCGCGACTTCGTGCCCGTCGGATCTATTTCTATTATTATGTTATAGTGAGTCAATCTTAGAAGATAGACATATACTGTCGCAAACTTTTTTTAAGATCATTTAAAGAGGAATTATTCTTTCATACATATTATTTTTGTATCTTGAACCGTTTTCGCAGCACACGCAAAGGAAGCCCTCAAAGATATAATAATTATAATAATAATTTTCCCCGTTTTTTCCATATTTTCTATTATATCTTCGCTCCTATTAGTCGCAGCGTGATGTTATGTAGCCTTTAGCCTTCCTCGATGAATGGTCAATTCAATAAAAAAATAATTTTTCAATTCGAACCAGTAGATCCTGAGATTAGCGCGTTCAAACAAACAAACAAACAAACAAACTCTTCAGCTTTATATATTAGTATAGATGAAGTATAAACATATAGATTATAAAGGGCCCCATTTCACGGTTTTTTTTATGTATCACAGGTCTCTTTTATCAACCGTTTCAGCCAATGGTTAAATTTTCCAATTGCGTTCTTTTTTGTATGAGAGATCCAACGATGGTAAACAATACAACTATACAACAAATATCGACCAAGACAAAGTAATAATGACGAACAAATAATAATTAAAATCAAAATCCTAAAAAATTAAATTCCTGAAACGACCTTCTATTCGCCCTAAAAAAGAGAAAAGTCCATAAACGGGAAACACTGAAAAGTATGGATATTGCAACGTCAAAACGTACAAGGCATAAGCAAAAATCAGTCAAAGTCATGTGGCAGTATGACAGATTAATAATTGACAATTCTCTTTTTTAATACCACCGGATGGATCCTTTGGATTTGAATAAAGTTATTTTATATACCTATTTATTTTGATTTAAGTTGTTCATCAGTGATTGTATTCATACATATATTAGGATGAAAAAAATATATTTTGCTTTTATAATAGACAAGGCTTACATGTAAATGTAAGCCTTACATGTAAGCCTTGTCTATTATATCATTACATTTTTAATTTTTTGTAATTATTATATTGATTTTAATGTTTCAATCAATCTTTTTACTGAAATTAGGATTCGTTCCACTTCCAATATAATAAAATCTTGATAATATAAAGATTTTGTAGTAATTTCTCATTGAACTTTATGATTTGTTATGCTTGTATTGTTATTATTTTTATATTATGTTGCATTTAATGGGCCCTATTTTTTCTGACTTGAGAAGTATAACTCAACTACATATAATAATAATACCTAGAACCGCAGTATGAACACGCAAAGTGAAGCCATTTCAACCTACACATATTTGTCTACTTACATAGAATATAGTCGCCGCAGTGCATCGCATCAAAATTTCTATGTTTTGAGCAATATTAACGGTAGGCCTGTGTGCGTGTCATCGAGTAGATATACTAACGCGGTGTTATCATCAATAAGGCTTCATTTACGGACTACGGTGGACCGATTATTAAGGGACTATCAGTCTAATGCGTTATGCGTCTATGGTAATACTTATACGCCAGCGAGGACTAGAATTATTATAAAGTTTCGTGGCACATACCTTTAATAATATGATACCACAGTATATTTAATTGCATATCGAATATTTTAAGATTTAATTATAAATGTTCAGTTCTTTGTTTCTTCCTCATGTGTGATACCTACGAACAGAAAACAAAGTAATTCTTCCGTAATCCCGTCAGCGGCTGCTACGAATTGGCCAGTGGCCTAGAAAGCCGAACTATGGAAGCAACCCGGTTCACCATTCGGAACGCTCTCGCGTGAGACACATCGCGCATCCCCGTTCTCCGTGTCCTTTCTTATAAAAAGAGATAATGAGAGGACCTTCTCGGTCCCATTGTCTTCTAACGGGTTGCTGGATCTTTAAAGCATAGGTGTTTCTATTTAGTTTCTATTTTAGTTTCTATTACAATATTTATTAAACATATTTTAAACTACTTTTTAGTGCGAAATGATAACAAGACAAATAAGGAGACGACATTATATTTGGACTTTATGTAATTAAATATATTTATGTATTTACTTGAAATTATTATAGAATTACAAGAACAACGTCAACAATAAATACGATTATGCTTAACGACGATAATAAAGTCATATTCATGCTTTGATTTTTTTTATAATCGTACACTGTGTAAAATTCAAAAAGTGATAATATGACACATAAAATATTTAAAATTAACCCAATGCATAAAAAAGATGCTTCTATGAAACGATCCGATGGGATGTTTAATCCAGCTTCCAGTACTAAGCCCAACATTATGATGCTATAGCTACCATACACCCCAAGGGTAATGAAATGTCCCATGGATGACAAATTTTCGCATTCAGAGTTAAAGAAAAATCCAAGGACCATTAATAACAGAATGATACTTCTTAAAGACATTTGCACGACTTTATTCGACATATTGAAAAGCAAACTGTTTAATAAATAATAAATAAATAATATTGTGTAAAAGGATATAAAACTAAAAAAGTCAAACGTGACGTGACAATAGAGTTCTACTCTATAATATAATCACTACCAAAGAGAATATGTATCACTGCGTTATAAACAAACCATAACGAACATAGTGTTATTTTTGTATTCGGATGTATTTTCTCATACTTTTTATTTAATAACCAAATAAGTGTTTTATTAAACGCATAAAACGGTTTGCTACACTTTTTGCGGAAAACCCGAATACACCTTGGTACTGCGTGTAATACATCAAAAATCAAATATCATGTTGTACGAAAATTGCAAGTGCAAATTTAACACACATTACAAAAATTGACTCTTCTTTGTAATGTTGACATATAGCGTAGTACCTATTGTTCTTACGGTGAGCTTTACCCGGCATTATCATCTCCTAGGGGAGGGGGGGGCAAAGTAGGGTACTTAACGTTTAAACATCCCTAAAAAGTAAATTGATGTGATTAAATTAAAAGTTTTAACTTAGAATCATAACTTCATTCATTGCGAATGACAATGTATACTTTTATATTGATAACGTAATTAATCTACGAGTTATGAATAATTAAATGAAAAAAGGCATTTGACCCGCTATGCCCCGTGCATAGGGGTAAAGTGGGGTCTCCTATGGGGCATTGTGGGGTGGTTATAATAAGATACGAAACACAACTTCTAAACGAAATAGTTTTATTTCTCAGAGAAACATTGCATTAATAGCAGTCAACATTGTTGCTGCAGATACATAAGCTTTTCCAAATAGTCCAGCTGTCTGAAATTGTATCACCACAAGTCCGGGATGGCACCGCAACCAATTCTTTATTTCGCTGGAAAAATATGTTCTTATAGGTTTCATGAACCCAACATCCAGCGGTTGGAGTCGGTGTGTGCAGTGAGGTGGAATCATAATAATATAACACCATTTTCGCGAGCCAAATCAACGACCTCTAGAGATTTCATGTGTATTGCATGACCGTCTAGCAATAAAAGTGCTGGATTATCTTTAGTGGAATGCGACCACTCAATTAATCTCTTGAGCCAGCAGACAAACAAGGGACCCTGCATCCGGCCAGATTCGTTACATTCTCCCCAAGACCCAGTTGGTGCCCCATTCTTCCTTGCTTCCTTGGAAATATGAACATTGGCGGCATATAGTTGCCAACTTCGCTGAAGCACAGAATTGTGGTCATTAGTTTTCCCTTTCTGCGGAGGTCAGTATCCCTGTCTCTTGCCACAGGTAGCTTAGACTTTAGATTGACCAATCTATTCCAAACCACCCTCTGAATCAAATTTATGAGAAATTCCATTTTTTTGGGCCAGTTCAAATGTAAGTTTGCGCAGGTCACGCGAAGTCAATCCATGAAACCGTGCTTCCATCAGTTTTATATAATCAATTAATTCTCTCTCTCGATCGGGAGAAAACACGCTCTGAAAATGGCCCAATTTCTTCTGAAATATGCTGTTCTCTGTATTGCCCCGATATTTAATAACCTAACGTTCCAATGTCGTTTGTGGAACGTTGTGGAGAATTGCTGCTTTCCGGTAGCCTATTTCTCCAGACATCACCCTGTGTACAGCTTGTTTCATAGCTTCCATAGACCATGAATGCTGATCGGTCTTCCTGTTGTATGTGCGGACCATATTGGCTAAAAAAGTAAAAAAAAATAAGATTACAACTTAGATATCTTTAAAACGGGGCAAAGTGGGGCACTTTTCTATAATCTAAAAATGGTACCTCACTTTGCCCCAGGCTCCATACCCCACTATGCCCCACCGGCTCGTTCCAAATTAAACACAAACTAACAGCATCTTACCTTTGATTCAATGACTTGTGCTTTTTGAGTAAGAAATCCGGAAGGATACTGATTCATAATAAACAATAACACACGACAGTATACGAGTACGTTTTAGAAAGAATTGCTGTTCAATTTCGCTAAATATTTTAAGAAAACCACTGGTTTTGATATTTTTGTTTATATCGTACAAACACGTGACGAAATAGCGTCAATCGCCCACGAAGGTCACGCGCCTACTAATGACAAATCAAAGCGAGCCATTTGACAGTTTGCACGGCATTTGTTTCGAGCTGCATAAGGCTCACCCTGCTATGCCCCGTGACCCCGCTATGCCCCCCTCTCCCCTACATAATTAAATCTCCTAAATAATTAATTAATTAAATAAAATTAATCATTTTATGTACCTATAGTACCTACGAAATGAGAATTCAATCAAACCGAAGGACTTGAACAAATAACTTGAATAATATAACAAAAAATTTGAAGGCGTACCATAATATGAAAAAACAAAGGCTTTGTCATGTCCATTTTTTCATAGTTCCTAAATATACATTTTGGTTATTAAAGAAAGAATACCTAATAGGTTTGAGGATTAAAAATATTATTTTCCTTTATTACTGACTTAAAAATTATTGGTAAACCTAACGCGTTTGGTGCGGGCCACTATCCGCTTTTAATTGCATTTTTCCTTTTTTGTATCATATATCTTAGTCATATACCTATGTACATTTAAATGCTGAGAATAGCTTTACTAAATCATTCTAACTAGAATTAATTTTTTGTCAATCTAGCCACAAGCTTTTAAACACTTATTTCCGAGTGACAAGTTTTGTTCAAAAGCACTGACTGGAGTCTTGTCCCATCTCAGTAATTAGCAGTTATTAGACTATCAGGCTAACAGCGATCCGTTATGCTTATTAACAACTTTTAACAATATATAAAGCTAAGGAGGTACTTATGTTTTGATAGACCAAAAATTAAAATAATACTAGCTTTTAACCGCGGCTTCGCTCTCGTTGAATGAATTAAATAAATATCGTAAATAAAAAGTAGCCTATATTCATTCTAATACCTCCAAGAATATGTGCACAAAATTTCACGATGATCGGTCCAGTAGTTTTTGCGTGAAAGCGTAACACATAAAATATGTGAAAAAAAGGATGTTCCCCTTTTTCACATTTATAATATTAGTAAGGATCGTAGAAAATTTATAATGCGATTGCCATCGAACCTTCAACTTAATTTCGTTGTCTTACACGCGCTGTGCGCATGCATACAGTTTCTATCTATTTATAGATAATGAACATTTAAAGGGTACTGCTGGCCATCAATTATAATTAATCAGTATAAGGGTAAAACTTGCCGGCTTTAAATAACCCATTCAAGTTTCCTTCACTATAATGGTTATTGGAGCTTACGCAAAGTAAAAATATCATATAACACTACACTACTACACTACTACACTACTACACTACACTACTACACCCAGTGGGTAATATATAATATTTTCAGAAGTTACTTAAATATTTTTTTCTAACTCAGTTATTATTGTATATTTATACTTGCTTATAATTGGGCGACGAGTCTGCCGAGGAAATAAAATACTTTGTATTAAAGTTCAAATAAATTTGCAATATTTGACATGAAAATAATGTAATTTATTTTTTCCTAATAATTATGCATTTACACATAATCTATGCAATCATTCTGTGTCATACAATACGACATTAATGACTTAAACCTTTTCAAATTGATGTATTTTAAACTATTTATATACGCTAATATATATGATAATTTCTAACGTATCGTAAAGATCGTAATATTATTTTTAAAATGTATATTGCATTAGGCATTTGTAGTTTTTTTATTTGGAATTTTGTTGTATGTGAATCTAATAATAGCTCAACCAAATTCAAAGACTATTGCAATCACCCCGACTGTTCCATAAAAAATCAACATACCATGTGTGTTGCTAAAAACAAACATAGCTCCCGTTTATTCGCATCTGGTATGACAATGTGGACGAGGTACCAAATACTTTTATTGCATAATCGACACAGGGATAATATCGCTATGGGGCTAGAGCCGGGACAGCCACCGGCTGCGAACATGCGCAAGATGTACTGGGACTATGAACTAGAGGAAATGGCTGAAGTTTGGGCCAGACAATGTCAGAAACGACATGACGAATGTAGGAATACGATTCGATATAATGTTTTACAAAACGTAGACGTCAGACCTGTAGTGCCTCGTGTTACGGAAGCTCAGCTGTTAGCCGATGCAGTCGGCGCCTGGTTCTCGGGGTCCAGGGCTTTACATCCCGACTACGTGTGGTCATTCAGACTCAGCAATTGTAGTGCGCCAGGAGGATGCAATTCGCATTGGTACTCGACAGCCGCGTGGGCTTCGTCGTGGAGACTGGGTTGTTCACAATCTTTATGCACGGCTAAAAAAAGATCTTGCGTCCACTTTAGGAAAAGGAGAACGGCACCCACACCTACGGAACAAGTCCCGTTGACGCGCACCACAACATCTAGTGAAAATTTACTACGTCGAACGAAATTCACGCCAGCAAGATCGACAAAATTTGAGGAATTCAATATTTCCAGTAATGTCGATACAAAAGAATCTCCGTTACATAGGGGAATATTGGAGAAAGGATTCAACGAAAAGAAACGTAAAGAACCTCAAATTCTTGCATTTACTATATGCAATTATGGCCCTGCAGGAAATATAGAAGGATTTCCTATTTACCAAGCGGGAACAACTTGTAACAATTGTCCACAAGGAACAACTTGCGGTGACCGGATGCATAGAGGTCTGTGCACGGTAGCCGGTGATCCTGAAGCTAAAAAAGGCAAAACTTAGCGAAGTAACCAGAATAGTTACTACTTGTAACTCAATAAATACCTAACATAATATATTCAAATATTAAGTTGTATTAAAGTTCTTAATTTTCATCTCGAATACTTTAATAAAACTATTACCCTCTTTAAGTGCTATCGTTTTTTTAATTTTCTTTAAATTAAAAATTAGCATCTAACTCAGACTATTAAAGATAATATTATGTGCCTATATAGACTACTAGCTGTTGCCCGCGAATCCGTCCGCGTGGACTTCCATACACCTAAACTTTGAGGGCCCCCCCCCCTTCCTCCCGCTTTCTTTTAACCCTTTTTCCAAGTAAAAAGTATATTTGATCTCAGGCTCTAGACCATCTGTGTACCAAATATCATTACAATCGGTTCAGCGGTTTGGGCGTGAAAGCGTAAAATTATAAAAAAGTTTCAGCACCTCGTGCAACCTTTTGGGGGTTAAATTAAAAAAAAGTAGCTTATGTCCTTCCCTAGGCTTTAGACTATCTGTGTACCAAATTTCGTTCTAATCAGTTCAGTAGTTTTAGCGTGATGGTAAGACAGACAGACAGACAGAGTTACTTTCGCATTTATAATATTAAGTATGGATTGTGATTACTTTATATTTACATTGCCTAGTGGACAACAATAAAGCAGCACATAGCACATAAGGAAAATTTGAACTCTTTCGAATGTTTCGTCCTCGTATTCCCAATTTAAACATTTAAAAAACGCATTTTTAAATCTATTTCACTGAGAGTAGAATCGGAGATGGCGTTGCATTGATTGCGATTTGCGAGGTAGCTTAGATGTTTACTGCACCGCTGTCATAACAGTGTTTGCAATTTGCATCCAATAACACGACTTACTAAATATTTCATATTGAGAATTGTGCTCGTAAACATTAATGCTTTTAAGAAAATTCTCAGAAAGATTTTATTTATATTGTTTTATATTTTCTTAGAGTTTGAAAATAATATCCTATTTTACATTTTATTTGGATAAGTGTTGGCACTTACGTGTTTTTTACTGAGTTATTATTATATTTTTAGTCTGATATTTTCAGGATTAATTTTTATATTAATTTATTCAAACAACAAACAGACTATTTAATTAATTGTAAGTACCAACATTTTGTTATATGTACTTAATTTTTAATTAAAAACTTTTTAATGTATGCCATTTTTAAAAATAAAATTGTCAATATCTATTTGCATTTGCAAAGTATTTTTAAAACTGTTTATTGCTATTGCGTTAATTTTGCGAATTTCTTATTAAAAGCTTGTTGTATAGACAATATAATTATAATAACCTAAAATTATAAATTTTTATTAGCACAATGCTGTCGGCGGCCAAAGTTCGGATCCATGGAATGCAGGATGAGAATTGGGTCATCAAAGACAAGATCAATCAATACAGAGGACTCATCAAGTTGTATGGTATGGCCCTCATGTATGTCCCATACACATTAGCTCTATTTAACTGGAAACGTCGGAAATGATCTACTAACAGAGGTTGCGAACCATTGCGATTATTACGATAACAGTGTTCCAGATCATTTTACCTACTGTTAGTGATCCGCTATAATTGTAGTATCCGAGGTTGGATATCGAAGTTCACGAATCAATTGCACATAATTTCACATGATTAACATTGGTCCTTTACCTAAAATATAACACATTTCATAAGCATTTTCGTACCTTACCAATCTTATTGAGAACATATTTTATTGTGATTGCAATATGTAGAGCTAGAGTTTCAATTGTGTTCAAGAATTTTGATAGTGTTATATCTAACCTAACACTTTAGGTGAGTAAATAAAATGGCAGATTAAATAGAATAATAGCTGGCGGCAACTTACAAATATTGATGCATTCTTGTTATTCAGAACGCGATCGCAAGATACACGAAGGTGATTTGGCGAAACAGAAAAAGCGGTACAGTCGGGATATTCGACAACTGCGCAAGGACATCAATGTGAAACGAGAAGAACTGGGAGTAGCCGTGTATGGAGACAAGCAATTTCTAAGAAATGCATTTCAAGAACACAGGCGCTTGCAACTCACCTATATGAATAGCCAAGCAGATGTGAGATTTACAATAGATACATTTTTAATTAGAAACCTTTTTAACATATAGGATTTCAAAAAAAAGGATTAAATAAATATCTGACTAGACACTTAAACTTTAAGTTGCTGCGAACTTGAAGGTAATATACGTACTTATTACAACTGTATTAGACAAAATGTAAATATAATCTCGTAGAAAACACCTCAACATGTAAAGCTTGAATAGCGTTGTTAAGATTCATAGAATATTAATCATTCCATTTATTTAAGTTTTAAAGAAGTTTTACAGATATCTAGAATATGTATTGAATAGTATTTTCAATACTGTGCTTGGAATATTGTTGAAAACTTGGAGAATCTTTCTAAGATGTATTTGTTACCTCGTCGTAAGCTAAGTTATTCAGTGACACGGTAGGTTGTTGGGTTTTCTAACAATACTAACAAGCGGTAAAAGTATTTGTAAGTATCATGTTTATTAAAGTGTTATTGAAGTAAAATACTTGTTGCATACACATTGTCATTGTAATGCTGTAAGTTCTGTAAGTATTAGATGCACGTATTCTAATGCGTTGGAAATGTTTGTTTACTTTTAAATTGTTTTTGTAGAAGAACATAGAACCTAAGCCCTTGAAATGTAGGTAGGTACTATCAATTTAAAGTATTTCTAGTACCAATCTGATATTTTTATGAATGAATTTAACACAACGAAATAAGTTAATTAAATAGAATAATGAATATTTTCAAATTTTCTGTTAGCTTTTCGACTAATTGATTTTTATCTGAAGGCACGAATTAATATTGAAGGCCATTCAATTAGTAATGAAATACTGTAAAACTCATCGCAATGCAGTTTTTAGATTTAAGACACAGAACTCTTCACTCACTCCACGAATTTTACTTTATTCAATTGTTATTGAAATATAATAAGTAGGTACATATATAGTTTTGTTTAAATACTATATAAGTACCTACTTATTATATTTCAATACTAATAGATTAGGTACACATTTAATTTAATTATGCGTTTTCTCTTAAAACACTATAGATTAAAGCTTTTATACTCAAAAATAATTCTGTTACAGAGAGTATTGGAGAGCATTCATCAAGAAAATTTCAATAAGCGAAAACAGCTTGATCGAATAAGATACACGAAAAAGAAGAAAATGGAAAACTTCCGACATATGCAGGTTCTTTGCGGATTATATTAAAATGTCCTTTACTATTTGCCTACCTTTATATTTGTTTCCTTTAAAAAACTGAACGAAATGTTGTTATAATATTTGTAATTATTTATATTTTAATAAGTAATTCGAGTCTTTACAATTGACGAGTACAGTAAATGTTTAGTAATTAGTCTGTAAATGATATCCGCAGAACGTTCCATCAGTTAACCCTTTCATGGAAGTGGATTTAAGTAACTGTTAATTAGCAATCTAGCACCGTAACAGATATCTGGTGCGTGATTGTTGGAGCGAAGACTTTACAGAATGCATCACTAATTAATATACCATTGCAAGGGTTCCCAGTATACAGTTCCACAATACGATAAACATTTCCTCTTTGATTAAAATCCTATTTCGAATCTTGCTTTATTTAAATACAAATGTGTTGCATAATGTTTGTTATTTTTTAGGAATAATTATTCATTCACTGTTGTAATTTAGTATCTTAAGGTTACCTAATACTGGCATAATTTAAAACCACAGCTGGAGTCAGCGGAATTAAGAGATCGCCTCCTGTTTGAAGTGAGCGGCAAATTGCCGGCTGAAAAAAAGGAACAAGCAGTCGCTAACTACGTACAACGCGCTAATATTAAAAAGAATGCCGCTTTGGCGATCAAAGTCATGTACAAGAAGATTTTAGACATTCTCAAGAAGGTGCTAAACTCTAAGTTATTTTAGATATTCTCAAGTATTAATTATTTATTAATGAGTTTAGGTACATATCTGTATATTGTTCACCATAAACTCCATAACTTATAGATCGATTTTGATGCGACTTACCATGTGTAAACATATTTTTTAGTTGTTTCATATTTAAAAAGCTACGACTACACACTATGGTAATTTTTGTGTCTTAAAAAATTGCGACTTGAATTGTCATTGTAGATACATAACATGCATGTACGCAATTATAGCTTTATATAATTTAAATTAATATATTTTTAATTAAAGCAAAATAAAAAATTACACTCGAAATTAAGTCAAGGTAGGGTAACTTACACATACACGGTTCCAATTAGTAATATCATTTTAATGAACTCCTATACAAATTCAATGTATCGTTAAGATTTAAAATAATCTAATGGTATAACATATTAGCCGCCTCTTTTCATGTCCTAAATGCTTCGTAGCAATCTCTTATCAGTTTCTCTTAAAGCCGAAATAATTAGTAATTTCTTTATAGCTAATTCAGTACAAATTGTCCTGAAAGTCTTTAAAACATTGAACTAGACATGTTTACCTCTACAAATCGAAAAATCTTTTAAAACTTTTCTTTAATCTAAATCTAAATATGGCGTCTCCTTCAAGATTAAATAGCGGACATACTGCTATGGCAGTATGTAGTATATCCCGAGTATACGTACTCGTATTGTTTGTAGGTCATAACTAAAATTAGAATGTGTCGCTAATATTTCAGGATTCGTCCTACTTCACCGTAGTTCTAGAAGCCCTCAAACTGGACTGCAGAGCACAAGGGAAATGTCTAATGGGTGCAACAGAGATGGGCCAGTTGGCAATGGAATATCTTGACGACAGAAAATATGAATTCTCTAAACTCGAACAAGAAATAAAAGCTAACATGAAGGAGAGGAAGAAGACGCTTAAGTTGGTGCGGCGCGAAGTGGTTTACTTGACAAACTCCTTCCCGAAATTAATAAGGAAAGAGGTTAATTTCAATTTACTTTTGTATGTTTCTATAAGTGGAACAAATGTCGTACTGTCTTCTTTTAATGGTAAATAGTTTTCATCTTAAAAATTTAAAAATATCTACGTAGCGATATATGTATGTAGTTAGAAGTAAGATTTCACAAGAAAATGCTCAAGTTATTTCGCTTAATATAACAATTTCATATGTATAATCATAAGTGTGCAAGTTATTTGTGAGAGATATGGAGGTCGCTTTACCTGTGTAACCTAAATCGCCGTTGCTGGTTGAATGGCGATATAATCGGAGCAGGAAACCAAATTCCCCGAGGTGCGATGGATCAGCTCAACAAGAAAATAAGGTAAACGTCATCCTTCCACTCAATTTAAACTGTCAACTAGGTACACTAAGTAGGTGACGAGCTTTTAGTAGAGATGTGTAGATAATCGTCTGGGATGTTGGAAAATTTTGTAGCTCATCGTTGAAATTATTTAAGTAGTTATTTTATGTTTAACTGTGCGATATTATAATAGATTTTTTCTCTTAGAAATGGTTTTCGTTTAAGAGGGTTATTTATTATTTTAAACTAGGCACAAGCCGCGTCTTCGCTCGGGTTTTGTCTTACCATAATGTTGAATAGCCTTTACTCCAGAATAGTGTAACTATACAATGGTGAAAGAATTCAAATCAGTCCAATTGTTCCCTAATCAATGCAATCCAACAAACAATCATATCTTCCCTTTTTACAATTAAAGTAAAAATTTATTTAAATAGACTTAAACCAAATTACTACCTACTATGTACTTAAAATATTTTTTGATAACAGTGAATTTTTTTTAATGAGATTTAATTGTGACTACCGTTCATGTAAAAGCGAAACCTTTTACACCGAAATGTGATTGTCGATGCCCAGTGCAATATTCCGATATTCAATTTTAAAATCTGTATTTCGCTCTGTAAATGTCAATTTTGAATTCTTGGTCAGTTCAATATAAGACTGCCGACGGCATGGTCCGAGATCCCAGGGCCACCAGACGTCACGTATTTTCTAGTGAACGAAATGTGGACGATTGAGTAGTGTTAGTATGTACTAAGAACGTATACCTACCTGCTAGCTTGCTCAGTGGGCCAATTGTCATATATCTCAAGTGAATCCTAGTGGCTGATTTTTACATATGTTTTAGGCAATACCCTCATAAATAAGTTGCCAATACTGGCAAAAACTTTACGTCGGCCGTATTGCTGATCAGACGCTTTAAAGCTCCCAAAATAATCACTTAACGTCACGTTAATTCTTCGATGCTTCATTTTTAGGGTTCCGTAGCCAAATAGCAAAAAACGCAACCCTTATACACTCTGGTGCAATGAAATCGCACATGTGGACTTTTTTTGAATAGTGTCATGAAATTTTTTATAACAAAATAAAATAAATGAAATAATTAAAAAAATGTGCGATTTCATTGCACCCGAGTATAGATTAAAACAAGCGAATATCACATGTTGACACATTGCAATACACAGGGTCATGTTTCAAAGGCTATTTTATCAAAATATTTGGACCTGAATGTTTATTTGAACCAGATCAGCAATTACACGTTTCGCGGTATCTGGTTTTTTGTATAAGTAACTTCACTATTAAAATACCTACATATAATTTATTCCACAGGAAGCAACAAATTTAGATGATCTATATGAAGAAGAAGATACGGGGAGCAAACATTCGGTGCACTGGGAATTGGAAGAAGTCATGGGCATCTGCAAACGTTTGCAAAAAGCCACCCTCGTGCCGTCCATTGACAAAATTCTCCTCAGGTAAACACTATTGTATTCTGTCGTAAGAACATATTTGCCATTAAAAAAAATACACGAAATCCTACGTACAAGAGTCCGATACATTCCTTTTACCATCAGCACCATCATTATTATATTATTTTTGGTTATCAAGGCGTTTGTTACAATATCTTAATTATATTAATCTGTTCAGTAGCTTGGATCTCGTATGAGGCGAAAAATATTATGGCAAACAATATACGCGGATAATACATATGTCTGATTTCGAAGTAAAAGATAAAATAAATCTATCACTTCTAGAAATGCGTAGGTATACTCCCATCCCATACATAAATAACAGATACTCAAAACACATTTTTGTGTACAATTCGATCGGAATATTCGTTTGAGACCTAAAACCTGAATATAATTGATGTCAAAACTGACCAATGTTTTTAGTACGTATTGAAATGTCGCTTTAACATTAAATATTTATCCAAAATAGCAAATTAATCCTGAGCTAATTTCGGCATTTCAAACTTCTGTTTGTCAAGCTTATATAAATAATTCGTACGATGCAAAACTAAATAAAGTAACAAAATATTGAATTTGTAATGTAAAACATATTTTGTAAAACGTTACACGTGTTATTATAATACAGCGGGATATGAAAATGTTGTACAACATAATAATATTCGTTTCCGTAAAACTTTTAATATGAACGGGAGAGTTAGTACCGACGCGACGCGACGTTGACACAAAGCGATCGGAAGTGATTACGTCGTATACAAAGTTGGCATTGGAGCACCAATTAAAAGAATTTCCCGAATGTTTTATCAGTCACTGGAAGAGTTAAGGGTGCTGTTCCGTGAAATTTTTGATGTGATGTTCATGCATAAAGGTTTTCATTTCAATACATTTAATTTTCTCTTTCGAGATATTTTGGTACTTACTGATGCATTAATTTAAATATTTTTGCAATGACAAGGTGCAGTCTTTATCAATTTTAATATTAATTATACGGAGATGAAAGTTACATAATGGTAATACGTAATTGTTTTATAATGGATTTTTTTATATAAGAGGAGGCAAACCAGCAGGCGCGTCACCTGGTGTTAAGTGATCAGCGCCGCCCCTGACCCCGCGTTGCCACGAGTTTCTTGCCGGCCTTTTAGGGAAAGGTACGCTCTTTTTTTGAAGGTTCCTAAGTCGCATGTGTTCGGGAACGCTGCATGAGGAAGCTGATTCCCCAGAATGCGCTTGCGGGGCAAAAGTTTCTGAAAAAACGCGCTGTGCTTGACTGCCAGCTGTCAATATGGTGAGGTTGGTATCTATGGCGTGCAGTGCGATAGTGGAATTCACCGGCAGCGCAGACCTGTGTCTTCTAGGGGTTTCGACTAAATTTGTCCGACCCCAAGTCGAAACAAGTTCGTTCCGACTTTCAGTTACGGTGACCCCGAGAAAGAGTGCGTCGGCCGGTATATAATGCATCATCAGTACTTTCATCTGCCTAGCAATGTATACTGACAAATTGCAGGATGTCATTGATATGCAAAAGAAATATAGTGTAAGACAAGACGCAGCCTTGTGGGAAACCAGCATTCACGGGCTTGGAGTCAGAACAAGATCCGTCGACAACGACCTTTATGCATCGCTCCGTAAGAAAACTCGTTACCCACGTGCACAATTTCTTGGGAAGCCCGTAGGAAGGAAGCTTAAAGAGAAGCGCTTTGTGCCAATTGTGGTGCTATGGCTCATCCTTACTCTCGTCAGCCGCCTCCCATTTATGAGTTATGTAAACTAAAAGACACTCCAATCCCATTTTAATTTTAGCTCCTGTGATAAAGATTATGTCTGACCTCACTTTGTGTATTTTCTTAATGTTAAGTGTACTTCTTTCAATAGATCTCTGTGTTATTTTAATTATTTCTCTAATTTTAGGTGAATACGTCCAAGTTTGGGATCCGTACATTAAGGTAGGTAAAAGACATGTATGAATGACAGTTTTTTTCGTACTAAGTGAATGTTCTCCTTTTAAAATTTCTTTCAGAGACCAGAATTTGTTTCAGCTTATGTTACATCTTCTTTCAACTTCTTCATAATTATTGTCGAAACTGAAAGATACTTGTTTTTCTAGGTAAATGTATTTATCTACGTATTCTATTCTGTTGCTGTTTATTTTAACAGGAAGACTATGACTATTTGTAATAATATTTGTTTTAGAGGTATTCTAGGTATCTCAAGTCGAACTGTAGCATTTTCTTGATCGAGAGATTGTATCATTGTTTCTAATTCTTAAGATGTTTCGCCAAGCATAAAGACTCCATCTTTATTTAGGCCCATGGATTTCCAATCAAGGTTTTCAAATAGTTTTTCTAAGACAGCAATAGCCTTGCCTAACTCCTCTATAAATTCTTATTTCTTCTCCTCTTGTTTCAAGCTTTATCCTACTCGTACATGTATTGTACATGTTTTTAGAAGGTTTATATATTTAATGTTAATATTTAGCGATTATAATGCATTCCAGATAGTATAGTGGCTAATACTATTAAAGGCTTTACTGTAATCTATAAAGGCTACGTGCAAGGGTCTCCTCAACTCTTTGTATTCTATCACTTGGCCAAGTGAGCGTAGGTGGTCAGTCGATCTAATCAGCCTCGATCGAAATCCTGCCTGTTCTACTGTTTGCGTATCGCCAATTACTCTTGTTTTTTTTTTAGCATAATCGAACCAAAAAGCTTGTAGGAACTTGCCAGTAGACTTATGGGTTGCCTACATCAAGCCTTGCCTACTTCTTTTATAGAAGTGATTTCAGGAAAGCACCATTGTTTTAGAACTGTTTCAGTTTCCAGAATGAGATTAAATAGTTGTGTAAAGTGATAGAGAAGAAGAGGCGTGGCATGTTTTTACATTTCATTGCTTATCCTTTCGGGTCCTGGGTTTTTTGCGTTTTTCAGCCTTTTAATTTGTTCGTTAACTTCGTTGACATTTATAGGAGGAATATTATCTTTGTTAGTTGTCTCGTCATATATCCATTGCTTTCATGTATCCTGTATATTTCTTTATAGTAGTTTGTTGCCTGATCTAAAATGTCTTTTCTACATTCTGTTTCTTTCATATTCGTTTCTAATTTCTGTATCCAATATTTGTTAAATGCCTTTTGAACTTATCTATTTTCAAATGAATACTAATTTTTAAATGTTAACGATTAATCCAACACAACCATGATGATTTGGCTTTCGTGAAATAGTCAATTTTTAACTTTGAAATAAACAATATGAACTAGTTATAAGTTATAACGAATTTGTTAGAACAATATAATATTTATACTCGCTTTTCACATTTTGTATTTCCGCTTATTTCATACCTACATGTCATTATAACTCGGGAACGATCCATTGTCTTCGATATTGGGTGTTAAACTGACGCTATACTCATGGCTTTATTTATTACTAGCTGCGCCCCGCGGTTTTACCCGCGTAGTTCCCGTTCGCGGTGCAATACCGGAATATAAATTATCCGGTTTTAATCCAGGGTATCGCCTATCTACATACCAAATTTTAACTAAATCGGTTAAGACGTTTTTACGTGAAAGAATAACGAATACATAATTATATTTTGTAAAACCGCGAAAAAATATAGTAAAAATTGGTGTCGAGAAATGTTGATGACACTTAACAAAATTTGAAATCGCGTTTTAAGGCGTTACGGTGCTGCTTAGAATTAAAAGTGTAAATATTAAACATAACTTTTGTGAAAATCATACCTTTTTATTAAAATTTTAATCAAAGTTCAGTCATGTGGGGGTTTTGCAATGAACATTTTCTGATTGTTTTATTTCTTATCTTTTCAATACTCGTATCTCTGTGCAGCAAAGGTATTAAAATGTAGGGTTGAAGTTGATATAAAATACTTTGTAAGACTATTTATAATTCTTGACGCCTTTGGGTGTAAAGGGTGACAAATCCGCGATGGTAACTGTGACATTGTCGTATATTGGCCATCCGTGTTTTAGTCGGTCTGAGGCCGATATAGTCCTTGGGTAAGTAGTAAGCGAAAATATTTTCCCACAAAAACAAATATCTTATAATAATGATAATAAAGCCGTTTGTTTCCAATGCTAAAGAGTGATTATAAAAACGTAAATTAAGAAATAAAATTATAAATACAAATAATAAACTTTAAGCTTTAACACTTTTATAAAAAACAAAATAATTGATAGTATAAATATTTGATGAATGAATTTATAGCATTTTTTTTAAACATTACACAATTTATATTAAACTTTATTTAATTTCTAACACTTAAATTATTCTAGTATGTATGTGCAAATTATTTCATTATATTTAAAGTTGTATCAACGATAAACAAATCAAATCTTATTTTAATAAACAAATATTAAGGCGTATTCTATATCCACAGAGTATAATTTAAATCTCGATCTCGAGGATCAACCCATAATGCAAATATGTTTAAAATTAAAACGTTTAAGAGCAACGATCTAAATGAAAACTTGAGATTCGTTTCCTTAGATTGCAGGAGCAACATTACCAGGGTGAGCGCTTAATGATGCAATTGACATTGAATGGGACTAAGAGGGACGCCCTGACGAAGACCGAAAACACGCAATTCTGATGCTCGACTCATTGAAGAATGTGGGGCAGGAGAAAACCGCTGAGTAAGTTTCATACACCCAGATTTTCCCTTGCAATCCCGAACAAAAATTGTGTTATAAACATGTTTGCCGGGGGTAGGTCTCTTTCGCAGGAAACCGACTGGGTGGGTACCCCCACAGTGCCAGACATTCTACCGCCTGAACAGTGATGTGGAAATGTCACTGTGCTCCGGTCTGAAGGGCACTGTAGCCAGCGAAATTACTGGGCCAATGAGTCTTAACATCCGACGACTCAAAGTGGGGAGCGTAGTGCACCCCTGCCCGGAGTTGGGCTTTATAGCAAAGTTCCGGGTAGCACTGCATTGGCTATGGGCTGGCGTTACTCTTACCATCAGGAGTGCGTCCAGCTCGTCTCCCCTCTTCATAGTATAAAAAAAATGTAAAAATTCACCTACTGAGTGCTTTTGCTACGTCGAAACTTACACTGTCTCAACAATAAAAGAAACAAATAAAAACCTTAATATAAAGATCGTGATAACATCTGAGCAATTAATTATATTCTATTTCGAACAGAAAAAATTTCATCCTTACAATATTAAGATTTGCTTACTTGAAAAGTAAACCTACATACTTTACAAGTAGGTATACGAGTACCTAAAGGTGCGCGGAGGAACTCCAGTGGGTTTTATTCGGTAGTGGCACCATTTCGTGCGAGTCCGACATAAACACCTCCATCTCCTCCAAGGAGGACGCGATATACATAAGAGTATAATAATAATTATAGTAATAAAAATTATTTATTGTCAATACACATCTTAAAACTAGATATAAATATAATGAGAACCAGCAAAGAGTACCTATGATGACAAAGGATCTCTTACAGGCTTTTGAGTTGTAATGGTGAATCTTTTTACATACCAATGTTTCTAAATAAGTGTTGTGAAAAGAGGACAAAAACGTATATTATTAGAAAAATTATAATAAAGTGTTAAGGTGTTTTGTCATTTTAAACATGTCTATATAAAGGTGTATATATAAGTTGGTAGTTGATTGTATAATATATGCTTTATAATTTATTTTAGATTTATACTAATAAAAGAAATTAAAAATATATATTAATATTGTAACTATACAATAGAAATATATATTTTTAATTTCAGTGACACATTTTTCAAGATTTCAACGTGTGATACATTGCTAATCGGTGACAAGTTTGTTGCACTAACAGAGCAACTTTGCAAATCCTCGTATCGATACACTGTTTGACGAATAGCAGAACACCTTAGTGTTGCCTATAAAATGTAGCTGCAGTACTCTATCGTCCGGAAAATACGATTATAGGGTACGACGTTACCCTCTAAATCGATTGTCGTCCACTTAAATGGAGATGTGCCTTTTGACTGGCCTGCTTTTTCTTTCACTCTGTTTCAGATGTTTTTATCAATTTCTTACACAATTTCCATCAGCACGTTCAAACTATCATATCTAAAATCGATCGGGTCAACTATGAAAAAATCCAAAAAGCCTTCGTATAAAGTGCACCAATTGCCGTAACGTTGTAAATGACAACCTAGTAAATTATGCTGCGGGATATATTCGTATTTTACCTATGAAATTATTGCCGTAGAGCTTATTGATTTATCGAAACCATTTCATGTTAAATTAACTTTGAATTGCTCACACGTGTAGCGATACAAAGAGTGTGTATATGAAATTCCTCTTATGTGAAAATCCGATGTGTTGTCTCTCATGGCAGAGCGGGCTTGACACAAATTGAAGTCGAAACGAGATCTTACGTATAAAGTTTTGCAGTGAGACCTTAGAGTTACCACGTTTAATTTTACCGAGGTTGACTACGTACCGTGAACAGTGTACCGTGAACGTGTACTTAATCTTTTTAACCGAAATGCTCTTTGTGACACTAAGAAAAACAGTTAAACGCTAGATTATTTACGGCGGGACCTTTTCTCAATGCATTGTATGTACAACAGTAGTTAAACATTTAATTGTGGCAATATCTTTCAAACAGTTTATTTATATTCAAATTGTTGTTTTTTATTTGAATATTTTGAAAAGTCCATACTTCCGAAGTATGTATATTTTATAACTTCTCTATAACAACACTTTGTAATGTAATGTTTTTAGGAATTAACAAAATAATTCTACCAAAATATGGAAATTAAAACTGATTAAGGTCTTTCTACTTCATAAAATGACATAAAATACAAAAATGGTTGTTTAAACTTCCATCGACTTTCGATAGAATTTCTCACAAAAGCTTAGGATGAATTTCTCTACTAATCACCTCTAACAATAATGAAATATTATTAAAGAGCACGATATTTTAGTTCTTAATGCTAAATAGATTTTTTCTCATTTGTTTTGGTGTACCGCCATATAATTAATAAATATTACACACTAAATCCGAAATAATCCAAATAATAAAAGTAGTAATCGTTATAATCATCTTTTTGGTCTTAATTGATCGGCCTATATAGAAACCCGAGTATTTATATGACAATTTGAATAATGAAACACCAGCAGTTATTAATATTTATTTCTGTTATTCGTGGAAACCTGTACCTTTGCATCACTCAGTACAACCTAACCTAATTCTTTCAAGTTGGTCCGTGACATGTTCTTGACCTATACGTCAACGCTTACAAACATACAAGAAAAATGAATATTATTGGAAAAATATACTTTCTAAACAATTTTAATTACCACTCTAATATTATAACTTAAAAGTATTAACTTTTTATTTATGAATTTGATATACAGGTAATCCTTTAGGTAAAACGCAATCTTAACCGTATTGAATTCATTTTTAATACCTAATGAAGATATACATACATGGAACACTCAGAAAGTTTTGCGACTCAAAAAATACATATCTGTTCTATAGGTAAATTTATTTTTATTGTATCTTTTTAAAGTATTCTTCACTAGCCTCTATGCAAAGTTTCATGCATTTGAACCAGTTTTAAAAAACTTTTTTTTGTCTGCCACAAACGCCTCGTTTACAGCCTCCTTGAACGCAGAGAGCGCATAATCCATCGACGAAAATTATATCTTTTTGAGCAGATTTTTTATTTTTGGGAATGTCAGGGCTGTAAGGAAAGTGATCCAGAAGTTTGACCGCTGTGCTGTCTAGGAAGTCCCTCCTTTTGATTGCGGTGTGAACGGGGGGCATTGTCGTGTTGGAGCAGTAGCCCGCGGAGCCCTGTGTTTGGTCGCTTGTTGCTCACAACACAGAAAACTGCCAAGCATTTGATAGTATACCATTCGGCTTTAATGCTTATTTGGTTTCATAAAGGAATTGACACCAAGTAGGCAATTAAATCGAAAAATCTCGCGATAAAAATCTTTCCCTCGCTTCTAGGTTGCTTTACTTTGGTTGGCGTTCGTTCGTTTTTATACGCCCGACTGGCGCTTTGTTTCTGGATCACGGTTACGATACACGGTTACTTTAGAAGGGCTTCTGAAGTCTATCGTACCATTCGTCCGGTCCCAGGCGACACTTAAAATGGTAGAAAATCATAGCGCGAAAATGTTCTCGACGCAAATCCATTTTTAAATGAGACACGATAATTTTAAATAGCTCGCAAAAAAATTGGATGAAAGTTTAGAATTTGAAATGTACATATTTTTACTCATAAAAAATCATATTTTTAAATAAATCGTAATTGGTGAGTCTTTTTTTGCAAAACTTTCTGAGTGACCTAGTATCTAGAGACATGCGGTAGCGTGTCAAGCTAAGTCAAAAAACAGAACTGGCGAGCCGCACCGTGTGTAATACTACACGAACCATTTGGAGCCACTTTTGACCCCTCATAAATCAAAAGCTATTTCACATAAACGTATCAAATTTGGCTGATATATTGAGACTTGCGAGATACATATGTGTTCTAGTTTTCATATATAAATTATAGGTTTCGCAACTTCTAAACCTACAAGTATTTGTCGGTTCTTATTTAATAATTCCGAATCGAATAATTACGAATTTGGCACCCATATAGATCTCACTTCTATTGTCGTTGAAGTCAATAACCAAGGCA